>CM038672.1:403016747-403513669 GCA_021605145.1 Aegilops bicornis | reverse complement strand
CCATGTCCCTGAGATTTGATAAAAAAAGGTGCATTAGCACTCTCTCTTCTTTTCACAGGCAGAGGTACCAACCTATCTTTCTAAGGAAGACGGAGGGTAGGGCTAGTCACCCGCCGCTATTTTATATTATTTCTGATCAAGTGATATGTCATACATATGTAAGATCATAAATGTCACAGAGCTCCCACTAAACTTCTTGTATCCACAAGTTGTTGGTAAAGTTCTAAATTTTCCAATTACTTTATCGAATTCCAGCTATTTGATACCTTATTTCAAATCATACTCATGACTTGAAATATTTATGTCATTCTGGTATTCCTGTCAAAAACTTTTCATTGTATCTTATATACATTCTTTTGAAATCTCTTTCAAAATAGTTTTGTTTTTTATATATCAATTACACTCTTCATTGTAATCCATTTACACTTTTAGTATTTCTAGTAAAATGAAGATCTGACAAGATTAATTCTTCCTTTTCTACAAAACTCTTTTGTAAAAACTTCTCTTTTCAGGATCACTATCCATGAATATTTTGAAGATCCATTTATACATCTTATGAAGGTTTCATCAAGTTCAAAACTTGTTCCTTACATTGGGTCTTCACTTTCGATTTAAATGGTTTGAGTAATACCTATCCTAGCTGGGCGCCATCACCACTTCCTCGTAGTGCATAGGTTTCATCTTATCAAGTAGAAAATTCGATAATCATACCTTTGCATTTTGTTACAGTCTTAACTGAAAGTTCTACATCTAATGTAGCAGTTTCTTTGCTTAGTTTTACAGAAAAAATATTCCAGAACATTTCTGGTTTAGTCTTGTCATATCCTAAGCCAAAGATTAGTAATATCGATAAATTGTATCATCCTCCCACTTGCTCCTTTAATAGGAAAACATTTTCTTGAAAAATATTCATTCTATGACAAACTTTTTGTCCTTTGAATTTAGTAAGAGGAACACAAAACCCTTCAATAAATCCTAGGTCTAAAATATTCTATAACTCTTTATAATTTTATCAGACCCTTTTAGATGGTGCATTTGTTTAGTGAATATTATGTCGTTTCATTCATAAATCCCCCAAAATTTAATAAGAGCATATCGGTAATAATAATTCCACAATTATTCAATGGCTTGCTAAACTTATGGCTTAGATATAGTTCTTCATGAAAGAAGAATCCTTTTATCTTCTGTCATAATGATATTATATCTTTATCCTGAATTTCTTTGAACTGCTTCAAATATTTTAGTCCTTATGTTTTATCAAGTAACTCATATTTACTCATAACATTGATGAAGTATAAATATTCACCGCGCCCTGTTATATCCATTGGACTTTATACATATCAATGTATTCAGTCAATCCAAAACTTATACTTCATCTCTATCAAGATTAATTATTCGATATAACCAAGTGCTACCTCTTGAGCACTGCGTTGGATTTCCTTGAAGAGGAAAGGATGATGCAGCAAAGTAGCGTAAGTATTTCCCTCCGTTTTTGAGAACCAAGGTATCAATCCAGTAGGAGGCTACGCGCGAGTCCCTTGTACCTACACAAAGCAAATAACACCTCGTAACCAACGCGAATAGGGGTTGTCAATCCCTTCACGGTCACTTACGAGAGTGAGATCTGATAGATATGATAGATAATATTTTTGGTATTTTTGGCATAAAGATGCAAAGTAAAATAAAAAGCAAAGTACAAAGCAAAGCAATATTAAAGTGATGGAAGGTTAATATTATGAAGATAGACCCGGGGGCCATAGATTTCACTAGTGGCTTCTCTCAGGAGCATAAGTATTTTACAAAGGTGAGCGAATTCTTGTTGAGCAATTGATGAGAATTGAGCATAGTTATGAGAATATCTAGGTATGATCATGTATATAGACATCATGTCCGGAGACAAGTAGACCGACTCTGCTGCATCTACTACTATTACTCCACTCATTGACCGCTATCCAAGATGCATCTAGAGAATTAAGTTCAAGAAAATGTAATAACGCCTTAAGCAAGATGACATGATGTAGAGGATAAATTCATGCAATATGACAAAACCCCATCTTGTTATCCTCGATGGCAACAATACCAAACGTGCCTTGCTGCCCCTCATCACACTGGGAAAGGACACCACAAGATTGAACCCAAAGCTAAGCACTTCTCCCATTGCAAGAAAAACCAATCTAGTAGGCCAAACCAAACTGATAATTCGAAGAGACTTGCAAAGATAACCAATAATACATAAAAGAATTCAGAGAAGATTCAAATATTGTTCATAGATAATCTTGATCACAAACCCACAATTCGTTGGTCTCAACAAACACACCGCAAAAACAAGATTACATCGAATAGATCTCCACGAGAGAGGGGGAGAACATTGTATTGAGATCCAAAAAGAGAGAAGAAGCCATCTAGCTACTAACTATGGACCCGAAGGTCCGAGGTAAATTACTCACACTTCATCGGAGGGCTATGGTGATGATGTAGAAGCCCACCGTGGTGGATGCCCCCTCGTGAGCTCGAACAGGCCCCAAGATGGGATCTCGTGGGCATGTAAGGTTGCGGCGGTGGAATTAGGTTTTTGGCTCCGTATCTGATCGTTTGGGGGTACGTAGGTATATATAGGAGGAAGAAGTACGTCGGTGGAGCTTCGTGGGCCCCATGAGGGTGGAGGGCACGCCCCCCTACCTCGTGCCCACCTCGAAGCTTCCTTGGCGTAGGTTCGAAGTCTCCTGGGTCATATTCGGTGAGAAAATCACGTTCCCGAAGGTTTCATTCCGTTTGGACTCCGTTTGATATTCCGTTTCTTCGAAACTCTGAAATAGGCAAAAAAACAGCAATTCTGGGCTGGGCCTCCGGTTAATAGGTTGGTCCCAAAAATAATATAAAAGTGGAATATAAAGCCCAATATGGTCCAAAACAGTAGATAATATAGCATGGAGCAATTAAAAATTATAGATACGTTGGAGACGTATCAGGCATCCCCTAGCTTAATTCCTACTCGTCCTCGGCGGGTAAATGATAAAAAGAATTTTTGATGCGGAGTGCTACTTGGCATAATTTCAATGTAATTCTTCTTAATTGTGGTATGAATATTCAGATCCGAAAGATTCAAGACAAAAGTTCATATTGACATAAAAATAATAATACTTCGAGCATACTAACTAAGCAATTATGTCTTCTCAAAATAACATGGCAAAAGAAAGTTCATCCCTACAAAATCATATAGTTTAGTCATGCTCCATTTTCGTCACACAAGAATGCTCTCATAATGCACAACCCCGATGACAAGCCAAGCAATTGTTTCATACTTTAGTAATCTCAAACTTTATAAACCTTCACGCAATACATGAGCGTGAGCCATGGATATAGCACTATGGGTGGAATAGAATATGATGATGGGGTTATGTGGAGAAGAAAAAAAAGGAGAAAGTCTCACATCAACGAGGCTAATCAATGGGCTATGGAGATGCCCATCGATTGATGTTAATGCAAGGAGTAGGGATTGTCGTGCAAGAGATGCACTAGAGCTATAAATGTATGAAAGCTCAACAAAAGAAACTAAGTGGGTGTGCATCCAACTTGCTTGCTCACGAAGACCTAGGGCACTTGAGGAGGCCCGTTGTTGGAATATACAAGCCAAGTTCTATAATGAAAAATTCCCACTAGTATATGAAAGTGACAAAACAAGAGACTCTCTATCATGAAGATTATGGTGCTACTTTGAAGCACAAGTTTGGAAAAAAGGATAGTAGCATTGCCCCTTTTTTTGGGCCTTCTTTTTTTTTCTTTGGCCTTTCTCTTTTTTTGGGGGACAATGCTCTATTAAATGATGATCATCACACTTCTATTTATTTACAACTCAATGATTACAACTCGATACTAGAACATAGTATGACTCTATATGAATGCCTCCGTGATGTACCGGGATATGCAATGAATCAAGAGTGACATGTATGAAAGAATTATGAACGGTCGCTTTGCCACAAATACTATGTCAACTACATGATCATGCTAAGCAATATGACAATGATGAAGGTGGAAAGTTGCATGGCAATATATCTCGGGATGGCTATGGAAATGCCATAATAGGTAGGTATGGTGGCTGTTTTGAGGAAGATATAAGGAGGTTTATGTGTGAAAGAGCGTATCATATCACGGGGTTTGGATGCACTGCCGTGAAGTTTGCACCAACTCTCGATGTGAGAAAGGGAAATGCAAGGTACCGAAGAGGCTAGCAATGATGAAAGGGTGAGAGTGCGTATAATCCATGGACTCAACATTAGTCATAAAGAACTCACATACTTATTGCAAAAATCTACAAGCCATAAAAAACCAAGCACTACGCGCATGCTCCTAGGGGGATAGATTGGTAGGAAAAGACCATCGCTCGTCCCCGACCACCACTCATAAGGAGGACAATCAAAGAACACCTCATGTTTCAAATTTGTTACATAACCTTTACCATACGTGCATGCTACGGGACTTGCAAACTTCAACACAAGCATTTCTCAAATTCACAACTACTCAACTAGCACAACTTTGATATTATCACATCCATATATCAAAACAATTATCAAGCATCAAACTTCTCTTAGTATCCAACACACTCAAAAGAAAGTTTTACAAATCTTGAATATCAAGTATATTAAAATTATTAAGCAAATTACCATGCTATTTAAGACTCTCAAAATAATCTAAGTGAAGCATGAGAGATCAATAGTTTCTATAAAACAAATCCACCACCGTGGTCTAAAAGATATAAGTGAAATACTAGAGCAAAACTATATAGCTCAAAAGATATAAGTGAAGCACATAGAGTATTCTATCAAATTCCAATTCATGTATGGCTTTCACAAAAGGTGTATACAACAAGTATGATTGTGGTAAACTAAAAAGCAAAGACTCAAATAATACAAGACGCTCCAAGCAAAACACATATCATGTGGTGAATAAAAATATAGCTCCAAGTAAAGTTACCGCTGGAAGTAGACGAAAAAGAGGGGATGCCTTCTGGGGCATCCCCAAGCTTTGACTTTTTTGTATCCTTAGATTATCTTGGGGGGGTGCCATGGGAATCCCCAAGCTTAGGCTCTTGGCACTCCTTGTTCCATAATCCATCAAAAGATTTCACCCAAAACTTGAAAACTTCACAACACAAAACTCAACAGAAATCTCGTGAGCTCCGTTAGTGAAAGAAAACAAAAGACCACTTCAAGGTACTGTAATGAACTCATTATTTATTTATACTGGTGTTAAACCTTCTGTATTCCAACTTCTCTATGGTTTATAAACTATTTTACTAGCCATAGATTCATAAAATAAGCAAACAACACACGAAAAACAGAATCTGTCAAAAACAGAACAGTCTGTAGTAATCTGTAACTAACTCAAACTTCTGAATTCCAAAAAATCAGCCAAAATAGGAAGGCCTAGGAAATATGTTTATTGATCAGAATAAATTGGAATCACTATTTTATCACGTTCTGGTGATTTTTAACAATTTGTTTCGTGAACAGAAAGTTTCTGGAAATTATAGCAAGATCAAATAACTATCATCCAAGAAGATCCTATAGGTTTAACTTGGCACAAACACTAATTAAAACATAAGGACACATCCAACCAGAGGCTAGATATAAGATTTATTCCTAAACAGAAGAAAAAGCAAAAAAACTAAAAATAAAATTGGGTTGCCTCCCAACAAGCGCTATCGTTTAACGCCCCTAGCTAGGCATAAAAGCAAGGATAGATCTAGGTATTGCCATCTTTGGTAGGCAATCCATAAGTGGCTCTCATGATAGATTCATATGGTAATTTTATTTTCTTCCTAGGGAAGTGTTCCATGTCTTTATTTAATGGAAATTGGAATATAATATTCCCTTCCTTCATATCAATAATTGCACCAATCGTTCTAAGGAAAGGTCTACCAAGAATAATAGGACAAGAAGGATTGCAATCTATATCAAGAAAGATAAAATCTACGGGCACATAATTCATATTTGCAACAATAATAACATCATTAATTCTTCCCATAGGTTTCTTAATAGTGGAATCCGCAAGGTGCAAGTTTAGAGAGCAATCATCAAAATCACGGAAATCTAGCAAATCGCACAAAGTTTTGGGAATAGTGGAAACACTAGCACCCAAATAACATAAAGCATAAAATTCATGATCCTTAATCTTTATTTTAATAGTTGGTTCCCACTCATCATAAATTTTTCTAGGGATAGAAACTTCCAACTCAAGTTTTTCTTCATAAGATTGCATCAAGGCATCAACGATATGTTTGGTAAAGGCTTTATTTTGACTATAAGCATGGGGAGAATTTAGCACGGATTGCAACAAGGAAATACAATCAACTAAAGAGAAACTTTTATAATTATTTTCCTTAAAATCCAAAATAGTTGGTTTAGCAACATCTAGGGTTTTGCTTCCTTCAATCCCACTTTTATCAATTTCATCATCAAGATCTAAAAACTCCGAATTCTTGGAACGCCTTCTAGGTAAAGGTGGATCATATTCAGTCCCATCATTATCAAGATTCATATTACAAAAAAAAGATTTAATAGGGGACACATCAATAACTTTTAGATCTTCATCTTTATTTTCATGGAAATTGGAAGAACACACTTTAATAAAGGCATCTTTCGTAGCACGCATCCTAGCGGTTCTTTCCTTGCACTCATCAATAGAAATTCTCATAGCTTTGAGAGACTCATTGATATTATGCTTAGGAGGAATAGATCTAAGTTTTAAAGAATCAACATCAAGAGAAATTATATCAACGTTCCTAGCCAATTCATCAACTTTAAGCAATTTCTCTTCAAGCAAAGCATTAAAATTCTTTTGTGAATTCATAAACTCTTTAACACTAGTGTCAAATTCAGAGGGCATCTTATTAAAATTTCCGTAAGAGTTGTTGTAGGAATTTCCATAATTATTAGAAGGATTACTAGGATAAGGCCTAGGATTAAAGTTCCCTCTATAATGCCGTTGTTACCAAAATTATTCCTACCAACAAAATTCACCTCCATAGATTCATTATTATTCTCAATCAAAGTAGACAAAAGCATATCATTAGGATCAGAAGAAACACTCTTAGTAGCAAATAATTTCATAAGTTCATCCATCTTTCCACTCAAAATATTAATTTCTTCTATCGCATGCACTTTTTTATTACTAGATCTTTCAGTGTGCCATTGGGAATAATTAACCATAATATTATCTAGGAGTTTAGTAGCATCTCCTAAAGTGATTTCCATAAAAGTGCCTCCCGCGGCCGAATCTAAAAGATTTCTAGAAGCAAAATTTAATCCGGCATAATTTTTTTGTATAATCATCCACAAATTCAAACCATGAGTAGGGCAATTACGTATCATTAATTTCATCCTCTCCCAAGCTTGTGCAAGAGAGATGATCTTAGCGGGAGGAAAATACTTAGAGATAAAAGCGTCTTTGCACTTGTTCCAAGAATCAATACTACTTTTAGGCAAAGAGAAAACCAAGCTTTAGCACGATCTCTAAGCGAAAAAGGAAATAGCTTCAATTTAACAATATCATTATCAACATCTTTCTTCTTTTGCATATCACACAAATCCACGAAGCTGTTTAGATGAGTAGCGGCATCATCACTACGAAGGACGGCGAATTGATCTTTCATAACAAGATTCAACAAAGCAGTATTGATTTCACAAGATTCAGTGTTGGTAAGAGGAGCAATCGGAGTGCTAAGGAAATCATTATTGTTGGTATTGGTAAAGTCACACAATTTGGTATTATCTTGAGCCATCGTGACAAACAAGCAATCCAATACACTGGCAAACAAAAAGGCAAGCGAGAAAAAGGCAAACGGAAAAGAGAGGGCGAATAAAATGGCAAGGGTGAAGTGGGGGAGAGGAAAACGAGAGGTAAATGGCAAATAATGTAATGCGAGAGATTAGGGATTGTGATGGGTACTTGGTATGTTGACTTTTACGTGAGACTCAAGAACGGGCGCCAGAAATTCTTTTCTTGCTACCTCTTGAGCATCTGCGTTGGATTTCCTTGAAGAGGAAAGGATGATGCAACAAAGTAAGCGTAAGTATTTCCCTCGGTTTTGAGCACCAAGGTATCAATCCAGTAGGAGGCTACGCGTAAGTCCCTCGTACCTACACAAAGCAAATAACTCCTTGCAACCAACGCGAATAGGGGTTGTCAATCCCTTCATGGTCACTTACGAGAGTGAGATCTGATAGATATGATAGATAATATTTTTGGTATTTTTGGCATAAAGATGCAAAGTAAAATAAAAAGCAAAGTACAAAGCAAAGCAATATTAAAGTGATGGAGGATTAATATGATGAAGATAGACCCAGGGGCCATAGATTTCACTAGTGGCTTCTCTCAAGAGCATAAGTATTTTACGGTGGGTGAACGAATTACTGTTGAGCAATTGACAGAATTGAGCATAGTTATGAGAATATCTAGGTATGATCATGTATATACGTATCACGTCCGAGACAAGTAGACCGACTCCTGCCTGCATCTACTACTATTACTCCACTCATCGACTGCTATCCAAAGATGCATCTAGAGTATTAAGTTCAAGAAAACAGAGTAACGCATGTAAGCAAGATGACATGATGTAGAGGGATAAATTCATGCAATATGATAAAAATTCCATCTTGTTATCCTCGATGGCAACAATACAATACGTGCCTTGCTGCCCCTCATCACTTTGGGAAAGGACACCGCAAGATTGAACCCAAAGCTAAGCACTTCTCCCATTGCAAGAAAAACCAATCTAGTAGGCCAAACCAAACTGATAATTCGAAGAGACTTGCAAAGATAACCAATCATACATAAAAGAATTCAGAGAAGATTAAAATATTGTTCTTAGATAATCTTGATCACAAACCCACAATTCATCGGTCTCAACAAACACACCGCAAAAAGAAGATTACATCGTATAGATCTCCACGAGAGAGGGGGGGAACATTGTATTGAGATCCAAAAAGAGAGAAGAAGCCATCTAGCTACTAACTATGGACCCGAAGGTCTGAGGTAAACTACTCACACTTCATCGGAGGGGCTATGGTGATGATGTAGAAGCCCCCGTGGTGGATTCCCCCTCCGTGAGCTCTAACAGGCCCCAAGATGGGATCTCGTGGGTACAGAAGGTTGCGGCAGTGGAATTAGGTTTTTGGCTCCGTCTCTGATCGTTTGGGGGTACGTAGGTATATATAGGAGGAAGAAGTATGTCGGTGGAGCTTCATGGGCCCCACGAGGGTGGTGGGTGCGCCTGGGGGGGAGGGCGCGCCCCTACCTCGTGCCCACCTCGAAGCTTCCTTGGCGTAGGGTCCAAGTCTCCTGGGTCATATTCGGTGAGAAAATCACGTTCCCGAAGGTTTCATTCCATTTGGACTCCGTTTGATATTTCGTTTCTTCGAAACTCTGAAATAGGCAAAAAACAACAATTCTGGGGTGGCCCTCCGGTTAATAGGTTAGTCCCAAAAATAATATAAATGTGGAAAATAAAGCCCAATATGGTCCAAAACAATAGATAATATAGCATGGAGAAATCAAAAATTATAGACACGTTGGAGACGTATCACCAAGCATTGCGACATACAAGTGGTTTTATCAGTCTTCTCGAGACGTTTATCTTTAATCTTATAGATCACCAACTTCAAGATCTGTCATGAATAAACCGTCAAAAAATAGAGGTTCAATCAAAAATATATTCTCATAATAATCTGAACAACTATTGTTTAAAACATATAAGAATATCCATCGCATAATCCATAGGATAATGCATTACATAAATCCGAAGCAAAATAACTATTCTTTTATTTCTAAGATAAATCTCCAATATAAACTAAAGACATGATTTCGATGGTCTCCAAGTAGCGATCCCATCACCATTCTCGACTTGTATCACGACTTCATTTCTTCTCTCCTTGTGAGATTTCTATAGTCCCTTATCGGTTTGCAAAACAGGAGCAACCGATTAGTATCAAATAATTATGACATACAAAATTTGCAAGTAGAATAACATTAACTTTGTATAACGATTATACCTTTACCGGAAGAACCGTTATTCTTATCCGCCAAATACTTCTTGTTGTTACGCTTCCAGTGTCCCTTCTACTTGCAGTAGAAACATTCAGTCTCTTTAGAGGCTCCGCCCTTGTTCTTCTTCCAAGATCCGGTCTAATCGGTTTCAGTAGATTTCTTCTTCTTGCACTTTCCCTTCTTGTTGAAACCGGTGGTCTTGTTGACCATCAACACTGTTTTGTTCTTCTGCATTCCAGATTCTGCAGAAATGAGCATAACAAACAAGTTGTTTGTACTTTTCTCTATCCCATTCATGTTGTAATTCATCATAAAGCCATCGTGAGATGGGGGAGTGAAGCGAGTACAATATCTTTACCGAGTGTTTGTGGAATTCCAAATTCCAATGAAGCCAGTCTATCAACATAGCCAACAAGGTTTACTATATGCTCATTCACTGAGGAACCCTCTTTCATCTTGCATTCAATCAAGGCCTTGGTTAATTCAAAACGTTTGGTCCTTGCCCGCTTCTTGTACAGAACTTCTAGTGACCCAATTATGAATTGAGTAGTGGATCGTTCAAAACGCTTGTGTAGTTTAGAATCCATGCAAATTAACATGAGACACTGGACTGAATCATTGTCATCACTACGAGCAACGTAAGAAGCAACTCCTTCTGGTGTTTCACCCTTTCCAGGAGCATCACCTAGGGGCTAATCCAACACGTACTCCTTCTTAGCACTCTTGAGAACAAATCTCAGGTTCTGGATCCAATCTGCACAGTTTCCACCATTAGCAGCTAACTTGTCTTTCTCTAACATAGGGGCTAAGTTGAACATATTGCGAGCCATTGATCTACGACGATAGACACAAAATACATTTAGACATTATTCATAATGAATGTTGCACTAGTATTTAACCAAATTGTAATATAAAGTGCACTCCCACTCAAATCAATAGCTCTCATAATTGAAAGTGAGTGATTCAAAAATCCAAATTTAGTTCTTAGTCATTTATGTGGACATCACTGATGACGAGAATTTTGACCAGTGGGCAAACTATTGCCGAACATATCACCATATGAATCTTGTTCATATTTTGATGCTTTGTGCTCCGATCTCAGAACGACTCTGCTAGAACTTCAAGGTAACCAAGTGCTATTTGCAGATATGGTTTGACCATTCCGTATTACATCTTTCATCTCATTTGAACTCATGTGGACATGATGAACTTCAAGATGCTAGAATGTCGTGACAGTTGCAACACTGGGAAGAGCACCTTTTACTTGATATTTACTGTGAGAGAGCACCCTAATAATTGAATACTGCGCAATCAAAGGGTGAAAACGGCAAAGGGATAAACATCTTGGGCAGTTCATAAAAGCATGATATGGTATAGCCCTGGGCGCCGGGAATCTTCGTGATCATCTTCAATCTCCAGTTGAAGCGCCGTGAAGGCCAATATTTTGTTGTAGTGGCAACTTTCAAAAACGTTGTTTTGGCAGCAATTTCAGATAATGTTGTTGTGGCGATCATTTTAGAAAACGTTGTTGTGGCACCAAATTCTAAAATTCCACCATGGCACCAAATTATAGCTCCTCGTCCCGCTCCAAGTACACCTTCTCCACGTCGGGTTCATCCGTGTACGGTTGCCATCGTCACCTAAAACCTGTAGGTTACCTCTACAATATTTACATTAATGTGACAATCTCGTGGCTCCAGCCATCATGCTGTGACACGCAGGCTACTTAACATTACAACATATAACCATCTCATACATAAACTCATTATCATGATGAAGGCTATACTACATCATATGCATACCCTGCAAAACCAAGTTAGACGTCCTCTAATCAGTTTTAGCAAAAGTTTTGTTACGCGGTTAACCAGTTTTAACAAGTAATACTAGCTACCTACGTCCACAATTTAGGCGATGATTCTTGATGCTAGATTAAGTTTTGGGATATGTGAAACAAGAGACTTAAAAATCTACAGCCCCACACTAAACTTCCTCAAATACGCGTGACCCCCTAGAAGATCATCCATCAGCACCCTCTCGTGTACGCGACGGTTCACTATTTCTCAACTATGGTGAAGCCCAAGGAACTGTTAGCAGATCGTTGGCAGCCAGAACCAATTGTCGGTGTACTAAAGTAGGGGTACCTTAGTACCCCGAACTTGTGCATGGGCAGTCGCAGCGTCCCCGTGGCAAGCCTCACCGGGCGTCCGCCAAGACCCTCCGCAGCCTTTCAGAAGACAAGACCCCGGCAAGAGGAGCTTGCCGGGAAGGCCTCTCTAGGCACGAAGAAGGCCCCGGCAAGAGGAGCTTGCCGGGAAGGCTACTTGAGGCACGAAGGAAGCAAGGCCCCGGCAAGAGGAGCTTGCCGGGAAGGCTTGGTGAAGCGACAAGCTCCCAAGCGCGACAAGGATTCGGCCGCGGCAAGGCGCTTGCCGCGGCATGCAACTTCTCTCCGTCTCCGCTCCAGCTCACCCAGCGACGTGTCGCCATGGGACCGTTCCATGGGCGCGTGTCGAGCGGCTGTGCAGCCAGCGAAGAGCAGCGATGAGCGGCTGACGGGCTCGCCATCGTGGCGGCGGAGGCGCACTGACGGCCTTTGTTGCACTGTTTGGGCGACAACGACGGGCATTTATTGCTTTTGTCCCTTGCCGTCGAGTTAGGTATTTTGCATCGCATAATCGCTCAAGTAGGTGTACCAACTCCTGTTTTTACATTTGTACCCTCGTCTATGTTGCCACCGCCGGAGACCCCTTGAGCATATAAAAGGAGGCCCGAGTGCAACGTGAAGAGGGGGTTCATGGAGGAAAGGTTCTTTGGTTCGGCTCATTCGACCCACCGGAGACCAGATAGACTCACGCTTAGGTTTTGTAGCTCTCGTTGCTCCCTAGCAAGAACACAATAGATCAAACAAGCAGCAAGAGGAGTTTTATCTCTCCGAGAGCTCCGAAGCTGGGTAAACTGCTCGTGTGCCTTGCCTCGATCCACTCTTCGTGCGATCTCCGCCCCCCTCCGAACCACAAGGGGCCTGCTCCGCCGGCCCCATAGGTGTCCGTGGGTACGATCAGCCTCCCCGACATCTTTGGCGCGCCAGGTAGGGGGCGTCGAGGCCGTGTGAATCTGATCCGATGATCACACGAGCAGCGTCATCCACCTCTTCCTCAACATGCCACCGAAGAAGAAGGCTTCGGCAGCAGCAGAGCCGTCCGTGTCGTACCCGCCCTCACCGCAGCAAACGGGTGGTGAGGCAGACACTGGCGGAGGAACGGGCGCCGGCAAAGGTGTTCGCGACGTTGCCAAGTCCACGGACAAGGCACCACAAACCTCGGCGTCGCGCATCCCCGCGCCCATCTCAGAGACGCGGGACCAACAACGTCATGGCGTTCACAACGCCATACGTTCGCTGGATCGAGACCTCAAGACCAGCATGCGCACCAACATGCCGGCACGAGTGAGATACGGTCGCCGGACGGGCGCCTCCTCCTAAGGTAGTTAGAAGTCCGGCGTGTCCCGCCTCGCACCGTTCTCCAATGCCGCCTACTACTCCAAAGCAGGCTCTGGCGAGCTCAGCTGCTCCTCGACTACCCTCCAACGGCCGACAAGGTCGACGAGTGGAGGGCCACTATCCAGAGCCTCATCGGCTTTGCCAATGGCGACGCTCCGCGGCAACCAATGCCATCGTTGCCGCGGCATGACGACAAGGCACGAGCCGGTGGCGACGACACTGTCGGAGGTGCAACCACCGTGCACTCTCCGCCAAGAGGGCCAAGATCGCCGACTCACCGGATCCACCTTGACAGCGACTCCACTGCGTCATCAGATCCGCGAGCTCGCCGCGACCAGCGCCAAGTACTTCATGAGCGACAACAAGAGGACGCTCGAACTCGCATCGAGCGCCGAAGAGAAGAGGAAGTTGGCCTCTGGTGACTACTTTCCGATAGAGCTTCCCGAAGCCGTCGTTGCAAAGGTCCCCAAGATCAACACCAATAAAGGTCTTTGAGGAGCGATGCTCCGGCAGACCCGTGGTTTGTTCCGTTAAAGTAGACGCTCCCGACAAGTCTTGTTCCGGCAAACTTGTCGGGGAGCATCAAGCTCCGGCAGGGCCGTAGGTCCTCGCCGTGGAAGCTGATGTTCCCGCAGCAGCAGATGTGCCTTTAGTCCTTGTTGTCGAGCCACAAGCTCCAGCATGGGCGCAGCAGATTGTCCATTTCCTTCAGACAGAGAACTTCCCAAGAGCGGGAAGAAGCGGAAAGAGTAGCCCGGTCAAGTATGTACCAGTTTGTCGACAGCATACTATACGTAAGAAGACTCAACGGTGTGAAATTGAAGTGTATTCCTGTGGAAGATGGATGTAAGCTGGCGAGAGATACACGGAGGCATATGTGGTCACCACATTGGCGCAGAGCACTTGCCGCAAAGCTTTCCGGCAAGAAGGTTTCTTCGCCGACAGCCCTCCGTGATGCAACTGCACAAGTAACCAAGTGTGAAGCGTGCGATTCCATTCTAAACAGATACACCAGCCAGCTCAAGCTCTCCAGACGATCCCTTTATCCTGGCCATTTTGATGCAGGGCTCGACATCCTCGGCCCCTTCCCCGAGCTGTCGGGGCTTTGAGTACTTGTACGTCGCCATCGACAAGTTCACAAAGTGGCCGGAAGTGGAAGCGATGAGGAAGGTGACAGCCACGATCGGCGATCAAGTTCTTGGTCAATTGTTTGTCGTTTGGAATCCCTAACCGGATCATCACCGACAACGGCACACAATTCACGAAGTCGCACCTTCATGCAAAGACGTCCAAGACCTTGGCGCCAAGGTTCTGCTTTGCTTCCGTTGCTCACCCGAGAAGCAACGGTCAAGGTAGAGAGGGCAATGCCGAAGTGCTGCGCGGGCTCAAGACCGTAACTTTCGACAGGCTGCACAAGTGCGGAAGAAAGCTGGATCGAGGAGCTGCGGTGGTTCTTTGGTCGATCGTAACGACGGCAAATCGAGCCACCGCCGGACACCCTTTGCTCTAGTCTATGGAGCGAGGCAGTTCTCCCCACGGAACTTCAGATACGGATCGCCTCGAGTACTCGCTTATGATGAGCTTGAGCAAGAGCAGCTGCGACAAGATGACGCGCTGCTCCTCGAGGAGGATCGCCTTTAGGTCTGTCAGGCGAGCCGCTCGCTACCAACAAGCTCTGCGTCGCTACCATAGCCGCAGGGTTAATGCCGAAGTCTCGAGGAAGGCGACCTTGTTCTTCGCGTTTGCTCAGTCCGCCAAGAATTCAAACAAGTTGACGCCCGAAGTGGGAAGGCCCTTATCGGGTGAAACGAGTCACTAGGCTCAAGCGCTGTCCGCCTTGAGACCGAAGATGGCATTCCGGTGAACAACTCACGGAACATTGAGCATCTTCGTAAGTTTTACCCATAGGGTGCGGTTGTCGGAACCCGTTCCGGCAACCACCTTTTGTACAAGTCTTGCCGCAGTTGCATGTAATCCTTTGTACAAAGCCGGGCGCAGACTCCGTGCATCAGTAAAAGCTCATGTGTTGCGCACAACTTGTTAAGTTCATGCTTTCATCAATTTATTGCATGCTTTGGCTAACACTTTGTGCAGCAACCACACCCGGTAAGCAGAATCGAGCCGCTAGGCTCCATAACGTTATTTCCTCTTTTTCTTTTCTCAAAGAAAGGAAAGCTCCCTCGCGCACAAGTTAACCAGGGGGGAGGAGGAGATAATACTATGGACCGGACACCGCTCGAGGAAGATTCACCTCATCGGGAAGCAAGAGACCGAAAAGCTAAGTTGCCAAAGTTTGAGCAATCAATTTTTAAAAATTTTAAGTTATCTTCCTCGAACGATAGTACTTTGTATGGAGAACCTGTGCGCAGAGGAACCAAATCGTGACTGGTCGCGCCCTTACTTTGTTTCGAGTCCGCTCAACAACTTAAGTGAGCTGCGGCTAGTCTGCGACAAGGTTGCTTGTCAAGATGGCGACCCCGCCAGTCTTTGAAGTTCCGCACTCGGCGCTTCATGATAAGGGTGCTGCACCGACAAGTTTCCAAAAGCGAGGGCAATAACATACAAAGCCAAGAGTCGAGTAAAGGAAGTAATGTAGCGAATGTTGCCCGAATAAAGTTATATTACAAAAATAACTTATTGCGGCATCAAGCTAAATCGTTCTCAGAACTGAAATAACAGCGAAGAGGAGAAGAAGGGCGCGCCGGCACCCAAGCCCCGGCAAACCAGAGTTGTCGGGGGCTGCGGCAAGCCAGAGTTGCCGGGGGCCGCGGCAAGCCAGAGTTGCCGGGGGCCGCGGCAAGCCAGAGTTGCCGGGGGCTGCGATATCAGATAAGCCCTTCGTCCCTTTTCAAGCATCCTTTTCATTAAAAACATTCTACTCGGATACAATCCGTGGGGAATGAAAAACATGAAAGAGAAGATTACAAGTTTTAAATGCGGATAAGGCCGAAGGCTTACAAATTAAAAAGATAAGATGCCCGTAATCCTTTTCTTGTCCCTCTTTCGTGAGGTAGGTCAAGGAGGCGAGAAGGGCAAAAGAAACGCCTAGGCGAGCTACGGGTGCCAGAAGGCACCAAGAGAACATCCCGGGAGCTCCCCGAGGGCTTGACGGAGATGGCAACGCCGGAAGCGGGGCTCGAAGACGGGGCGGCAGGACGTCAGCACGCTGTCGAGGGCACTACGCCCTCGTACTCCGACTTGACGGCCTTGTCGCCATCCCTCTTCCCCTTCCGCAGCCTCCCCTCGCCGGTCGCCCAAGGAGACGACCCCGGGGAGTTCAAGGAGCCGGCGACGCGGATGATGGGGTCGCCGGTGACGCACGAAGCGGCGCCCGACAACTAATCAGGCCCGCTACCCTCGTCGCCGTTGTCGCTCTCCTCCTCGTCACTCTCGCTCGAGGGGGAATCTTCGCTGTCGGAGGAGCTATCCACGCAGCACTTCCCGAGTACCGAGATCCCCGAAGACCTTGACGGAGAGGAGATCACCCTCCATTAACTTAAAATGGAGGGTCAACCCCGCCTCAGCTGTGGATGCGAGTGAACGTCTTCCACCCACGATCAAGACACATCACATTAGGGGCTGGGAATACAATACGGACTCGCATGCCGCTGATTCCACAGCCCCTCATGTGCAGTCTCGATGTCTCGGCGGATCCGACTCCATCGGCCTTCATGAACGGAGCTGGAAGCCGGAGGCGACGACGAGGCGCCAGCGCCTGACGAAGAACTCGCAAGGGTCGTCCCCTGTATGGACCGCCGCAGGGAGGGGAACCGCCGGCGGAAGCGGAGACGGCGCGCCGCCCCGTCCGCCTCTTCCCCGAGCGCCTCGACCTCGTCCACGACCTCGCCCCCTCCCTCTTCCTCTTGTGGCTGGCTCTGCCGCCCCGGGCGTGGGGTTGGGAGGGGAGCGCTGTCTAGCGGCGACCCTCGCCGCCACCGATGAAGAACCAAGGTTCCTTTTCTCCATGGCGAATGAGAGAAAGGGGAGCAGAAACTGAGGAAAGAAGGAGATGGGAGAGTGCGGGCTTCTGCACTCCCCTTCCGCTCTTTTTAAGGAAGCAAGGTGGGGGCTCGACCGCCTCGCTCGACAAATCAGGGCATAGGAAGAGCAGGGAATCGGGGCCAACCTGCTGCCTCTGCTCGTAACGGCTCGGTTTTCCACTTCCACCGTCCGCGACCCCGAGAGCATGGGAACCACGTGGCGGGGATGCAGAACTGAGGCGACGGGTGAAGCGACCCCGCACGCCGCCCACTTCCCCCATGACGCCGCAATTGACGCGTGCCGTTACGGGGGAACGCGGCGGATACGGAGTGGGTTTGGTTTGGACCAGCCGCTGCGTGCCGTGCCTGTTTTGGGCTGGCCCCAACAGCCTTCGGCGCCGTGTATGGCCCAGACCGGGGGCTCCTGTCGGTGTACTAAAGTAGGGGTACCTTAGTACCCCGAACTTGTCTGCACGGGCAACAGCGTCCCGTGGCAAGCCTCGCCGGGCGTCCGCCAAGACCCTCCGCAGCCTTTCAGAAGACAAGACCCCGACAAGAGGAGCTTGCCAGGAAGGCCTCTCTAGGCACGAAGAAGGCCCCGGCAAGAGGAGCTTGCCGGGAAGGCTACTTGAGGCACGAAGGAAGCAAGGCCCCGGCAAGAGGAGCTTGCCGGGAAGGCTTGGTGAAGCGACAAGCTCCCAAGCGCGACAAGGATTCGGCCGCGGCAAGGCGCTTGCCGCGGCATGCAACCTCTCTCCGTCTCCGCTCCAGCTCACCCAGCGACGTGTCTCCATGGGACCGTTCCATGGGCGGCGTGTCGGCGGTGCAGCCAGCCGAGAGCAGCGATAAGCGGCAGCTGACAGGCTCGCCATCGTGGCGGCGGAGGCGCACTGACGGCCTCTGTTGCCTTTGTTTGGGCGACAACGACGGGCATTTATTGCTTTTGTCCCTTGCCGTCGAGTTAGGTATTTTGCACTGCATAATCGCTCAAGTAGGTGTACCAACTCCTGTTTTTACATTTGTACCCTCGTCTATGTTGCCACCTGTCGGAGACCCCTTGAGCATATAAAAGGAGGCCCGAGTGCAACGTAGAGGGGGGTTCGCGGGAGGAAAGGTTCGGCTGGTTCGGCTCATTCGACCCACCGGAGACCAGATAGACTCACGCTAGGTTTTGTAGCTCTCGTTGCTCCCTAGCAAGAACACAATAGATCAAACAAGCAGCAGTAGGAGTTTTATCTCTCCGGAGAGCTCCGAAGCTGGGTAAACTGCTCGTGTGCCTCGCCTCGATCCGCTCTTCGTGCGATCTCCGCCCCCCTCCGAACCACAAGGGGCCTGCTCCGCCGGCCCCATAGGTGTCCGTGGGTACGATCAGCCTCCCCGACACCAATCGATTCACAGAACCTTGTAAGAAGCGACACCATGTCGTTGATGAATTGGGCCGAACCAACACTCGTGGGAAGTGATGACCCATAAGTATAGGGGATCTATCATAGTCCTTTCGATAAGTAAGAGTGTCGAACCCAACGAGGAGCAGAAGGAAATGACAAGCGGTTTTCAGTAAGTTATTCTCTGCAAGCACTAAAATTATCGATAACAGATAGTTTTGTGATAAGATAATTTTTAACGGGTTACCAGTAATAAAAGTAAATAAGGTGCAGCAAGGTGGCCCAATCCTTTTTGTAGAAAAGGACAAGCCTGGACAAACTCTTATATAAAGTAAAGCGCCCCCGAGGACACATGGTAATTATCGTCAAGCTAGTTTTCATCATGCTCATATGATTCGCGTTCATTACTTTGATAATTTGATATGTGGGTGGACCGGTGCTTGGGTACTGCCCTTCCTTGGACAAGCATCCCACTTATGATTAACCCCTCTTGCAAGCATCCACAACTACAAAAGAAGTATTAAGGTAAACCTAACCATAGCATGAAACATATGGATCCAAATCAGCCCCTTACGAAGCAATGCATAAACTAGGGTTTAAGCTTCTGTCACTCTAGCAACCCGTCATCTACTTATTACTTCCCAATGCATTCTCCTAGGCCGAAACAATGGTGAAGTGTCATGTAGTCGACGTTCACATAACACCACGAGAGGAAAGACAACATACATCTCATCAAAATATCGAATGAATACCAAATTCACATGACTACTTATAGCAAGACTTCTCCCATGTCCTCAGGAACAAACGTAACTACTCACAAATCATATTCATGTTCATAATCAGAGGGGTATTAATATGCATAAAGGATCTGAACATATGATCTTCCAGTAAATAAACCAACTAGCATCAACTACATGGAGTAATCAACACTACTAGCAACTCACAGGTACCAATCTAAGGTTTTGAGACAAAGATTGGATACAAGAGATGAACTAGGGTTTGAGAGGAGATGGTGCTGGAGAAGATGTTGATGGAGATTGACCCCCTTCCGATGAGAGGATCAATGGTGATGATGATGGTGATGATTTCCCCCTCCCGGAGGGATGTTTCCCCGGCAGAACAGCTCCACCGGAGCCCTATATTGGTTTCGCCAGGTTCCGCCTCGAGACGGCGGCGCTTCATCCCGAAAGCTTCCTTCTGGTTTTTTCGAGGGCGAAAGACTTCATATAGCCAAAGATGGGCACTGGAGGCCTGCCAGGGGGCCACGAGGCAGGGGGCGCGCCCAGGGGGGTAGGGCGCGCCCCCACCCTCGTGGGATGTGGTGTGGCCCTCTCTGGTGCTTTCTTCGCCCAATATTTTTAATATATTCCAAAACTGACTTCCGTGGAGTTTCATGACTTTTGGAGTTGTGCAGAATAGGTCTCTAGTATTTGCTCCTTTTCCAGCCCAGAATTCCAGCTGTCGGTATTCTCCCTCTTCATGTAAACCTTGTAAAATAAGAGAGAAAAGGCATAAGTATTGTGACATAATCTGTAATAACAGCCCATAATGCAATAAATATCGATATAAAAGCATGACGCAAAATGGACGTATCAACTCCCCCAAGCTTAGACCTCGCTTGTCCTCAAGCGGAAGCCGATCACGAAAAATATGTCCACATGTTTATAGATAGAGGTGTCGATAAAATAAAATACAGACATGAGGGCATCATGATCATTCTTATAACAGCAACATATATGTTGTCATATGATTTATTATGCTAAAGGAACAATCTATTCACAATGTCAAGTACGAATTAGAAACTTCATTGAAAACCAACAAACTATGATCTCGGTCATTGAAGCAATTGCAATTTATCATAACATCGGAAAGAGTCAATATGAGAGCTTTTCAGCAAGTCCACATACTCAACTATCATTTAGTCTTTCACAATTGCTAACACTCATGCAATACTTATGGGTATGGAGTTTTAATCGGACACACAGAAAGATAGGGGCTTATAGTGTTGCCTCCCAACCTTTTACCTCAAGGGTAATGTCAACAATAATAGTTTATGATGACTTACATCCAATTGGATATATATATCAGGATCTTTCCAACACAATGTGCTTGCCAAATGATAAAATGTAAAAAGGAAAGGTGAAGATCACCATGACTCTTGTATAAGGTACTCCCATAATGTAAGACGTTTTTTAACACTACACTAGTGTCAAAAAACGTCTTACATTATGGGACGGAGGGAGTACAAGACAAGAATAAAAGATAGGCCCTTTGCAGAGGGAAGCAAAGGTTGTCATGTGCTTTTATAGTTGGATGCACAAAATCTTAATGCGAAAGAACATCACTTTATATTGCCACTTGTGATAGGGACATTTATTATGCAGTCCGTCGCTTTTATTACTTCCATATCACAAGATTGTATAAAGCTTATTTTCTCCACACTAATAGATCATACATATTTAAAGAGCAATTTTTTATTGCATGCAACAATGACAACTTACTTGAAGGATCTTACTCAATCCATAGGTAGATATGGTGGACTCATGGAAAAACTGGGTTTAAGGATGTTCGGAAGCACAAGTAGTATCTCTACTTGGTGCAAAGGATTTGGCTAGCATGAGGGGGAAAGGCAAGCTCAACATGTTGGATGATCCATGACAATATACTTTATTTCGGATATAAGAAAACATAACCTATTACGTTGTCTTCCTTGTCCAACATCAACTTTTAGCATGTCATATTTTAATGAGTGCTCACAATCATAAAAGATGTCCAAGATAGTATACTTATATGTGAAAACCTCTCTTTCTTTATTACTTCCTATTAATTGCAACGATGACCAAAACTATGTTTGTCAACTCTCAACAACATTTATTCATCATACTCTTTTATATGTGAAGTCATTACTCTCCATAAGATCAATATGATCTATTTAATTATTTTTACTCTTTCTCTTCTCTTTTATTTTTATTCCCTCAAGATCATAGCAAGATAATCAAGCCCTTGACTCAAGACTAATATTTATTATATATAGCTCATGGACTCGATTACATAGAAGGATCATAAAGCAAAACTCAAAACTAGATCATACTAAAACTTTATTCTACTAGATCAAGATATTACCAAAAGGATCGAACTAAGAAAAACGATAAAGATAGAAGTGTGATGGTGATACGATACCGGGGCACCTCCCCCAAGCTTGGCAGTTGCCAAGGGGAGTGCCCATACCACTGTATTTATGTCTCTTTCTTCGGAGGTGGTGATGATGGAGTTGTTGATGACGTAAGCTTGTCGTCCAACATCGAGCGTAGGAGGTGCTCCAACTTACGTATAATGCCCTTGAGTGCGGTGATATGCTCTTGCAACAAAATAGTTTCACGAGTTAGATACTTGTTTTGCACCCAAACTATTTCAATCATCTTGAAAGCTTCAATTTCAGTAGGGGTAATAAGATTGTAATGAGGTTGAAGGATGTCTTCTTCTTCTGCGGCCGGAGGTTGATCCTCCATGGTCTTCTTGATCCTATCATACTTGTTGATCTCCCCGAGTTCTTCTCTCTTCAGCTCTATCTTCATTAGCCAAGCATCGTTGCCCTCATTGTTGGAGGAGGGGGACGACATGATGCCTGACCTTGACAACTTTCACAGAAAATAGCTTGAAACAAAAATAGAGGATATTTGCGTGATACGAAGGTCAAAACCTTCGGGAGATTATACAATGAATTTTTACCAACCAAAAGAAGTATCGTGCAAGAAACGAAGTCCGGAGGGCACACGAGGTGCCCACGAGGCAGGGGGCGTGCCCAGGGGGTAGGGCGCGCCCTCCACCCTCGTGGATGCCTCGTGTCCCTTTCGGACTACTTCTTATATTCCTATTTTCTTAAATATTCCAAAACGGAGAAAAATTGCTATTAGAACTGTTTTGGACTCGGTTTACTTACCGTACCACATACTTATTCCTTTTCGGAGTCTGAAACATTCTAGAAAGTGACCCTTATGTATTCCTCCGGGGTTACGGTCTCAATAACATTAGTTTCAACATTTATTGGATTACCTGAGATATAATGTTTGATTCTTTGACCATTCACCACCTTCAGATTTGTGCCTTCAAAGTTGTTAATTTTTATGGCATCGGAACGATAGACCTCCTCGATAACGTAAGGACCTTCCCATTTAGAGAGGAGTTTTCCTGCAAAAAATCTTAAACGAGAGTTGTATAGCAAAACATAATCACCTACATTAAACTCACGCTTTTGTATCCTTTTGTCATGCCATCTTTTAACTTTTTCTTTAAATAGTGGCATTCTCATAAGCTTGGGTTCTCCACTCATCAAGTGAGCTAATGTCAAATAGCCTCTTCTCACCGGCAAGTTTGAAATCATAATTGAGCTCTTTAATGGCCCAATACGCCTTATGTTCTAGTTCGAGAGGTAAGTGACATGCTTTTCCATAAACCATTTTATACGGAGACATACCCATAGGATTTATATATGCAGTTCTATAGGCCCATAATGCATCATCAAGTTTCTTAGACCAATTCTTTCTAGATCTATTAATAGTCTTTTGCAAAATTAATTTAATCACCCTATTACTCGGTTCTACTTGACCACTAGACAGTGGGTGGTATGGAGATGCAATTCTATGATTAACGGCATACTTAGCAAGCATTTTATGAAAAGCACCATGAATAAAATGTGAACCACCATCAGTCATTAAGTATCTAGGGACTCGAAACCTCAGGAAAACAACTTCTTTAAGCATCTTAATAGAGGTGTTATGGTCAGCACTACTAGTTGGAATAGCTTCTACCCACTTAGTAACGTAATCAACATCAACTAAAATATGTGTATACCCATTAGAGGAAGGAAACGGTCCCATATAATCAAAGCCCCAAACATCAAATGGTTAACAAGTGAATAGTTCATAGGCATCTGTTGACGTCTACTAATATTACCAATTCTTTGACATTCATCACAAGACAAGACAAACTTGTGGGCATCTTTAAAAGGAGTAGGCCAATAAAAAATGGATTGCAATACCTTATGCGCAGTTCTATCTCCAGCATGGTGTCCTCCATAAGCCTCGGAGTGACACTTGCGTAGGATATGTTTCTGTTCATGCTCAGGTACACAGTGTCTAATAACACCATCTACTCCTTCTTTATATAGATGTGGGTCATCCCAGAAGTAATATCTTAAATCATAGAAAAACTTTTTCTTTTGCTGGTATGTGAAACTAGGTGGTATAAATTTAGCAACAATGTAATTGGCATAAACAGCATACCATGGAGCAGTATGAGAAGCATTTATGACATCTAATTGTTCATCCAGAAAGCTATCATCAATGGGTAGTGGGTCATCAAGAACATTCTCTAACCTAGATAAGTTGTCTACAACGGGGCTCTCAGCTCCCTTTCTATCATAATATGCAAAACAAATTCTTGTAGCAAGAGAACCCATCTAATAAGTCTAGGTTTAGCATCTTTATTTTCCATAAGATATTTAATAGCAGCATGATCAGTGTGAACAGTTACTTTAAAATCAACAATATAAGGTCTGAACTTATCACAAGCAAATACAACTGCTAAAAATTCTTTTTCGGTAGTAGCATAATTTCTCTGGGCACTGTCTAGAGTTTTACTAGCATATTGGATAACATTAATTTCTTCTCAACTCTTTCTAGAATAGCACCTACAGCATAATCACTAGCATCACACATAATTTCAAAGGGTAAATTCCAATCAGGTGGCTGAACAATAGGTGCAGAAATTAAGGCTTTCTTAAGTATTTCAAATGCTTCTACCCAACCATCATCAAAGACAAAGGGAACATCTTTTCGTAAGAGATTAGTCAGAGGCCTAGAAATTTTAGAGAAGTCTTTAATGAACCTCCTATAAAAACCGGTATGACCAAGGAAACTGCTTATACCTTTTATGTCCTTAGGACACGACATCTTTTCAATAGCATCAACTTTAGCTTTATCAACTTCAATACCTCTTTCAGAAATTTTATGCCCGAAGACAATACCTTCATTAACCATAAAGTGGCACTTCTCCCAATTCAAGACAAGATTAGTTTCTTCACATCTCTGCAAAACTCGATCAAGGTTGCTTAAGCAATCATCAAAAGAAGTTTCATAAACGGAGAAATCATCCATGAAAACCTCAACAAGCTTTTCACAAAAGTCAGAGAATATAGCAGTCATACATCTTTGAAAGGTAGCAGGTGCATTACATAAACCAAAAGGCATACGTCTGTAAGCAAAGGTACCGAAAGGGCAAGTAAAAGTGGTCTTTTCCTGATCCTCTTTTGACACAGGTATTTGAGAGAAACTAGAATAACCGTCTAGAAAGTTAAAATGTGTATGTTTGGATAATCTTTCTAGCATTTGATCGATAAAAGGTAAAGGGTAATGATCTTTTCTAGTAGCTTTATTCAATTTGCGGAAATCAATTACCATTCTATAACCTGTAACAATTCTTTGTGGGATCAATTCATCTTTATCATTAGGAACAACAGTAATACCTCCCTTCTTAGGGACACAATGGACAGGACTTACCCACTCACTATCAGCAACGGGATAAATTATACCTACCTCCAGAAGCTTTAGTATTTCTTTTCTTACCACTTCTTTCCAGATTTAACCGTCATTGGTGATTAACAACCGGTTTAGCGTCTTTCTCTAATTTTATTTTGTGCTGGCATAGAGTGGGACTAATGCCCTTAAGATCATGCAGAGTATATCCAATAGCAGCATGGTGCTTCTTCAGAGTTTTCAATAATTTCTCTTCTTCCTGCTCTGAAAGGTTAGCACTAATAATAACATGATATATCTTCTTTTCATCAAGATAAGCATATTTAAGAGTATCGTAATGGTTTAAGCTCAAACACGGGATCACCCTTGGGTGGAGGAGGATCCCCTAGAATTTCAACAGGCAAGTTGTGTTTCAAAATAGGTCCTTGTTTAAAGAATACTTCATCTATTTCCCTTGTTTCATTCATAAACATATCATTTCCATGGTCTAGCAAATATTGTTCTAAAGGATCGTTAGGAGGCACAACAATAGAAGCAAGACCAATAATTTCATCTTTACTAGGCAATTCTTTATCATGGGGTTGTCTACGAAATTTAGCAAAATTAAAATCATGAGACATATCCCCTAATCCAATAGTAACAACATCCTTTTTGCAGTCTATCTTAGCATTAACAGTATTCAAGAAGGGTCTACCAAATATAATGGGACAAAAGTCATCTTGTGGGGAACGAAGAACAAGAAAATCAGTAGGATATTTAACTTTCCCACACAAGACTTCAACATCTCTAACAATCCCAACCGGTGAGATAGTATCTCTATTGGCAAGCTTAATTGTAACATCAATACCTTCTAACTCAAAGCGGTGCAATATCATGCATAATTTCTTCATATAAAGAATGAGGTATTGCACTCGCACTAGCACCCATATCACATAAGCCATGATAGCAATGATCTCCTATTTTAACAGAAATAACAGGCATGCCTACAACAGGTCTATGTTTATTTTTAGTATCGGGTCTAGAAATTCTAGCAGCTTCATCATAGAAGTAAATAACATGCCCATCAATATTATCGACCAAGAGATATTTAACCATAGAAATACTAGGTTCAACTTTAATTTGGTCAGTGTGTGTAGGTGTTCTAGTATTACTCTTACGAACCACAGTTGAAGCTTTAGCATGATCCTTTCTTCTAGCAGGGAAAGGTGGTTTCTCAATATAAGCGGTATGAACTATAGGATCAACATTATAAGTGATAGTCTTTTCTTCAACTTTAATAGGTTCAACTACTTTTACTTCAATGGGAGGATGATATTTAAACCACTTCTCCTTAGGAAGATCAACATGAGTAGCAAATGATTCACAGAAAGAAACTACTATCTCAGAGTCAAGTCCATATTTAGTGCTAAATTCATGAAAAGCATCGGTATCCATAAAAGATTTAACACAATCAAACTTAGGTGTTATACCTGACTCCTTACCTTCGTCGGGTTCCCAATCTTCAGAGTTGCGTTTAATTCTTTTTAATAAATCCCATATGAATTCAATAGTCTTCATCATAAAAGAACCAGTACAAGAAGTATCGAGCATGGAGCGATTATTGAGAGAAAGCCGAGCATAAAAGTTTTGAATAATGATTTCTCTTGAGAGCTCATGATTGGGGCATGAATGTAACATTGACTTAAGCCCCCCCAAGCTTGAGCGATACTTTCTCCTTCGCGAGGCCAAAAATTATATATATATATATATATATATATATATATATATATATATATATATATAATTATGATCACGATGAACCAGATGCATAGGATAAAACTTCTGATGAAATTCCAATTTCAATCGGTTGTAGTTCCATGATCTGATATCATCACATAGCCTAAACCATGTCAATGCCTTTCCCTTCAAAGATAAAGGGAAGACCTTCTTATTGATAACATCCTCGGGCATACCTGCAATCTTAAATAATCCACGAACTTCATCCACATAGATTAGGTGCAAATCGGGATGCAATGTTCCATCTCCTGTAAAAGGATTTGCTAGCAGTTTCTCTATCATACCCGAAGGAATTTCAAAGTAAACATTTTCAGTAGGTTCAGTAGGTTGAGGAGCAACTCTTTGCTCTATTGGTCGGGGTGAAGATACCCTGAACAAGCCCCTCAAAGGATTATGTTCCATAGTAACAAGTGACAACAAATTTCAGCACACTATATAAAATTTTCCTTACCAAAGGCGCTTCACTTCCCGGCAACATCGCCAGAAAAGAGTCTTGATGACCCACAAGTATAGGGGGTCTATCGTAGTCCTTTTGATAAGTAAGAGTGTCGAACCCAACAAGGATCAGAAGGAAATGACAAGCGGTTTTCAGTAAGGTATTCTCTGCAAGCACAAAAATTATCGGTAACAGATAGTTTTGTGATAAGATAATTTTTAATGGGTAACCAGTAATAAAAGTAAATAAGGTGCAGCAAGGTGGCCCAATCCTTTTTGTAGAAAAGGACAAGCCTAGACAAACTCTTATATAAAGGAAAGCGCTCCCGAGGACACATGGGAATTATCGTCAAGCTAGTTTTCATCATGCTCATATGATTCGCATTCGTTACTTTGATAATTTGATATGTGGGTGGACCGGTGCTTGGGTACTACCCTTCCTTGGACAAGCATCCCACTTATGATTAACCCCTCTTGAAAGCATCCGCAACTACAAAAGAAGTAATAAGGTAAACCTAACCATAGCATGAAACATATGGATCCAAATCAGCCCCTTACGAAGCAACACATAAACTAGGGTTTAAGCTTCTGTCACTCTAGCAACCCATTGCTATGTCTTGAGCTTGCGTTGGTTTTCCTTGAAGAGGAGAGGGTGATGCAGCAAGTGTAGCGTAAGTATTTCCCTCAGTTTTGAGAACTAAGGTATCAATCCAGTAGGAGGCTCCTCAAAAGTCCCATGCACCTACACAAACAAACTGAGAACTCGTAACCAATGCAATAAAAGGGTTGTCAATCCCTTCACGGCCACTTGCGAAAGTGAGATCTAATAAAGATAGTATGATAAGATAAATATATTTTTGGTATTTTATAATATAGATGCAAAAAGTAAAGATGCAAATAAAAGTAGATTGGGAGTAAATATGATAAGAGATAGACCCGGGGGCCATAGGTTTCACTAGTGGCTTCTCTCAAGATAGCATAAGTATTACGGTGGGTGAACAAATTCTTTGTCGAGCAATTGATAGAAAAGTGCATAGTTATGAGATTATCTAGGCATGATCATGTATATAGGCATCACGTCCATAACAAGTAGACCGACTCCTGCGTGCATCTACTACTATTACTCCACACATCGATTGCTATCCAGCATGCATCTAGAGTATTAAGTTCATAAGAACAGAGTAACGCATTAAGCAAGATGACATGATGTAGAGGGATAAACTCATGCAATATGATATAAACCCCATCTTGTTATCCTCGATAGCAACAATACAATACATGCCTTGCAACCCTTTCTGTCACTCGGTAAGGACACCGCAAGATTGAACCCAAAGCTAAGCACTTTTCCCATGGCAAGAAAGACCAATCTAGTAGGCCAAACTAAACTGATAATCCGAAGAGACTTGCAAAGATAACTCAATCATACATAAAAGAATTCAGAAAAGATTCAAATATTATTCATAGATAAACTTGACCATAAACACACAATTCTTCGGATCTCGACAAACACACCGCAAAAAGAGTTTACATTGAACAGATCTCCACAAGAGAGGGGGAGAACATTGTATTGAGATCCAAAAAGAGAGAAGAAGCCATATAGCTAATAACTATGGACCCGTAGGTCTGTGGTAAACTACTCACAACTCATCGGAGGGGCAAGGATGTTGATGTAGAGGCCCTCCATGGTTGATTCCCCCTCCGGCAGAGTGCCGGCGAAGGCTCCAAGATGGGATCTCGTGGATACATAAGGTTACGGCGGTGGAAATTGTGTTTCGTGGTGCCCCTGGATGTTTTCGGGGTACGTAGGTATATATAGGAGGAAGAAGTACATTGGTGGCCGCCTGAGGGGCCCACGAGACAAGGGGCGCGCCCTATAGGGGGGGCGCCCTCCTATCTCGTGGAGGCCTCGGCTGCTTCTTGACTTGCACTCCAAGTCCTCTGGATCACGTTCGTTCCAGAAATCACACTCCCGAAGGTTTCATTCCGTTTGGACTCTGTTTGATATTCCTTTTCTTGAAATCTTGAAATAGGCAAAATACAACAATATGGGCTGGGCCTCCGGTTAGTAGGTTAGTCCCAAAAATGATATAAATGTGTAAAATAAAGCCCATAAACATCCAAAAGGGGTAATATAATAGCATGGAACAATAAAAAATTATAGATACGTTGGAGACGTATCAAGCATCCCCAAGCTTAATTCTTGCTCGTCCTCGAGTAGGTAAATGATAAAAGAAGAATGTTTGATGTGGAATGCTACCTAGCATAATTCATAATGTAATTTTATTTATTGTGGCATGAATGTTCAGATCCAAATGAATACAAAATAGAAGTTCATATTGATAAAAGAAATAGTAATACTTGAAGCATACTAATCAAAGTAATCATGTCTTCTCAAAATAGCATGGCAAAAGAAAGTTCATCCCTACAAAATCATATAGTTAGGCTATGCTTCATTTTCGTCACACAAAGATGTTCCCAACTTCTATACCCCCGATGACAAGCCAAGCAATTGTTTCATACTTAAATAATCTCAAACTTTTTCAACCTTCACGCAATACATGAGCGTGAGCCATGGATATAGCACTATGGGTGGAATAGAATATGATGATGGGGACTGTGTGGAGAAGACAAAAAAGGAGAAAGTCTCACATTGACGAGGAAAATCAACGGGCTATGGAGATGCCCATCAAGTGATGTCAACATGAGGAGTAGGGATTGCCATGCAATGGATGCACTAGAGCTATAAATGAATGCTCAACAAAAGAAAACTAGTGGGTGTGCATCCAACTTGCTTGCTCACGAAGACCTAGGGCATTTGAGGAAGCCCATCGTAGGAATATACAAGCCAAGTTCTATAATGAAAAATTCCCACTAGTATGAAAAAGACAACTTATGAGACTCACTACATGAAGAACAAGGTGCTACTTTGAAGCACAAGTGTGGAAAAAGAGATAGTAACATTGCCCTTTTTATTTATTTTCTTTTTTTGGGCCTTTCTTTTTTCTTTTTGGCCTTTCTCTTTTTTTGGGCAATTCTCTAATAATGATGATCATCACACTTCTATTGATTACAACATAAGGATTACAACTCGAAACTAGAACAAGATATGACTCTATATGAATGCCTCCGGCGGTGTATGGATGGTGCAATGAATCAAGAGTGACATGTATGAAAAATAATGCATGGTGGCTTTGCCACAAATACGATGTCAACTACATGGTCATGCAATGGCAATATGACAAAAGTAAAGTATGTCATGATGATGATCGGAACAGTGGAAAGTTGCATGGCAATATATCTCGGAATGGCTATGGAAATGCCATAATAGGTAGGTATGGTGGCTGTTTTGAGGAAGATATAGGGAGGTTTATGTGTGATAGAGCGTATCGTATCCACGGGTTTGGATGCACCGTGAAGTTTGCACACCAACTCTCAAGGTGAGAAAGGGCAATGCACGCATCAAGAGGCTAGCAAAGGCGGAAAGGTAAAAGTGCGTATAATCCATGGACTCAACATTAGTCAAAAGAACTCATATACTTATTGCAAAAATTTAGAAGTCATAAAAATCAAGTACTACGCGCATGCTCCTAGGGGATAGATTGGTTGGAAAAAGACCATCGCTTGTCCCCGACCGCCACTCATAAGGATGCACAAGCCAGGTACACTTCATGTTTCAAATTTGTTACACAACTTTAACCATACGTGCATGCTACGGGACTTGCTAACTTCAACACAAGCATTCTTTAAATTCATAATCACCCAACTAGCATGACTTTAATATCACTACCTCCATATCTCAAAACAATTATCAAGTATCAAATTGATCATAGCATCCAATTCACTTCCTATGATAGTTTTTATTATACCCAACTTGGATGCCTACCATTCTAGGACCAATTTTATAACCATAGCAAATACCATGCTGTTCTAAAAGACTCTCAAAATAATATAAGTGAAGCATGAGAGACTAGCAATTTCTTCAAAATTAAGATACCACCGTGCTCTAAAAGATATAAGTGAAGCACTAGAGCAAAAACTATCAAGCTCAAAAGATATAACTGAAGCACATAGAGTATTCTAGCAAATTCTAATCAAATAGGCTTCTCCCAAAAGGTGTGTACAGCAAGGATGATTGTGGTAAACTAAAAATCAAATACTAATATAATACACGATGCTCCAAGCAAAACACTTATCATGTGGTGAATAAAAATATAGCTCCAAGTAAAGTTACCAATGAACGAAGATTAAAGAGGATGCCTTCCCGGGGCATCCCCAAGCTTAGGCTTTTGGCTATTCTTGAATATCTTGGGGTGCCTTGGGAATCCCCAAGCTTAGGCTCTTGCCACCCTTTATTCCATAGTCCATAAAAGCTTTACCCAAAACTTGAAAACTTCACAACACAAAACTCAACAAAAAATCTTATAAACTCCTTTAGTGAAAGAAAACAAAACCACCACATAAGGTACTGTAATGAACTCATTATTTATTTAATTTGGTGTTAAACCTACTGTATTCCAACTTCTCTATGGATTATAAACTATTTTATTGGCCATAGATTCATCAAAATAAGCAAACAACACATGAAAAACAGAATCTGTCAAAAACAGAACAGTCTGTAGTAATATGTAACTAACGCAAACTTATGGAACTCAAAAAATTCAGCCAACATAGGAAGACCTAGGCAATTTGTTTATTGATCAGCATCAATTGGAATCACTATTTTATCACGTTCTGGTTATTTTTAACAATTATTTTCGTGAGCCGAAAGTTTCTGAAAATTACAGCAAGATCAAAAAACTATCATCCAAGAAGATCCTATAGGTTTAACTTGGCACAAACACTAATTAAAACAGAAAACCACATCTAAACAGAAGGTAGATGGATTATTTATTCCTAAACAGAAACAAAAACAAAAAACATAAAGAAAATTGGGTTGCCTCCCAACTAGCGCTATCGTTTAACACCCCTAGCTAGGCATAAAAGCGAAGATAGATCTAAGTGGTGCCGTCTTTAATTTTCAGTTTTTTAGCGGAGTCATGCTCGAATCCGGGAGGTTCTTTCCGCTTCCCTTCATACTCGGAAATTTTTAGATCTAAATAATCCAACCGCTTATTGCAAAGAGTGATCAACATATTCATGCGGTGAAGATTTCCGCTAACACTTTTAAGAGGCTCAAGAGACTTTTGTAAAAAATTTGTTACTTCGCAAATCTATTCAAACACTTGGGTTTCTTCTTGGGTAGGATGTGATCCTCCCTTTTGAGGTAGTGTTCCCACTATTCCCTCTACAATTTCATGCGCAATACTGGAATCAATCTCAATGAAATTTCTCTTGGCAATGCAATCCAAGAGTTGTCTATGTGTCATATTTAACCCAACATAAAAATTACGAAGAAGAATTCTGAAGTTCACCTCTAGGGTGCACTTGCGATAAGATCCCATCATCCTATACCAAGCATCTTTTAAGTTTTCTCCTTGCCTTTGCTTGAAGTGAAGAACTTCAAACTCGGGAGACATAGGAGCGGATAAGGAACTAGACATAATGACAAGGCAAACGAGCTAACACACGGCAAACGGAAAAACGACAAGCAAAAAGGAGAGAATGAGATTGGGAAAGAGAGGACGAATAAAACGGCAAGGGTGAAGTGGAGGAGAGGAAAACGAGAGGCAAATGGCAAATAATGTAAATGCGAGGGACATAGGTTTGTGTTGGGTACTTGGTATGTCTTGACTTGAGCGAAGACCTCCCCGGCAACGGCGCCAGAAATCCTTCTTGCTACGTCTTGAGCTTGCGTTGGTTTTCCTCGAGGAGGAGAGGGTGATGCAGCAAGTGTAGCGTAAGTATTTCCCTCGGTTTTGAGAACCAAGGTATCAATCTAGTAGGAGGCTCCTCAAAAGTCCCACGCACCTACACAAACAAACTGAGAAATCGCAACCAACACAATAAAAGGGTTGTCAATCCCTTCACGGCCACTTGCGAAAGTGAGATCTAATAAAGATAGTATGATAAGATAAATAAATTTTTGGTATTTTATAATATAGATGCAAAAAGTAAAGATGCAAATAAAAGTAGATTGGGAGCAAATATGATAAGAGATAGACCCGGGGGCCATAGGTTTCACTAGTGGATTCTCTCAAGATAGCATAAGTATTACGGTGGGTGAACAAATTACTGTCGAGCAATTGATAGAAAAGCGCATAGTTATGAGATTATCTAGGCATGATCATGTATATAGGCATCACGTCCATAACAAGTAGACCGACTCGCCTGCATCTACTACTATTACTCCACACATCGACCGCTATCCAAAGATGCATCTAGAGTATTAAGTTCATAAGAACAGAGTAACACATTAAGCAAGATGACATGATGTAGAGGGATAAACTCATGCAATATGATATAAACCCCATCTTGTTATCCTCGATGGCAACAATACAATACGTGCCTTGCAACCCTTTCTGTCACTCGGTAAGGACACCGCAAGATTGAACCCAAAGCTAAGCACTTCTCCCATGGCAAGAAAGACCAATCTAGTAGGCCAAACTAAACTGATAATTCGAAGAGACTTGCAAAGATAACTCAATCATACATAAAAGAATTCAGAGAAGATTCAAATATTATTCATAGATAAACTTGATCATAAACCCACAATTCATCGGATCTCGACAAACACACCGCAAAAAGAGTTTACATCGAATAGATCTCCACAAGAGAGGGGAGAACATTGTATTGAGATCCATAAAGAGAGAAGAAGCCATCTAGCTAATAACTATGGACCCGTAGGTCTGTGGTAAACTACTCACAACTCATCGGAGGGCAAGGATGTTGATGTAGAGGCCCTCCATGGTTGATTCCCCCTCCGTGAGTCTTGCCGTGAAGGCTCCAACATGGGATCTCGCGGATCTGTAAGGTTACGGCGGTGGAAATTATGTTTCGTGGTGCCCCGGATGTTTTCGGGTGCGTAGGTATATATAGGAGGAAGAAGTACGGTGGTCACTTGAGGGGCCCACGAGACAGGGGGGCGCCCTCCTATCTCGTGGAGGCCTCGGCTGCTTCTTGACTTGCACTCCAAGTCCTCTGGATCACATTCGTTCCAAAAATCACGCTCCCGAAGGTTTCATTCCGTTTGGACTCCGTTTGATATTCCTTTTCTTCGAAATACTGAAATAGGCAAAAAAACAGCAATATGGGCTGGGCCTCCGGTTAGTAGGTTAGTCCAAAAATGATATAAATGTGTAAAATAAAGCCCATAAACATCCAAAAGGGGTAATATAATAGCATGGAACAATAAAAAATTATAGATACGTTGGAGACGTATCACCCATCATCTACTTATTACTTCCCAATGCCTTCCCCTAGGCCCAAATAATGGTGAAGTGTCATGTAGTCGACATTCACATAACACCACTAGAGGAAAGACAACATACATCTCATCAAAATATCGAATGAATACCAAATTCACATGACTACTTATAGCAAGACTTCTCCCATGTCCTCAGGAACAAGCGTAACTAATGACAAATCATATTAATGTTCATAATCAGAGGGGTATTAATATGCATAAAGGATCTGAGCATATGATCTTCCACCAAATAAACCAACTAGCGTCAACTACAAGGAGTAATCAACACTACTAGCAACCCACAGGTACCAATCTGAGGTTTTGAGACAAAGATTGGATACAAGAGATGAACTAGGGTTTGAGAGGAGATGGTGCTGGTGAAGATGTTGATGGAGATTGACCCCCTACCGATGAGAGGATCGATGGTGATGACGATGGTGATGATTTCCCCCTCCCGGAGGGATGTTTCCCCGGCAGAACAGCTCCGCCAGAGCCCTAGATTGGTTTCGCCAGGTTCCGCCTCGAGATGGCGGCGCTTCGTCCCGAAAGCTTCCTTCTGATTTTTTCCAGGGCGAAAGACTTCATATAGCCAAAGATGGGCACCGAAGGCCTGCCAGGGGGCCCATGAGGCAGGGGGCGCGCCTCTGGTGCTTTCTTCGCCCATTATTTTTAATATATTCCAAAACTGACTTCCGTGTTGTTTCAGGACTTTTGGAGTTGTGCAGAATAGGTCTCTAATATTTGCTCCTTTTCCAGCCTAGAATTCCAGTTGCCGGCATTCTCCCTCTTCATGTAAACCTTGTAAAATAAGAGAGAAAAGGCATAAGTATGTGACATAATGTGTAATAACAGCCCATAATGCAATAAATATCGATATAAAAGCATGATGCAAAATGGACGTATCAGGAAGCATAGCAAGAACATTAACCCTTAGAATCACATGTGATCTTGATTGCAACCTGCATATACTCATAAAACTACTCATTATGCCACTGTTGGGAAATGTAGTAGAAAACAAAACAAAATTGCATATACGATCACCCAAGATCAATATGAAGATGCATAACGGGTTGGGATCACAATCATTACCGTCACCGAGTTGCAACGAAAGAAGAATGTGTCAGTGTAGATCGTACTTGGAGTCCCTCGAACCCTTGGTGAACGATCCCTCATACCACCCACAAACAGTCCCTCGAATTGAAGACCAAAAGCATGATGTCTCTACTTGGTTGCAAGCGTGCAGCCTTCACGATCCGGCAGCGCTTCACCGTCTAGAGATAATCATCGCCGAAGAATTAGAGGGAGGAGATTAGAACCACACTGGGCTTCTAATTATGAGGACAAGAGGATTGTCCAAGCTCTAATTAGTCAACTAGGACCAACTAGAATAAGAACTAGAAGAAGTAGAGGACGCTCCAAAACTTGTATATCCAAAAGAGCAAAACCCTCATGTATATATAGGTTGGAGGGGGAGGTGAGGGCAGCCACCAAGGAGGAAAGTTTCCCCCTTGGGGCGCCGTCCTAGGATGGGGAGGAGGATCCCCCCCCCCCTTGTCCAATTCGGCCTCCTTCCTTTTGGGAAGGAGGCACTTTCCCACTTGGGCCTTTTTGGCCCAAGTTGCCTTCCACCTCTGGGCCTTTTTAGGCATGTTGATATTTAAATTAAATATAAAATGTTCTAAATACTTATAGACCATTATATAAGTATATATATATATATATATATATATATATATATATTAACATCTCCGAAAACATTTTCCACCTATACATAATTTATCGGTAATACCCGGTATTACCCGATACTCACTGAAACCCTTCCGCTGACCCCGAAACGCTTCTGGATCCTCTCGGAACTATTCTGAATACTCATGAAATAATTCCAAAAATATATTCGCATGACTGCCATCCTACTAACACTCAGCAGATTGTGATTGCCTTAACCCTATGACCCCGTAGGTTCGGTAACTCATAGACATGGAAAAAACGTGTGTTCAATGACGGGGAGCGGGACCGTTGACGTCCATATTGGTCCCTGTGAGCACATGAATGATATTCGAGTGAACCTTTGGTTATCATGTGATGTTCCCTTTGCTTTGCAATACTTCACAAAACCTGGGATGCATCAGTATCCTCCTTAGTCATCACCATGCTCATATACCGAAATCCTCGTTACCGGTTTTGTTCTTCTTTCTCATTATTGTGTTCTGGCATCCCCGTGACAAATTCACCTGTGTCTAGCCAAACGATAATTGGCGTCATCACACCAAGAGGGCCCTGAGAATATATCTCCATCATCAGAGGAGCAAAATCCCACTCTCGAGCTATACGGTCACTCGTCAAACTTTCTGATGAACATGTGAGTTGTCGTTATTACCACCGCGTTACAGGTGACGTTTGAGAAACCACAAAGCTCATCGTACGGTAAGAAGTGACCACGATACTCTCATGGTCTAGGGAGCAATATCACACGTTAACACTCCATGTCATTACAATTGAATGCAGACGATATTAACTCAATTCATAACAAACAAGATTGAGTAGATGCAATATGATCGTTCTTCTAACGTCATAATCTCAATGTTGTTTTAGGATCATCGTTACCCTTAATGATATCCCAAGATATGAAAAAATGTGATCACCAACAACACTTGAGCTAGTCCTAGAGGCGAGACTAGCAACCTTTTTTACAGTTTATCATTCCACATGTGCATATGAGTTTTCCATTGAATCACATATTCCAGGATCATAGCAGTTATAACATAGAATATAAACTCTGAATTATGAATTGGGAATATAATAATACAAATATTTTGCCTCTAGGGCATATTTCCAACATATTGGTTCTCTGAACTTGCCTCCTACAACTTTTTGTATAGTCCAACGTCAGCACTCTAGTTGATGTGATTGCCTTGTTAACCGGCTGAATATCTTCCACATGTGTCAAATGGCGTCTTTCCCGCCAAATTAACCATGCAGTCACAAGAATAAGTTTCCTCACACTGATTTCTGGAAATATTATCGTAACGTGGTGGTGTTCCGTGCTCGCCCACCCTCCCTCCCCGTCGCCCTGCGCGGGTTATCATGAGGACGCGGTGCTATGGAGGGGGTGTTTCCATCCAGAGCATCGGGCGCATGTTGATGCTTGGATGCGTGCTTTTTCCCGTGTGTGACTAGGGAGCTATGCCCTGAATGCGGCGTTGGGGTTGTTCCCGCCCATATATGATAAAATTCAGGTGGGGAATCACCCCCCCCCCCCCTCCCCTCTTGAAAATTCAAAAAAAAAAGGAAAACTATCGAGCGATGTTCGGAATCCATAAGCTCTTTCAGAATGACCGCTCCTTTCGCTGGACGAACTAGGTCATCAAGTTTCAATTTCTTCCCAATTTCCTTAGCTGTAGTGCACTTAAAGAGCAAACGATTAAGATCCTCAAGCCCCATTGGGCATATTGATGGGTCTGTTTGTTCTTGGGTATTTACATTGTTTCTCAACTGTCGCCATCTCAATCATTCACCTCCATCTTCTAGAAAAAGCATCCGTCTGCCTCGGCCAAATAAAATGTGTACGTTTCAGTTACAACTCTCACGATTATTGAAGGAGGCTTTGGATTTAATTTAACGCCGGTGCCTACCTGTAGTAACAGCGATGCAAGTAGTCAATCAGCGAGGGGATCAATCAAATGGTGGTCGACATTGTTATAGACGAAGTAGGATCTGAAATTGTGTCACAGGATCACGTGATCGTTCGAGACGTTCTGCTCTTCTCACTCTACTATAGAGATCAGTGACAGGCTGACAGCTGACAAATCCTGTCTGGCATGTGGAAAAACTACAGCAAGTTCACAGCCGCCGGTCCATCTAGCCATCTAGTCTAGTTCTAGTGCCCATTGCAATTCTGTCCACAAGTCGAGCAAAACTTCGAGATGATGCTATGCGTCCGTCCGTCTCCGTGCAACCCGGACCGGCGGGCGGACACCGTTGACGCCATCCCGACAGCGACGTCGTCTTCTTGTGAGAAAAACTGCGCTCCCGCGTTCACATCAAGAAAATAAAACAAAATTAAAAGTGATGTATATGCCTTGTCGAGCGTGGTGACGACGCTGGAGTATGATCTTATGGTTGCAGGTGTGTGACTGAGGGGATCGTTTTGGCTTCTGTAGTTTTTTACCTTATCCGTTGCCGACGTCCCTACGCTCGTAAACCGGCGGCTCAGACCATTAACAGTGCAATCTCGTGTACAAAATAATGTTCTGTTTTTATCCTTTTTCTTTGTCCAACCTGCTAGATACGTCCTCCTTTCCTTCTCTCTCTACGTTTTGGTTTCTTCACCCTGTCTCTAAATTGGACAACGAAGGCGCTGGTCCACCGGACCAAATTTCGGCCGCTTGCACCATGGATGTCCGATTCAACACTTTTTAGCCATTAGATCGGGGCATCTTTCGATGCCACAACACCATTTTCATTTGTTTTGCCTTGAAATCACGTTAGCACGCACGGGGCGAGAGCGCCATGGATGAGCGACATGCCCAGCTTCGAAGCTCGCCAGTCGTGTGATACGTCTGCGACATATCTATAATTTTTTATTGTTTCATGTCATTATCTTACTACTTCCACATATTTTTTACAATAATTTACATTATTTTTTTGACTAACATATTAATCTAATGTCCATTACCATATTTGTTGCATGTTTTTGTTTCGCAGGAACTCAATATCTAGAAAAAAGTACAAACGTGATGAAAATTTATGGAGATTTGGTGGGGGGCATGCGCGTCACAAGCTCACGGGGCGCCTCCTAGGGTGAGCTATCAGTGTCGAGGCAACGAACCTGATAATGAGTACTAGGGGTACGAACAAGTGGCAGAGCCTAGCTACGACATAGATGTATCACTTGGATTTAGCGAGTTCAGACCCCTCTCGAAGAGGTAATAGCCCTACGTCTCGTGCCCGAAGGCTTGTGTTTTCTCTTGGGGTGTAAGATTACAATGGCTGCTGACCCTTGCCACGGAGATGAATGGTGGCTTATATAGAGTGTGCCCGCCACAATCAATGCTACGTTACAAGAGAGATGAATGAGCATAACTACAACAGTTACAGGTAACGGTCGCTATAACTACACTTGAAGTCCAACGTAAAGCCTCTCGGCCGTTGCAGTTCCCATGTCACCTTCACGACTCCTCTGTCTGAGTGGAGCTGGTGAGGCCGATTGGAGGGAAGTCGTTTGAGTGGTGTTGGTGTATCCGAGTGGATACTCAGGGGTACACATCCAAATGTGTCTGTGGTCCTCGGACCTTCCAATGATGATGTGGAGGTCCTAGGTGGGTCCTAGATGTCAGGCCTATGATCCTACCCTTAGTAGGTGACCCCATCAATCGACACTCGTGGCCTCCTTGTAGGTCGGTTGGGGGTGTCCTTCGGGAGCGAGGAAGTTAATATCGGGAAAAAAAACTTGATGACATTTGTATGTCTCCTGGGAGAGATAGACTAGAGGTCCGAATGAAGACATGCCATGAAACTCAAGTGATGATGTCGGGTGTGGTCTGACTATCCGGAGAAAGGCCACTCATCATCCCAGGGGAACGCCAGCGCGGGCCATCTTCGAGTCCAAATTTATGAGAATCGCATGTTGGAGCCTAGAAGAAGGGCCAAGTTAACCCTCGGAGGGGTGTCGAGCTCATCCCATTGCAATCCTGAAGGTGACTTTAGTTGGATGTGTTTACGTGTCCGAGTGCACGGTGACCCTTGGAAGGTGGCCGGTTTTTCCTTAGGAAAGGAATAGAGAGCAATTAATCAAATTGATTAGCGGCTGAAACTTCAGGTTTTTGAAATCGTGTGTGCGTGCGAAAGTGGTTACGTCATGGTTAGTGGGGAAAGTGGGGCATGACGCCTCGATTTTCGCCCAGAAATCCACCACATGCTCTCTTTCCTCTGTGCAGCGGTTCACGCGGACACCGTTGGATCTCCAAATCAACGGTTGTGGATCCGTCGGGCAGATTTACCTATGGTATAAAAGCAGGTGTTCTAGGGTAATTCCCCTAGATCCCCTTTTCACTTCTGCCCACTTTGCCCGCCCCGTCGCTCCCACCACCACCTCGAGCGCTTCGAGAGGATGGGGAAGGACACGATGCCAAAGCTGGAGCGAGCGAAGAAGACGGGGAAGGGTTTGACGTCGAGCGTCAGCCCGCCGGCGGGCCGAACTTTGGGGCTCCCCTCTCACGTTACGCAAAAACAACTGCTGGAGCTGGAGGCGGAGGTTGATTCTGGCGGGTCGTTGGAGGTTGTTGGAGGTGGACGATCTGGAGCCCGCGAAGTAGGCAGACGAGCACATCCTCCTCGTCACCCACGTTGAGAGAGGTTTCTCCATGTCGCCCCATCCCTTCTTCTGTGCTCTCCTGGACTTTTTGGCGCGGAACTCCGCCACCTTTTCCCGAATGCAATCATTTATTTATCTGCTTTCGTCTCGCTCTTCAAGAACTTCATCATCTGCTATCCCCACTAGGGGTTGTTTAAGCACATTTTCATGTGTCCGCCAATGAACATGAAGAAGGACACGCCCGACAGGGAGAAGACCCACGTGATGCAGCAGTGCATGCGGATTGGGGATTCAGCTCAGGGGGCAAAGTGCCTTCCCAAAGATGAGCTTCCCCGACTCCGTCAAAGGGTGGCAGGATAGCTAGTTCTACTGTCAGGACATCCCGAGGGCTGGCTCTCAGTCGGGCCTTCCACCGTACTCGGCAGAGAGGGTAGGGGCTCCAGTGTCCCTTATGATGAAAGAGGAGAAGGTGGAAGTGGGGATCTTGGCTGACGCGTTGGTGGGCATCATGAGGGCAGGTTTGAACAGCATGGATCTATTGGAGGTCTTCCTCAGTCAGCGGATCCAGCCGCTACAGGAAAGGGCACACCCGATGTGGTTGTATGAGGGTCCGAGTGATCTCACTCGGGTGCACCAGGAGGAGCTGGTCGAGAAGGATGTGGAAGGCAAGATCAAGGCCATCACTTTGGCTTGTGACAACCTACTCGGAGCTAGGAGAGTGCCCCCGCATGATAAGGCCCGCCCGCCAGCCGAGCTAATTTTATGCTTGATCAGTAGGACTGACCCAATTTTCCTTTCTGCATGTTTGCATCTTGAACTTGTGATCTTTTTTTCTTTGTTCTTCAGCAGAGCTTTCAACAGATGATCTCCCAGGTGTCGGTGGTCGACCAGCCTCCTGATGATGTGGCGAGCAACACCGAACGGGAGTACACCGAGGAGAGTATCAGATTCAGGGCTCCGCAGACCCAAGAAAGGTTCGAACTCTGGGGCGTGTGCGAAGAACTCAACCTTTCCAGCCAACCAGTTCGTCACCCCCACGTCCTAGCTTGATGGACAAGAAAGGAAAGGGACACAACAATTTACCCAGGTTTGGGCCACCTTGCGGTGTAAGACCATACTCCTGGTTTGGGGTGGATTAGCCTTGTGAGGGCTAAGGATGAACTAGTATAGGGTAAGATCAACCTCAGGAGGTCTGTTTGTGTGGGTGTGAGCTCTATGATTCCGATCTCGGATCCCCTCCTACGGTGGTGGATAAGTGATGTCCACTACGCAACCTTCTTCTTGTAGACGTTGTTGGGCCTCCAAGTGCAGAGGTTTGTAGGACAGTAGCAAATTTCCCTCAAGTGGATGACCTAAGGTTTATCAAACCGTGGGAGGCGTAGGTTGAAGATGGTCTCTCTCAAACAACCCTGCAACCAAATAACAAAGAATCTCTTGTGTCCCCAACACACCCAATACAATGGTAAATTGTATAGGTGCACTAGTTCGGCGAAGAGATGGTGATACAAGTGCAATATGGATGGTAGATATGGATATTTGTAATCTGAAAATATAAAAACAGCAAGGTAACAAGCGATAAAAGTGAGCATAAACGGTATTGCAATGCTAGGAAACAAGGCCTAAGGTTTATACTTTCACTAGTGCAAGTTCTCTCAACAATAATAACATAATTGGATCATATAACTATCCCTCAACATGCAACAAAGAGTCACTCCAAAGTCACTAATAGCGGAGAACAAACGAAGAGATTATGGTAGGGTACGAAACCACCTCAAAGTTATCCTTTCTGATCGATATATTCAAGAGCCCGTAGTAAAATAACACGAAGTTATTCTTTCCATTCGATCTATCATCGAGTTCGTACCAGAATAACACCTTAAGACACAAATCAACCAAAACCCTAATGTCACCTAGATATTCAATGTCACCTCAAGTATCCGTGGGTATGATTATACAATATGCATCACACAATCTCAGATTGATCTATTCAACCAACACATAGAACCTCAAAGAGTGCCCCAAAGTTTCTACCGGAGAGTCAAGACGAAAATGTGTGCCAACTCCTATGCATTGATTCCCAAGGTCACGGAACCCGCAAGTTGATCACCAAAACATACATCAAGTGAATCAATAGAATACCCCATGGTCACCACGGGTATCCCACGCAAGACATACATCAAGTGTTCTCAAATCCTTAAAGACTCAATCCGATAAGATAACTTCAAAGGGAAAACTCAATCGATTACAAGAGAGTAGAGGGGGAGAAAAATCATAAGATCCAACAATAATAGCAAAGCTCGCGATACATCAAGATCATGCCAAATCAGGAACACGAGAGAGAGAGAGGGAGAGAGAGATCAAACACATAGCTACTGGTACATACCCTCAGCCCCGAGGGTGAACTACTCCCTCCTCATCATGGAGAGCGCTGGGATGATGAAGATGGCCACCAGTGAGGGATCCCCCCTCCGGCAGGGTGCCGGAACAGGTTCCCGATTGGTTTTTGGTGGCAACATAGGCTTGCGGCGGCGGAACTCCCGATCTAGGTTTCTTTTCGGGGGTTTCTATATTTATAAGGATTTTTGGCGTCGGGTACAAGTCAGGGGGGTCTCCAAGGCGGCCACGAGGTGGGGAGGCGCGCCCCCCACCCTCGTGCGTGCCTCGGAACTCTTTTGGCCCATCTCCGATACTCCATGGGCTTCTTCTGATCCAAAAATATTCTCTGTGAAATTTCAGGTCAATTGGACTCCGTTTGGTTTTCCTTTTCTGTGATACTCGAAAACAAGGAAAAATGTAAACTGCACTTTGGGCTCTAGGTTAATAGGTTAGTCCCAAAAATCATATAAAATAGCATATAAATGCATATAAAACATCCTAGATGGATAATATAATAGCATGGAACAATAAAAAATTATAGATATGTTGGGGACGTATCAAGCATCCCCAAGCTTAATTCCTGCTCGTCCTCGAGTAGGTAAATGATAAAAACAGAATTTTTGATGTGGAATGCTACCTAACATAATTTTCAATGTAATTCTCTTTATAGTGGCATGAATGTTTAGATCCAAAAGATTCTAGACAAAGTTTTAATATTGACATAAAAATAGTAATACTTCAAGCATGCTAACCAAGCAATTATGTCTTATCAAAATAACATTGCCAAAGAAAGCTTATCCCTACAAAATCATATAGTTTAGCCATGCTTCATTTTCGTCACACAAAATGCTCCTATCATGCACAACCCCGATGACAAGCCGAGCAATTGGTTCATACTTTTTAACGCGCTTCAGCTTTTTCAACCCTCACACAATACATGAGCGCAAGCCATGGACATAGCACTATGGGTGGAATACATAAGATGATGGGGTTATGTGAGAAGACAAAAAAGGAGAAAGTCTCACATTGACGCGGCTAATCAACAGGCTATGGAGATGCCCATAAATTGATGTCAATGCGAGGAGTAGGGATTGCCATGCAATGGATGCACTAGAGCTATAAATATATGAAAGCTCATCAAAAGAAACTAAGTGGGTGTGCATCTAACTTGCTTGCTCATGAAGACCTAGGGCATTTTGAGGACGCCCATCATTGGAATATACAAGCCAAGTTCTATAATGAAAAATTCCTACTAGTATATGAAAGTGACAAAATAAGAAACTCTCTATCATGAAGATCATGGTGCTATTGTGAAGCACAAGTGTGGAAAAAGGATAGTAACATTGCCCCTTCTCTCTTTTTCTCTCATTTTTTTTTATTTGGGCCTTCTCTTTTTATGGCCTTTTTTTTATTTGGGCTTCTTTGGCCTCTTCTATTTTTCTTTCGTCCGGAGTCTCATCCCGACTTGTGGGGGAATCATAGTCTTCATCATCCTTTCCTCACATGGGACAATGCTCTAATAATGTTCACACTTTTATTTACTTACAACTCAAGAATTACAACTCGATACTTAGAACAAAATATGACTCTTATGTGAATGCCTCCGGTAGTGTACCGGGATGTGCAATGAATCAAGAGTGACATGTATGAAAGAATTATGAAGGTGGCTTTGCCAAAAATATGATGTCAACTACATGCTCATGCAAAGCAATATGACAATGATGGAGCGTGTCATAATAAACGGAACGGTGGAAAGTTGCATGGCGATATATCTCGGAATGGCTATGGAAATGCCATAATAGGTAGGTACGGTGGCTATTTTGAGGAAGATATAAGGAGGCTTATGTGTGATAGAGCATATCATATCATGGGGTTTGGATGCACCGGCGAAGTTTGCACCAACTCTCGAGGTGAGAAAGGGCAATGCACGGTACCGTAGAGGCTAGCAAATTGCGAAAAGGTAAGAGTGCGTATAATCCATGGACTCACATTAGTCATAAAGAACTCATATACTTATTGCAAAAGTTTACTAGTCCTCGAAGCAAAGTACTGCTATGCATTCCCCTAGGGGGATATATTGGTAGGAAAAGACCATCGCTCGTCCCCGACCGCCACTCATAAGGAAAGCAATCAAAGAACACCCCATGCTTCAAATTTGTCACACAACGTTTACCATACGTGCATGCTACGGGACTTGCAATCCTCAACACAAGTATTTCTCAATTCTACAATTACCCAACTAGCTTGACCCTAACATTAGCACCTTTATATCTCAAAACAACTATCAAGTATCAAACTTCTCATAGTATTTAATGCACTCTATATGAAAGTTTTTATTATACCCATCTTGGATGCTTATCATATTAGGACTAGTTTCATAACCAAAGCAAATTACCATGTTGTTCTAAAAGACTCTCAAAATAATATAAGTGAAGCATGAGAGATCAACAATTTCTTCAAAATAAAGCTACCATCATGCTCTAAAAAGATATAAGTGAAGCACTAGAGCAAATGACAAACTACTCCAAAAGATATAAGTGAATATCAATGAGTAGTTGACTAATTATGTAACTATGTGAAGACTCTCTAACATTTAATAATTTCAGATCTTGGTATTTTATTCAAACATCAAGTAAAACAAAATAAAATAAAATGATGCTCCAAGCAAAACACATATCATGTGGTCAATAAAAATATAGCTCCAAGTAAAGTTACCGATGAACGAAGACGAAAGAGGGGATGCCATCCGGGGCATCCCCAAGCTTAGGCTCTTGGTTGTCCTTTAATATTACCTTGGGGTGCCTTGGGCATCCCTAAGCTTAGGCTCTTGCCACTCCTTATTCCATAGTCCATCGAATCTTTACCCAAAACTTGAAAACTTCACAACACAAAACTTAACAGAAAACTCGTAAGCTCCGTTAGTATAAGAAAATAAATCACCACTTAGGTACTGTTGTGAACTCATTCTAAATTAATATTGGTTTAATATCTACTGTACTCCAAATTCTCTATGGTTCATACCCTCCGATACTAGTCATAGATTCACAAAATAAGCAAATAACAAACAGAAAACAGAATCTGTCAAAAATAGAACAGTTTGTAGTAATCTGTATCATTCTAATACTTCTGTAACTCCAAAAATTCTGAAATAAATTGGTGGACCTGAGTAATTTTTCTATTAATCTTCTCCGAAAAGAATCAACCTAAGAGCACTCTTCAGTGAAAAATGGCAGCTAATATCATGAGCGCAAAGTTTCTGTTTTTTACAGCAAGATCGCATTAACTTTCACCCAAGTCTTCCCAAAGGTTCTACTTGGAACAAACACTAATTAAAACATAAAACCACATCTAAACAGAGGCTAGATGAACTATTTATTACTAAAAAGGAGCAAAAGAAAAGTACAAGAGTAAAATTGGGTTGCCTGGCAACAAGCGCTAACGTTTAACGCCCCTAGCTAGGCATGATGATTTCAATGATGCTCACATAAAAGATAAGAATTGAAACATAAAGAGAGCATCATGAAGAATATTACTAGCACGTTTAAGTCTAACCCACTTCCTATGCATAGGGATTTTGTGAGCAAACAACTTATGGGAACAATAATCAACTAGCATAGAAAGGCAAAACAAGTATAACTTCAAGGTTTTCAACACATAGAGAGGAAACTTGATATTGTTGCAATTTCTACAAGCATATATTCCTCCCTCATAAAAAATTTCAGTAGCATCATGAAATAATTCAACAATATAACTATCACATAAACCATTATTTTCATGATCTACAAGCATAGAAATTTCATTACTCTCCACATAAGCAAATTTGTTCTCATGAATAGTAGTGGGAGCAAACTCAACAAAATAACTATCATGTGAAGCATAATCCAATTGAAAATTAAAATCATGATGACAAGTTTCATGATTATCTTTATTCTTTATAGAATACGTGTCACCACAATAATCATCATAAATAGGAGGCATGCTTTCATCATAATAAATTTGCTCATCAAAACTTGGGGGACTAAACATATCATCTGCATAAAACATAGCAACCCCAAGCTTGTGGCTTTGCATATCATTAGCATCATGGGTTTTCAAGGAATTCGTACTAACAACATTGCAATCATGCTCATCATACACAGATTTAGTGCCAAACATTCTAATGCATTCTTTTTCTAGCACTTGAGCACAGTTTTCCTTTCCATTATTTTCACGAAACATATTAAAAAGATGAAGCATATGAGGCACCCTCAATTCCATTTTTTTGTAGCTTTCTTTTATAAACTAAACTAGTGATAAAACAAGAAACTAAAATATTCAATTGTAAGATCTAAAGATATACCTTCAAGCACTCATCTCCCCGGCAACGGCACCAGAAACTGCTTGATGTCTACGATGCAACCTTCTTCTTGTAGACGTACTTGGGCCTCCAAGTGCAGAGGTTTGTAGGACAGTAGCAAATTTCCCTCAAGTGGATGACCTAAGGTTAATCAATCAGTGGGAGGCGTAGGTTGAAGATGGACTCTCTCAAACAACCCTGCAACTAAATAACAAAGAGTCTCTTCTGTCCCCAACACACCCAATACAATGGTAAATTGTATAGGTGCACTAGTTCGGCGAAGAGATGGTGATACAAGTGCAATATGGATGGTAGATATGGATATTTGTAATCTGAAAATATAAAAACAGCAAGGTAACAAGCGATAAAAGTGAGCATAAACGGTATTGCAATGCTAGGAAACAAGGCCTAAGGTTCATACTTTCACTAGTGCATGTTCTCTCAAGAATAGTAACATAATTGGATCATATAACTATCCCTCAACATGCAACAAAGAGTCACTCCAACGTCACTAATAGCGGAGAACAAACAAAGAGATTATGGTAGGGTACGAAACCACCTCAAAGTTATCCTTTCTGATCGATCTATTCAAGAGTCTGTAGTAAAATAACACGAAGTTATTCTTTCCGTTCGATCTATCATAGAGTTCGTACTAGAATAACACCTTAAGACACAAATCAACCAAAACCATAATGTCACCTAGATATTCCAATGTCACCTCAAGTATCCATGGGCATGATTATACGATATGCATCACACAATCTCAGATTGATCTATTCAACCAACACATAGAACCTCAAAGAGTGCCCCAAAGTTTCTACCGGAGAGTTAAGACGAAAACGTGTGCCAACCCCTATGCATAGATTCCCAAGGTCATGGAACCCGCAAGTTGATCACCAAAACATACATCAAGTGAATCAATAGAATACCCCATTGTCACCACGCGTATCCCACGCAAGACATACATCAAGTGTTCTCAAATCCTTAAAGACTCAATCCGATAAGATAGTTTCAAAGGGAAAACTTAATCCATTACAAGAGAGTAGAGGGGGAGAAACATCATAAGATCCAACTATAATAGCAAAGCTCGCAATACATCAAGATCGTGCCAAATCAAGAACACAAGAGAGAGAGAGATCAAACACATAGCTACTGGTACATACCCTCAGCCCCGAGGGTGAACTACTCCCTCCTTGTCATGGAGAGCGTCGGGACGATGAAGATGGCTACAGAGGCTTGCGGCGGCGGAACTCCTGATCTAGGTTTCTTTTCGGGGGTTTCTGTATTTATAAGGATTTTTGGTGTGGGGAACAAGTTAGTGGGGTCTCCAAGGCAGCCATGAGGTAGGGGGCGCGCCCAGGGGGTAGGGCGCGCCCCCCACCCTCGTGGGTGCCTCGGAACTCTTCTGGCCCATCTTCGATACTCCGTGGGCTTCTTATGGTCCAAAAATAATCTCCGTGAAATTTCAGGTCAATTGGACTCCGTTTGGTTTTCCTTTTCTGCGATACTCGAAAACAAGGAAAAAACAGAAACTGGCATTGGGCTCTAGGTTAATAGGTTAGTCCCAAAAATCATATAAAAAAGCATATAAATGCATATGAAACGTCCTAGATGGATAATATAATAGCATGGAACAATCAAAAATTATAGATACGTTAGAGACTTATCAATAAGCTGTATTTATAGTGGCCTTGGTCCTCCTCCTCCAAATGAAGGCGGGAAGGGATGCCACAGTGGCCAAATTCGAAGGGGGACAAGAAGTACATCTTATCCTGACGAAAGGTGGTCTTTTCCTGCAAAGCTTCTGGTCGTGACGCTGCAATGGGCTCGGCGATGACATCCGTCCGGCCGTCCTGGCGGTCTTGGTCTTGTTGCACGGGAATGGAAACCTTTGGCTGATTCCTCGAGACCCCGCGCCTACGCTTGCCTCCTTAGCACCAAAGAGGAAACCTGCTGCTCCACGCCCGCTGGTGCCTGCCTGGCCTTGGTTCTCATGGCTTGCGTCACCTCAACCTCATGAGGTACGCTCCTGCATAGGAATCTCGACTCCTTAGGAGCCATCCTGGGGAGGCTGCTCCCTCCGGAGGTTTTGGCGTCGTCCGCCTCGCAACGCTTGGCCCCTCCCGAGGGTCTAGTTTTGCTGGTGCTGAAGATGGGCTGTACCAGGCCGTCGATGGAGCCATGTCATGGGCTGCAGGCAGGCAATTCTGGGTATCCTGGTTCCAATAATGCCAACAGTAGCCCCCGGACCCAAGGCGCGCTCGGACTTGGCTTCGAGGCAAAGCCAAAGGGAAAGGGCGAAGCGCTGCGGGCTCCAATCGCCTGCGGACCAAGTCGACGTGTGGCGCTTGATGGGATGTGGGCGTCTCCACTTCCCCACACTGCCTCGGCAACCATTCAGGCTGACAAAAAGACTGGCCCCTGCCGCCGAGCCTTCATTGCCTTCTCTTCGTCTTTCTCCGGATCCCCTTTTCTCCCCGAAAGCACCTCCAGATCTGCCGAATTTCTCCCCCAAGTTCTTTGATGATGGCGTCCAAGAAGGTGAAGCCCGCCACTCTGGCTCACACTCTTCCTTCTTGCCTGCGTCGGCCCTCAGTACGTTCTCCATCACTGAGGCGAGGCACCTTCCCGCCGTGCTCCCGCTGACGGCGGGCAATGACAACGAGGGAAGGGAGGTGGCACTTTGGGCTGGCTCCATCGAGCGAGGGACCTTAGTGGGGACATTCTATCCCTTCTTCCTCCACAGCTTCTTCGCGGGGCTCGTCCCTCCCTTCTCCAAGTTCTTCCTCGCCGTCCTCGACCATTACCAGGTTCACGCTCTTCACCTCCAGCCCAACTCCATCCTTCTCCTGTCGATCTTCGCCTTGTACCGCGAGGCGTTCGTGGGTGTGATGCCCTTCATTGCGCTGCGCCACCACTTCTTCCTCCGGATGCACGACCCGACCCAGCGCTCCAGTTGTGTCTCCTTCATCGTGGCCCATAGCGGCAACGCGCTCATGAGGGCCGGGAAGAAGGAGGAGGACTTCCGGCATAAGTGGATTTTCAAGGACGCCAAGGGCCTCCACACTCGGCTGGAGCTGCCGACCTAGATGCCGGAGAAGCTGGACCAGTGGGCTCATGAGAAGCTCACCGACCCCCGGGCGGTGCCGGTCCTGAGGCTGATGCAGGCGGACATGGAATCCGGGGAATTGAAGGGGGCCAATCTTGTTAGGGAGTTCCTGACGCAGCGCCTGGCCCCGCTCCAAGCACACTCACGTCCCATGTGGGATTTCAAGGGCGCGAAGGACGACATCCGCCTGTGCCCAGGGAGCTTGACAGGCGAGGAGCTGAGCAAGGCCGTGCGTACCTTACTTGAGAAGGACCGGGGCAGCCTCTCGGTGGCCTACCTCCCGTTGTACTGATGACCCACAAGTATAGGGGACCAATTGTAGCTCTTTTCGATAAGTAAGAGTGTCGAACCCAACGAGAGCAGAAGGAAATGACAAGTGGTTTTCAACAAGGTAATGCCTGCAAGGGCTGAAATTGTAAGTAACAGCGTAGTTTGATAGTAGGATAATTTGTAACGAGCAAGTACCGATAATAGTAGCAAAAGTGCAGCAAGGTAGCCCAATCCTTTTTAGGCAAAGGACAGGACAAACGGTCTCTTATAATAAGCAAAGCATTCTTGAGGGTAGACGGGAATTTCATCTAGTCACTTTCACCATGTTGATTTGATTTGTGTTCTCTACTTTGATAATTTGATATGTGGGTGGACCGGTGCTTAGGTGTTGTTATTACTTGAACAAACCTCCTACTTATGATTAACCCTCTCGCAAGCATCCGCAACTACGATAAAAGTATTAAGAATAAATTCTAACCATAGCATTAATCTTTTGGATCCAATCGGTCCCTTACGGAATAGCGCATAAACTGGGGTTTAAGCTTCTGTCACTCTCGCAACCCATCATCTAATTGCTACTACATAATGCATTCCCTTAGGACCAAATATGGTGAAGTGTCATGTAGTCGACGTTCACATGACACCACTAAGGGAATCACAACATACATACTATCAAAATATCGAACACATATCAAGTTCACATGATTACTTGCAACATGATTTGTCCCGTGACCTCAAGAACAAAAGTAACTACTCACAAATGATAATCATGCTCAAGATCAGAGGGGTATTAAATAGCATATTGTATCTGAACATATAATCTTCCACCAAATAAACCATATAGTAATCAACTACAAGATGTAACCGATACTACTGTCACCCACAAGTACCAATCTATAGTTCGATAACAAGATTGAACACAAGAGATGAACTAGGGTTTGAGATGAGATGGTGCTGTTGAAGATGCTCATGGATATTGCCCTCCCCAAGATGGGAGAGTTGTTGGTGATGATGATGACGATGATTTCCCCCTCCGGGAGGGAAGTTCCCCCAGCGGAATGGCTCCACCGGAGGGCAAAAGTGCTCCTGCCTAAGTTCCGCCTTGAGACGGCAGCGCTCCGTCCCAAAAGTCCTCTCCTGATTTTTTTCTAGGTTAAGATGACCTATATACCAGAAGATGGGCACCGGAGGTGGGCCTGGGTGAGCACAACCCACCAGGGCACGCCTGGGCTCCCTAGCACGCCTAGGTGGGTTGTGCCCACCTGGTGGGCCCCCTCTGGTAGTTATTTGCTCCAATATTCTTCAAACATTCCATAAATATTCTCCATGAAGTTTCAGCTTGTTTGGAGTTGTGCAGAATAGGTAGCCTGACATAGCTTTTTCAGGTCCAGATTTCCAGCTGCCGGAATTCTCCTTCTTTGTGTGTACCTTGCATATTATGAGAGAAAAGGAATTAGAATTACACCAAAAAGCGTTATTATGGATAAAAACATCATAAATAACAGTAGGAAAACATGATGCAAAATGGACGTATCAACTCCCCCAAGCTTAGACCTCGCTTGTCCTCAAGCGAAAACCGAAATTGAAAAACATGTCCACATGCTTAGAGAGAGAGAGAGGTGTCGATAAAAACAAAATACGGACATAGAAGCATCATGTTTATTATTATAACAGCAACAAACTTAAACATAAGACTCTTATCATAGAACTTTTATCATAGACTTCCCATGAATAAGTGACAATTCATCACACTATTGAAGTATAAAGCAAAAACTTTATTAGAAACCAAAAAACTATGTTCTCGGTCAACTTTGCAACTACAATTCATCATCTTTTCCGGAAGGGTCACGTATCTAAGCCTCTAGGCAAGTCCACATACTCAACCATCATATAGTCTTCTATGATTGCTAACACTCACCGCATACACATGAGCAAAACGTTTCAACCGGACACATAGAAAGATAGGGGCTTATAGTTTCGCCTGCCAACGTATTCACCTCAAGGGTGATGTCAACAATTATAACTCATGCTACCCATATTCAACTGGACATATGTGCCTAGATCTTTCCTCACAACATGATCCTTGCCAAAGGAAAAAATAAAAAGGAATAGAAAGAAAACTTTGAATCTTTGCATAAAAGTAAATATATAAAAGTAAAAGATAGGCCCTTCGCAGAGGTTGCCATGCTCCTATTTGTTTGTATGCTCAACCCCTTAGATCAAAAGAACGTCGCGTTGCATTGCCCCTTGTGATAGCGACCTTTATTATGCAGTCTGTTGCTTTTATTCTTCACCATCACAAGTTCATGCAACGCTCAATTTTCTCTTACACTAAATGATCTCACACTTTTAGAAGCAATTTTTATTGCCTTTTTGCACCGATGACAACTTACTTGAGGGATCTTGCTCAATCGCTAGGTAGGTATGGTGGACACTTGAAAATAAGATTTGGGTTTAAGGGTTTTTGGATGCACAAGTGGCATCTCTACTTAGTGCAGAATTTTTGGCTAGCAAAGATAGGGGGCAAGCACCACATGTTAAAGGATCTATGACAATATGACTTCTATGTGAATATGAACAAACATAAATCATTAAGTTGTCTTCCTTGTCCAACGTCAACAATTTTGGCATATAATATTTTGATGGGGGCTCACAATCAAAAAAGATTTCTAGGATAGTATATTTATATGTGAATCTTCTATTCCCTTATTAATTCTTTCATGAGTTGCATCATTGACTAATGCTATGTTTGTCAATCTACAATAAAATTTTCTACTTATACTTTTCCTTATGTGGTGTCATCACCTACCATAAGATTAGTATATGATCTTCTTAATTTATTTCCCTTCCTTTTATTTATTTCCTTTCTTTTTATTGCAAATGAAAGTAAAGAAAGCAAAAACCCAAACTAAACTTTATTATATATCTTGCACACGATTACAAGGATAGATCACTAAGCAAACTCTCGAAAAGAAATGATCGAACTAAACTTTTATTCATCTAAAGAAAAAGATAACTATGGATCAAACTAAGATAAGTAAAGGCAAAAGATTGTGGGGATGATACGATACCGGGGCACCTCCCCCAAGCTTGGCGGAAGCCAAGGGGAGTGACCATACTTGAAATTCAATTTTCTTTTGGCGGTGAAGAAGAAGGTGGTGGTGGTGTAGTAGAGGGTTTGTCCTTCTTACTTAGCTTACACTTGAGGACAAAATTTTCCTCCTTCAATTCTCCGATCTCCTGCTCGAGCTCCAGTACCTTTTCGCATAAATCTTGCTTACTATCCTGCAAAAGGCGGAAGGGTATAAACTGAACCTTAGGCCTCTTTGGTTTGTTCGGGAGGGTTGACTTTTTGAATTCCACATGGATGTCCCCAGGTTGAGGCAGCGGGGTCTCATCCTCATCTGAGCTCGTCTCCTCCTTCTCCCTAGGATAGCAGTCTTCCTCTTCCTCCGTGGTCCAGCCATAGTGCTCCACGTCCCCATAGGACTTGGGGCTTGCGATGAAATCAGCAGCATAGTGTAGCGACCCGACCTCAGACGGTCAAGCCTCTGTGTTGTTGTGCCATCCCTGGATCAGTATGCTGGCACACACAGTACATCAATGTATATATCAAAGTGCAATCACATGTATAATTAACGTAAAACTGATATATACCTCATAAGTCACAGCGGAAATAAATAGTCGGGTGTGGAGTCCATCAACGCCATCGGCAAAGTTGAGTGTAGACCGTAACCTGCACTGCATTACTCTTACTCGTTGAAGAAAATCCTGCAACATGATACGTTGCAGCCGTGTAGGTCAAGACATTGAATGTACCGGCAAGATCACAACATGAATAAACAGATGGTAAAACTATACTATATGCAATTTGGCTTTGTGGCTCAGATCTGAGTTTTGTTTGCGTAAAAGCTGATTTTATTTTCCCTACATCAAAGGAATAAATGAAGTCTGTACTATGGAGTTTTCTATCATGACATGGTTCCGCCAACCGATGTCTCATAGCCCAAAATCATCATAAGTTGCCCACAATTAAGTTATCAATCCGGTGTTGAGAGTTCCGAGATAGATCCAAGTCCAGAGGCTCAAATTGTCCGTAACCGGGGACACGGCTAATCGATTAAGTTTTAACCCTCCGCAGAGGTTTGTACACTTTACCCGCAAGATTCGATCCCTCTTTTTACGTTCTCGCACTTCAGGGTGTTTGAGAACAAGATGACCGAAACATGGTCTTCCGAAGAGTTCCCACGACCATTCCGGTGCTCATTCAATCCTACCGTAGTTCTACATCTGCTAGCACCGTCCTAGCCAGAGTCACAACTAGGGTCAACCAAGCCAGAGCCCATAGTGACTTGCGGTTGCATGTAAGCTTTCGGGCATGAAGTATTCTTCCGCCTCTTTGAGTCTGGGTGAAGCTTTCCGCAAGATGTCATGGCGCTTCTCCATGCATCCCGCCAACCACCGGATTCTCCAGGTGCCCGTCAACCATCCTTCACCCAAGAGTGTGTATTGAATTCTTGTCTCGAGTCTTGAAGTCTTGAGGCCTTGAAGATGCAGTCCTTGCAGATTCCATCATGGAGTTGTCGCCATTGACGTAGATCCTCCATTCTCACACCACTCGAGCACTCATACCAAGCCCCGTCTACTATAGCGTAGCATTAAAATAAAATATCGTCCGGGCTTGGTAACAGGGTGATGGGTTCCTACCTCATGCATACTACTCAACTACAAGAATTCAATATCACTACTGGAGGGTTTGTTGCGAAGATGCAATAAAACACATAGGTATGAAAAACATGGTCAAAGTGAACTTGCCTGGTATTACTTGATGAAGATAATAACGCTCTCAGAATAAAGACTTGGTAGAACTATTCGTCACTCCGTTGAAAATCTATATTAAACAGACAATCATATAAGCAATCATCCTAGCAATCAATTCTATCAATCATAACAATACTCAATCAAAATAAAAGCAACAAAGAAAACCAAGTCAAAAACCAAAGGAAAAACTTCGAAAGAAAAATTCAAGGAAAAACTAGTGGTGACCAACTCACACAGATCTTAACATAACATCACTAAATTACTCTAATATTTTTTTCTACAGCAAAGAATATATAAATCTAATAAAATAACAGAAAATAAATTACTACTTTAATAACTAACAAAAGAACTAATATAAAACTACTATAACCATCTAGTTAATACTAGAACAAATATAGCAACTAGCAAAACACTAAGACAACTATAACAGCAAATCATTTATTAAAACATTAATAAACTATACTAAATAAATATAACAACTAATGTGTTCACAAATAACAGAAACAAAAACAATATAACTTGAAGTGGAAAAAGAATTACTTTTAAAACTAATAAAACTATTTTTATCCACTATCACTATGAACTAAACAAGCAATTACAAAAACAGTAGCTAAACACTAATAAATAACTACAAAAATTTATCTACTGTAGCTAAACATAAACATATAACAACAAGTGAAAATCTACAAAAGGAATGAACAAAAAATAATTAAAAACAATAATTACATAACTAAAACAACTATATAAGCAAAACAGTACTGTTTCTACTAAAAATCTAACTTAAAATACTCCAAAATTACCAAACTAAATCCTACAGCTAAACAATATCACAAGTGACCAGGAGCAAAAAGAATTAATTAAAAACCTATTTTTAAACTCAAGTTATGGCCAAAATACTAATCTGAACAAAATTTATCAAATTCAAATTTAAACTACTCAAATTTGAAATCCAGAGACACTACCAGAAACTTCAGCAAATTTGTGACACATAGCAATTGGAATCACTCAAAAATACTAAAAACTCTAAAAGATATGAATTTTCTAAGATTGCTATTTTCTGAAAAAATGAATTACGGGATTTCGTGGATCTCACCGGAGTAGTCGTCGGAGTTGGGGAAGAAGATCGGATCCGATGTTGCGGTTGATCCTAGACGAAAAGAGATCACGGGACGGTGGAGAGGAGGTCATATAAACCTCAGGAGAGGTCGAGGGCGCGGCGGCGGCACCTGGCGGCGGCGGTGGTGGTGCCGCATCACACTGAGGAGAGGAGAGGAGAGGAGAGGTGTTGGTTTAATGTGTTGGAGGGGGTGCTTGGGTATTTATAGTGGGAGGGAGGGTTTTGCTTGGGGTAGGGGACAAGAAAGAGACTAGGATTAGGAAACAAAAGGGAAAAGATCTAGAAACAAATCGGAATAAACGGAAGTAGGAAAAGAGTCCTACTAGGAAAGGAAAAGGAAAAGGAAAGGAGCGGCTCCCTCCCTGGCTCCCTCTTGCAGCAAGGTGGGCCTTGGGCCTTGGCCCTTGGCCCGGCGGGGCGCAGCGATTTTTTTTTGGACAGAGACAACAAAACAAAAATAAATAAAAAATTTATATAGGCATATAATATATCAAAATTTTTAGAAAAAGATTTTCTACAACGTGAACACTATTTTAGCTTCAAATAAAATACACACAAATTTTAATAATTCACACAGTGCTACCGGTCCAATAAAATCCAATAAAAATCATTTTTAAAATACCAAAATGACTTCAAATTAATTTCTCAAATTTTCTGATGTAGGGAATCATGATATCCTATTTTCCATATATTTTGTTTTTGGAGAAAAATAATTTGAATAAAACTCAAATAACTCCAAATTGGAAATAAATTCAAAAGAACTTTGAATTTAATTCTTTTAAAACTCCCAACTCATATTTCATTTAATTTGAAGAAGTCATTTTATCTTCTCTCGTGAAAATCATTGAGTTGCATAAAGTTTCAAAATTGGAAATATTTTCCAAATGAAATTCAAATATTTTCAACACCCCTTGTCATTTAAATAAATGGAAGAAGTCATGTCATCTTCTCTCCAGGGTTTTGTGATGAAAAGAATTTGAATTCCCGAAGATCATAAAAGCAAAAATAAAAGTTTGGGAAAGTCCTTTTATTCCCTCTCATTCAACTTTCAAAAAGTTTCAAATTCACTCACTTTCAGTCAATCAATCAAACAATCAACCAAAACTATCTATGTGTTTATAACATTCCAAAATTTAGAATTTTGGGATGTTACAAACCTACCACCCTTAAAATGAATCTCGTCCTCGAGATTCGAAGAGGCTAGCAAGAAAAGGTCAAGGTTTGGGGTCTTCTCAAAAATCCATCGATCGTCTCCGGGTGTCGGGTGCTACCACCCTTAGAAGCATTGTTACGGTTCCATCAAAACTCAGATACTCCATCCTTATTGCTGACAGGGTCGGTCTTCTCAGATATTAAGGAAAATTCCTTCTCTGGGCTCTTCCGGTAGTGGCAAAACCTTTTCCTCAATTCCTTTGTCCATTCCTCTTGGTAAGGTTATTCCGAGACTGGGTCTTCATAGGTAGCCAGGTCTAGTGCCAATTCTAAACAACTATCGATATCTCATGGTGGTCAACAATTTATGGTTTCTCCTGCAGAAAACGGGTCTGGGTTGAACCTCACCGTATAACCTACGGTTGGCAAAAGCTGCCTTGTACAAGGGTTCCATCGTCCTACCATTCTATGGTTTTATGGCTTGACGTGTCGACACTCTTCTAAGGTTTTCAAGGCTCTCAGATTTTCCATCTACATATGATAGTTCATGATAGAAGTCTCCGGTATGGGGGCCAATCCATCCCGCATTTGAACCATTACTAACTATGCAGACATTGAATCACGTATTCTAACACTTGGTCATACTCACAAGCATTGCAGAATTTCCCTTGTCGACGAACTGGGTTCGAATAAATCCATGGTTTCTGCAAGCCAAACAAAACATCTATCGTTTCTTCACAACTCTCGGGTTTTTGCGTAACCTCCTACGAAACGTCTGCTGATTGAATCATCGATTCTTCCAAATTTCTTCCTTCATCAAGGTTACATCTGTTCCTTTTCAAAATCCTGGGCCTGTGGGTTATGGGCCCACTTCAACACTTGTACCAATTTCACTCATCCTTGGAGTTACAATTGCTCCATTTTCCAACATTACACTACTTTAAATCCAATAACATTTCATTTCTTAATACCATCATATCAAAGATAAAACTTCAACTCATTTTTTTCCAAACTCCAACCTGTGGGACACATTTCCGTTTCCATTGGTCTAGTGTTCTTCATAGGGTACTATCACTCTTAAAATGAAATTCACAAATCCATCCCTAGACCATATTTCTCATATCATCGAAAATGGTCAAAATCCGTGTTCATAGAGTAACAACTCATACAATTAAACATATGAAAACATGTCACCTTAACTTTATTGATTCATGCATTCATTACAATCTCTGAGCACCCATTACATAATTCAACTCATCGAACTCATGAAAATGAAATTGCTTTCTATTACTCTTGTTTCCAATATCAAAATTCCAACTACTCAACTCCAGCTTTCATCTTGTCGGGACATTTAGTAGCATAATGTCCTGCTTCCTTGCAATGAAAACACATAACTTTCGATAAGTCTTTGGGCTTCTTGGAGATGGTGCCTACTCCTTGAGTTCCTTGCTTCCTTTCGAGACAATGATTGGCATAATGCCCGACGTCCTTACATTCAGAACAGGTAATATGACTCTTGTCCCTCTTTGCAGAAATTGGGTTGTTCTGAGGGTGTCTTTGTTTTCTCTTCCTGGGTTTCTTAGATTACGATCAAACCTTTTATTCCTCGTGGATCAAACTCTATTGCTTCCGTGGAAGTATCCCGATACTCTTTTCTTTCCTTGGTGCAATCTTGTGAAAAATGTCCTTCTGCTCCACATGAATAGCAGGCATTGGAGTAAAATCTGTTGAGGCCTTCTCCATCAGGGTCTTCAACACTTTCCTTCATCACATGTTCTTTCATAACTTCTCGGAGGGCTTCTTTCATTCCTTCTTCCTGCTCCTGAATAGTTTGTTGCACCATGGGGTAAATGTGACACTGAGTTGGGTAGTGGGTGGTTCCTTCACACAAGAAACAAGTCACCGACTAGTTGAGCATTCCTCACTGGTGTTTCTCCTCACAATGAGGGCATCCATCCTTGTGTTCCCTGGTGTGTCCTATTTCTCCGCAAATCTTGCAGGCACAAGGTTTATTTCTTGGTGTATCATGTTGCTTCCGGATAAGACGAGATCTTGTCGTGGTCTTCTTGAATTCTTTCCAAGTCTTTGCTCCATTCCATCCCTCAGTATAGCTTGATGCATCTGCCACCATGTTGCAGCACTTCCTTCAAAGTAATCAAGAGCATAAGATACTTCATTCTTCCTTGAAACCAAATTGCTCCCGAAGTTATTCTCCATGTTCAATCCATAGCTCTGCCTCCTACTGGGTTTTCGTCCGTAGAATATCAGTCCAACTTCATTCATCATCTATGGGGTCCAAAAGTTTTGGGATGAGATATGAGAGAGGTGGGGAGGGATACACACAATACAAACAATAGTTTTGAAGAAAGCGGGTTTTACTTTGTGGCTGTCGGAAAACATCAAACAAATGACAGCTCACAATTCATCGCATTTAACGTAGGTGTATAACATGGATTTGGTCCTCTAACGGTCAAATAATTCTTCTGATTCTTCAAGTCGTCTGAGTCTTCAACTGGTGTAGCTTCAACTCTTCTAATGCATGGTCAAATCCTCTTTACTCAAGAGGCCATCAGTTATCCGATATCTTGTCCTTCTTGGAGCGGCTTCAGTTGATTCTTCATGTGATCAAAAGGGAAAAGGGGTATATTCTAACTATTTGAGGTGAGAGTGTCTATTTGATAAAATCAGAAGATATGAGAAGTAAGAGTCTTTTTGAAAATAAAGTTTTAGAGATTTCCTGTCATAGGGCTTTCCGGTTTCTAGGGTCACGTCCTACAGTCAACATGTGCTCTGATACCATTTACAGAGCGACCCGACCTCGAACGGTCAAGCCTACGTGTTCTTTGTGCCATCCTCGGATCAAGATATCTTTGGCACACAGTACATCAATGTATATATCAAAGTGCAATCACATGTATAATTAACGTAAAACTGATATATACCTCATAAGTCACAGTGAAATAAATAGTCGGGTGTGGAGTCCATCAACGCCATCGGCAGTTGAGTGTAGACCGTAACCCTGCATCAGCACTCTTACTCGTTGAAGAAAATCCTGCAACATGATACGTTGCAGCCGTGTAGGTCAAGACATTGAATGTACCCGCAAGATCACAACATGAATAAACAGATGGTAAATCTATACTATATGCAATTTGGATTTGTTGCTCAGTATCTGAGTTTTGTTTGCGTAAAAGCTGATTTTATTTTCCCTACATCAAAGGAATAAATGAAGTCTGTACTATGGAGTTTTCTATCATGACATGGTTCCGCCAACCGATGTCTCATAGCCCAAAATCATCATAAGTTGCCCACAATTAAGTTATCAATCCGGTGTTGAGAGTTCCGAGATAGATCCAAGTCCAGAGGCTCAAATTGTCCGTAACCGGGACACGGCTAATCGATTAGGTTTTAACCCTCTGCAGAGGTTTGTACACTTTACCCGCAAGATTCGATCCCTCTTTTTACGTTCTCGCACTTCAGGGTGTTTGAGAACAAGATGACCAAAACATGGTCTTCCGAAGAGTTCCCCTGACCACTGTCCGGTGCTCATTCAATCCTACCGTAGTTCTACATCTGCTAGCACCGTCCTAGCCAGAGTCACAACTAGGGTCAACCAAGCCAGAGCCCATAGTGACTTGCGGTTGCACAGGTAAGCTTCCGGGCATGAAGTATTCTTCCGTCTCTTTGAGTGCAGGTGAAGCTTTCCGCAAGATGTCATGGCGCTTCTCCATGCATCCCGCCAACCACTGGATTCTCCAGGTGCCCGTCAACCATCCTTCACCCAAGAGTGTGTATTGAATTCTTGTCTCGAGTCTTGAAGTCTTGAGGCCTTGAAGATGCAGTCCTTGCAGATTCCATCATGGAGTTGTCGCCATTGGCGTAGATCCTCCATTCTCACACCACTCCCGAAGCACTCATACCAAGCCCCGCCTACTATAGCATAGCATTAAAATAAAATATCGTCCCGGCTTGGTAACAGGTGATGGGTTCCTACCTCATGCATACTACTCAACTACAAGAATTCAATATCACTACTGGAGGGTTTGTTGCGAAGATGCAATAAAATACATAGGTATGAAAAACATGGTCAAAGTGAACTTGCCTGGTATTACTTGATGAAGATAATAACGCTCTCAGAATAAAGACTTGGTAGAACTATTCGTCACTCCGTTGAAAATCTATATTAAACAGACAATCATATAAGCAATCATCCTAGCAATCAATTCTATCAATCATAACAATACTCAATCAAAATAAAAGCAACAAAGAAAACCAAGTCAAAAACCAAAGGAAAAACTTCGAAAGAAAAATTCAAGGAAAAACTAGTGGTGACCAACTCACACAGATCTTAACATAACATCACTAAATTACTCTAATATTTTTTTCTACAGCAAAGAATATATAAATCTAATAAAATAACAGAAAATAAATTACTAATTTAATAACTAACAAAAAGAACTAATATAAAACTACTATAACCATCTAGTTAATACTAGAACAAATATAGCAACTAGCAAAACACTAAGACAACTATAACAGCAAATCATTTATTAAAACATTAATAAACTATACTAAATAAATATAACAACTAATGTGTTCACAAATAACAGAAACAAAAACAATATAACTTGAAGTGGAAAAAGAATTACTTTTAAAACTAATAAAACTATTTTTATCCACTATCACTATGAACTAAACAAGCAATTACAAAAACAGTAGCTAAACACTAATAAATAACTACAAAAATTTATCTACTGTAGCTAAACATAAACATATAACAACAAGTGAAAATCTACAAAAGGAATGAACTAAAAATAATTAAAAACAATAATTACATAACTAAAACAACTATATAAGCAAAACAGTACTGTTTCTACTAAAAATCTAACTTAAAATACTCCAAAATTACCAAACTAAAACCTGCAGCTCAACAATATCACAAGTGACCAGGAGCAAAAAAGAATTAATTAAAACCTATTTTTAAACTCAAGTTATGGCCAAAATACTAATCTGAACAAAATTTATCAAATTCAAATTTAAACTACTCAAATTTGAAATCCAGAGACACTACCAGAAACTTCAGCAAATTTGTGACACATAGCAATTGGAATCACTCAAAAATACTAAAAACTCTAAAAGATATGAATTTTCTAAGATTGCTATTTTCTGAAAAAAATGAATTACGGGATTTCGTGGATCTCACCGGAGTAGTCGTCGGAGTTGGGGAAGAAGATCGGATCCGATGTTGCGGTTGATCCTAGACGAAAAGAGATCACAGGACGGTGGAGAGGAGATCATATAAACCTCAGGAGAGGTCGAGGGCGCGGCGGCGGCACCTGGCGGCGGCGGTGGTGCTGCACTGCTGCTGCTGCGGAGAGGAGAGGAGAGGAGAGGTATTGGTTTGATGTGTTGAAGGGGGGGAGGGGTGCTTGGGTATTTATAGTGGGGAGGGGAGGGTTTTGCTTGGGGTAGGGGACAAGAAATAGACTAGGATTAGGAAACAAAAGGGAAAAGATCTAGAAACAAATCGGAATAAACGGAAGTAGGAAAAGAGTCCTACTCGGAAAGGACAAGGAAAAGGACAGGAGCGGCTCCCTCCACGGCTCCCTCATACAGCGTGGGCGTTGGCCTTGGGCCTTGGCCCTTGGCCGTGGTATAGCGATTTTTTGACAGAGACAACAAAACAAAAATAAATAAAAAATTTATATAGGCATATAATATATCAAAATTTTCAGAAAAAGATTTTCTACAACATGAACAGTATTTTAGCTTCAAATAAAATACACACAAATTTTAATAATTCACACAGTGCTACCGGTCCAATAAAATCCAATAAAAATCATTTTTAAAATACCAAAATGACTTCAAATTAATTTCTCTCCAATTTTTCGATGTAGGGAATCATGTTATCCTATTTTTCATATATTTTGTTTTTGGAGAAAAATATTTTGAATAAAACTCAAATAACTCCAATTGGAAATAAATTCAAAAGAACTTTGAATTTAATTCTTTTAAAACTCCCAACTCATATTTCATTTAATTTGAAGAAGTCATTTTATCTTCTCGTGAAAATCATTGAGTTGCATAAAGTTTCAGAATTGGAAATATTTTCCAAATGAAATTCAAATATTTTCAACACCCCTTGTCATTTAAATAAATGGAAGAAGTCATGTCATCTTCTCTCCGTGGTTTTGTGATGAAATGAATTTGAATTCGGTAAGATGAGAAAATCAAAAATGAAAGTTTGGGAATGTCCTTTTATTCCCTCTCATTCAACTTTCAAAAAGTTTCAAATTCACTCACTTTCAGTCAATCAATCAAACAATCAACCAAGACTATCTATGTGTTTATAACATTCCAAAATTTAGAATTTTGGGATGTTACACATAGCTCTCACCCTCGGAGTCTTGGGATGACATATTTCCAGATCTGACAGAAAAACAGCAAGAAAAGAAAACAGAAGATTTCTCTATGATACGATAGTCAACAGGTTCGGGGTTATATAAAGATTTTTTTTATCTTGGGATACAAGCAAACGGAAGAAAAACGGAGTCCGGAAGGTGTCCCAGGTGGGCACAACCCACAGGCGGCGCTGCAAGCTGTGCACGCATACGGTGTATTGTGCCCACCAGGGTACGCTTCCTGGAAGTTTCTTATTTTTCTAATTTTCTAAATATTCCAAAACTGACAAAGAAATATTTTTGCGGATTTTTCGGAGTCCATTTACTTACCGTATCACGTACCTCCTTATTTTCACGATTCTGGAGTGTTTCGGAGGGACTCTTTTATGTGTTCTTCCGGTGTCAAAGTTTGGATAATATTGCTTTCAACATTAATGGGCGTACCTGAGATATAATATTTTATTCGTTGCCCGTTAACAACCTTTGGGTTAGTACCTTCGGCATTATTTATTTTGATAGCTCCAGACCGATAAACCTCCTTGATAACATAGGGTCCTTCCCATTTTGAGAGGAGTTTTCCTGCAAATAATCTGAAACGAGAGTTGTACAAAAGAACTATTCTCCGACTTTGAACTCACGCTTTTGGATTCTCTTATCAGGCCATCTTTTGACTTTTTCTTTAAATAACTCGGCATTTTCATAAGCTTGGGTTCTCCATTCATCTAATGAACTAATATCAAATAACCTCTTTTCACCGGCAAGTTTGAAATCATAGTTGAGTTCTTTGATTGCCCAATATGCTTTATGTACTAACTCAAGAGGCAAATGACAAGCTCTTCCATAAACCATTTTATAAGGAGACATGCCCATAGGATTTTTATATGCTGTTCTATAAGCCCAAAGTGCATCATCTAATTTCTTATACCAATTCTTCCGGGACCTATTGACAGTCTTTTGCAAGATTAATTTTATTTCTCTATTGCTAAGTTCAACGTGACCACTAGACTGAGGATGATAAAGTGATGCAATTATATGGTTAACATCATACTTGGCAAGCATTTTACGGAAAGCACCATGAATAAAGTGTGAACCACCATCAGTCATTAAATATCTAGGGACTCCAAACCTTGGGAAAATAACTTCCTTAAGCATTTTAATAGAGGTGTTGTGATCAGCACTACTGGTTGAAATAGCTTCTACCCATTTAGTAACATAATCGACAACAACCAAAATATGTGTTTACCCATTAGAGGAAGGAAAAGGTCCCATGTAATCAAATCCCCAAACATCAAATGGTTCAACAAGTGAATAATTCATAGGCATTTCTTGACGCTTACCGATATTACCTATTCTTTGGCATTCATCACATGATCAGACGAACTTACGGGCATCCTTGAAGAGAGTAGGCCAATAAAATCCAGATTGCAATACCTTGTGAGCAGTTCTATCTCCAGCATGATGCCCTCCATAAGCTTCGGAGTGACATTTCCGTAGGATTTGTCCCTGTTCATGCTCAGGTACACAATGTCTAATAATACCATCTACTCCTTCTTTATAAAGATGTGGATCATCCCAAAAGTAATGTCTTAAATCATAGAAGAATTTTTTTCTTTTGTTGGTATGTAAAGCTAGGTGGTAAATATTTAGCAACAATGTAATTAGCATAGTCAGCATACCAAGGAGTGTTATGAGCAACATTTATTGTAGCTAACTGCTCATCAGGAAAACTATCATCAATAGGTAGTGAGTCATCAAGCACATTTTCAAGCCTAGACAAGTTATTAGCTATGGGGTTCTCAGCTCCTTTTCTATCAGTGATATGTAAATCAAATTCTTGTAGCAAGAGAACCCATCGAATAAGTCTAGGTTTAGCATCTTTTTTTCCATATATTTAATGGCAGCATGATTGGTGTGAACAATTACTTTTGAATCAACAATGTAAGATCTAAATTTATCACAAGCAAACACTACTGCTAGGAATTCTTTTTCAGTAGTTGTATAATTTCTTTGAGCGTTGTCTAGAATTTTACTAGCGTAATGAATAACATTCAGTTTATTATCAACTCTTTGTCCTAGAACAACACCAATAGCATAGTCACTAGCATCATACATAATTTCAAAAGGCAAGTTCCAATCAGGTGGTTGAACAATAGGTGCAGAAATTAAGGCTTTCTTGAGTGTTTCGAAGGCTTCTAAACAATCATCATAAAAAACAAAAGGAACATCCTTTTGCAAAAGATTCGTAAGAGGCCTCGGAATTTTAGAAAAGTCTTTAATAAATCTCCTATAGAAACCAGCATGACCTAGGAAACTAGGAATACCTTTGATATCTTTAGGACATGGCATTTTCTCAATTGCATCAACCTTAGCTTTGTCCACTTCAATACCTCTTTCAAAAAATTTATGACCCATGAAAATGTCTTCATTAACCATAAAGTGGCACTTCTCCCAATTCAAGACAAGATTTGTTTGTTCACATCCATGCAAAACTCGGTCAAGATTGCTTAAACAATCATGAAAATACTTCCCATAAACAGAGAAGTCATCCATGAAAACCTCAACAATCTTTTCACAATAGTCAGAGAACATAGCAGTCATACATCTTTGAAAGGTAGCAGGTGCATCGCATAAACCAAAAGGCATACGTATACAAGCATAAGTTCCAAAGGGACAAGTAAAAGTGGTCTTTTCTTGATCAGGTTGGGAAACAGGTATTTGCAAAAAAAACAGAATATCCATCAAGGAAGCAAAAATGTGTGTGATTAGATAATCTTTCTAGCATTTGATCAATAAAAGGCAAAGGATAATGGTATTTTCTAGTTGCTTTGTTTAATTTTCTAAAAATCAATTACCATTCTATAACATGTAACAATTCTTTGTGGAATAAGTTCATTCTTATAATTAGGAACAACAATAATACCTCCTTTCTTAGGGACACAATGAACATGACTTACCCATATACTATCAGTTTTATAGGATAGATTATACCTGCTTCCAGAAGTTTTAAGATTTCTGTTCTTACCACTTCCTTCATTTTTGGATTTAACCGACGTTGGCGATCAACAACGGGTTTAGCATCGGGTTCCATATTAATCTTGTGCTGACATAGAGTGGGACTAATGCCCTTTAAATCATCAAGAGTATATCCAATAGCAGCTCGGTGCTTCCTTAAAACTTTCAATAATCTTTCTTCTTCATGTTCTGAAAGGTTGGCACTAATAATAACATGATATATCTTCTTTTCATCAAGATAAGCATATTTCAAAGTGTCTGGCAATCGTTTTAATCCAAACACAGGATCACCTTTAGGTGGAGGAGGGCCTCCTAGAGTTTCAATAGGCAAATTGTGTTTAAGAAGATGATGTTGTTCAAAGAAAATCTTATCTATTTTATTTCTTTCAAGCATATGTAAATCATTTTCATGGTCTAGCAAATATTGTTCTAAAGGATCGGTTGGTGGTACATCAATAGAAGCAAGACCAATTATTTCATCCTCACTAGGCAATTCTTCTTCATGAAGCTTTCTACTAAACTTGGAAAAATTAAACTCATGAGATTCATCACCGAAACTAACACCGATAGTTTGTTTCTCACAATCTGTCTTAGCATTAACGGTGTTTTGAGAAAGGTCTACCAAAGATAATGGGACAAAATTCATCTTGTGGGGAACCAAAAACAAGAAAATCAGTAGGGTATTTTATTTTCCCACACAAGACTTCAGCATCTCTAACAATCCCAAGTGGTGTGATGGTATCTCTATTAGCAAGTTTAATAGTGGCATCTATTTCTTCTATTTCAGCAGGTGCAATGTCATCCATAATTTCTTGATAAAAGGGTAAAGGGGATGGCACTTACGCTAGCACCTATGTCACATAAACCATGATAACAATGATCTCTTTATTTTAACTGAGACAACAGGCATGCCAACAACGGGTCTATGTTTATCCTCTTTATCAGGTTTAGGAATTCTAGTAGCTTCATTACAGAAGTAAATAACATGCCCATATATATTTTCTTCCAGGAGATCCTTAACCATAGCAACGCTAGGCTCTACTTTGATTTGTTCATCAGGTTTAGGTGTTCTAATATAGCTTTTGTTAACCACAGTTGAAACTCCAGCATGTTCCTTTATCCTAACAGGGAAAGGTGGTTTCTCAATATAAGCAGTAGGAAAACTGGATCAACATTATAAAGTATAGTTCTTATTTAGCTAGTACCGGTTCTTTAATTTCTTCTTTAATAGGTGGGTGATATTTAAACCACTTCTCTTTAGGGAGATCAACATAAGTAGCAAATGTTTCACAAAAGCAGGCTACTATCTCTGAGTCAAGTCCATATTTAGTGCTAAACTTTTGAAAAGCATCGGTATTCATAAAAGATTTAACACAATCATACTTTAGCTTAATACCTGACTACTTACCTTCATCGAGTTCCCAATCTTCAGAGTTGCGTTTAATTCTTTCCAAAATATCCCACCAAAATTCAATAGTGTTTTTATAAAAGAACCAGCACAAGAAGTATCGAGCATGGATCGATCATTATGAGAAAGCCGAGCATAAAAGTTCTGGATAATAATTTTCTTGAGAGCTCTGGTTGGGGCATGAATATAACATTGACTTAAGCCTCCACTAAGCTAGAGAGATACTTTCTCCTTCACGAGGCCAACAATTATATATGTAATTCTGATCACAATGAACTAGATGCATAGGATAATTTTTTTGGTGGAACTCCAATTTCAATCAATTCCAATTCCAAGGTCCAATATCATCGCATACCTATACCATGCCAATACCTTTCCCTTCAAAGATAAAGGGAAAACCTTCTTCATAACTACATCTCCGGGTAAACCTGCAAGCTTAAACAATCCACAAATTTGTTCCACATATATCAAGTGCATATCAGGATGTTCTGTTCCATCTCCTGCATAAGGATTAGCTAGCAGTTGTTCTATCATACCCAAAGGAATTTCATATTCGACATTTTTAGTAGGTGCAGTAGGTTGAGGGGTAGCTAATTGTGGTTCCGGACGAGGTGAAGATACCCCGAACAAACCCCTCAAAGGATTGTTCTCCATAGTAACAAGTGACAATAAATTTCAGCACACTATATAAATGTTTCCTTACCAAAGGCGCTTCACTCCTCGGCAACGGTGCCAGAAAATAGCCTTGATGACCCACAAGTATAGGAATTCGATTGTAGCTCTTTTAGATAAGTAAGAGTGTCGAACCCAACGAGGAGCAGAAGGAAATGACAAGTGGTTTTCAGCAAGGTAATGTGTGCAATGGCTGAAATTGTAAGTAACAGAGTGGTTTGATAGCAGGATAATTTGTAACGAGCAAGTAACGATAATAGTAGCAAAAGTGCAGCAAGGTAGCCCAATCCTTTTGAGGCAAAGGACAGGCCAAAACGGTCTCCTATAATAAGCAAAGCGTTCTTGAGTGTACACGGGAATTTCATCCAGTCACTTTCACCATGTTGATTTGATTTGTGTTCGCTACTTTGATAATTTGATATGTGGGTGGACCGGTTCTTAGGTGTTGTTATTACTTTAACAAACCTCCTACTTATGATTAACCCTCCCGCAAGCATCCGCAACTACGAGAAAAGTATTAAGAATAAATTCTAACCATAGCATTAAACCTTTGGATCCGATCGGTCCCTTACGGAATAGCGCATAAACTGGGGTTTAAGCTTCTGTCACTCTTGCAACCCATCATCTAATTGCTACTCCACAATGCATTCCCTTAGGCCCAAATATGGTCAAGTGTCATGTAGTCGACGTTCACATGACACCACTAAGGGAATCACAACATACATACTATCAAAATATCAAACACATATCAAGTTCACATAATTACTTGCAACATGATTTCTCCCATGACCTCAGGAACAAAATTAACTACTCACAAATGATAATCATGCTCAAGATCAGAGGGGTATTAAATAGCATATTGGATCTAAACATGTAATCTTCCACCAAATAAACCATATAGTAATCAGCTACAAGATGTAATTGAAGGAAATATGCCCTAGAGGCAATAATAAAGTTATTATTTACTTCCTTATTTCATGATAAATGTTTATTATTCATGCTAGAATTGTATTAACCGGAAACATAATACATGTGTGAATACATAGACAAACAGAGTGTCACTAGTATGCCTCTACTTGACTAGCTCGTTGATCAAAGATGGTTAAGTTTCCTAGCCATAGACATGAGTTGTCATTTGATTAACGGGATCACATCATTAGGAGAATGATGTGATTGACATGACCCATTCCGTTAGCTTAGCACTCGATCGTTTAAGTATGTTGTTATTGCTTTCTTCATGACTTATACATGTTCCTATGACTATGAGATTATGCAACTCCCGTTTACCGGAAGAACACTTTGTGTGCTACCAAATGTCACAACGTAACCGGGTGATTATAAAGGATATCTACAGGTGTCTCCGAAGGTACTTGTTGAGTTGGCGTATTTCGAGATTAGGATTTGTCACTCCGATTGTCGGAGAGGTATCTCTGGGCCCTCTCGGTAATACACATCACTTAAAGCCTTGCAAGCATTGTAACTAATGAGTTAGTTACGGGATGATGTATTATGGAACGAGTAAAGAGACTTGCCGGTAACGAGATTGAACTAGGTATTGGATACCGACGATCGAATCTCGGGCAAGTAACATACCGATGACAAAGGGAACAACGTATGTTATGCGGTTTGACCAATAAAGATCTTCGTAGAATATGTAGGAGCCAATATGAGCATCCAGGTTCCGCTATTGGTTATTAACCGAGAATAGTTCTAGGTCATGTCTACATAGTTCTCGAACCCGTAGGGTCCGCACGCTTAACGTTACGATGACAGTTTTATTATGAGTTTATGTTTTGATGTACCGAAGGTTGTTCGGAGTCCCGGATGTGATCACGGACATGACGAGGAGTCTCGAAATGGTCGATACATAAAGATCGATATATTGGACGACTATATTCGGACACCGGAAGTGTTCCGGGTGATTTCGGAGAAAACCGTAGTGCCGGAGGGTTACCGGAACCCCCCCCGGGGAAGTATTGGGCCTTAGTGGGCCTTAGGGAGAGAGAGGGCAGCAGCCAGAGGTGGCGCCCCATGAGGAGTCCGACTGGACTAGGGAGGCGCGGCCCTCTTTCCTCTCCTCTCCCTCTCTTTCCTTCCCTCTCTCTTCCTAGTTGGACTAGGAAAGGGAGTCCTACTCCCACTAGGGGAGGACTCCTCCTTGTGGCGCCCCTAGGGCCGGCCGGCCTCCCCCCTTGCTCCTTTATATACGGGGGCAGGGGGGCACCCTAGACACACAAGTTGATCTTCGTGATCGTTCCTTAGCCGTGTGCGGTGCCCCCCTCCACCATATTCCACCTCGGTCATATTGTCGCGGAGTTTAGGCGAAGCCCTGCGTCGGTAGAACATCATCGTCGTCACCACGCCTGCCGTCTTGGCGGAACTCATCCCCGACACCTGCTGGATCGGAGTCCGGGATCGTCATCGAGCTGAACGTGTGCAGAACACGGAGGTGCCGTACGTTCGGTGCTTGGATCGGTCGGATCGTGAAGACGTACGACTACATCAACCGCGTTGTCATAACGCTTCTGCTTTCGGTCTATGAGGGTACGTAGACAACACTCTCCCCTCTCGTTGCTATGCATCACCATGATCCTGCATGTGCGTAGGAAATTTTTTGAAATTACTACGTTCCCCAACAGTAATCAACACTACTAGTCACCCACAAGTACCAATTTGTAGTTCGGTGTCAAGATTGAACACAAGAGATGAACTAGGGTTTGAGATGAGATGGTGTTGTTGAAGATGCTGATGGATATTGCCCTCCCCAAGATGGGAGAGTTGTTGGTGATGATGATGACGATGATTTCCCCCTTTGGGAGGGAACTTCCCCCAGCGGCATCGCTCCACCGGAGGGCAAAAGTTCTCTCACCCAAGTTCCGCCTCGAGACAGTGGCCCTCCATCCCAAAAGTCCTCTCCTGATTTTTTTATAGGTCAAAATGACCTATATACCAGAAGATGGGCACCGGAGGTGGGCCTGGGTGAGCACAACCCACCAGGGCGCGCCTAGGCTCCCTGGCGCACCCAGGTGGGTTGTGCCCGCCTGGTGGGCCCCCTATGGTAGTTATTTACTCCAATGTTCTTCAAATATTCCATACAAATTCTCCGTGAAGTTTCATCTTGTTTGGAGTTGTGCAGAATAGGTAGCCTGACGTAGCTTCTTCAGGTCCAGATTTCCAGCTGCCAGAATTCTCCTTCTTTGTGTGTACCTTGCATATTATGAGAGAAAAGGCATTAGAATTACTCCAAAAAGCATTATTATGGATAAAAACATCATAAAAAACAATAGGAAAACATGATGCAAAATGGACGTATCACGTACCGCTGCGGCGATGGGGTGGAGCTGGCTGCCGCCATGCCCATCTTCAACGGGTTGGGGCTCGTGCCACCGAAGCTCCCCACCTCCTTGGTGCCGGTGTCCTCCGGGGAGGACTATGAGGAGAAGCGAGAGGAGGACTCAGTGGCGACCGTACACGATGACGCGGAGACCTCTCTGCCGTCGCAGACTGAGCTTCTCCGCAGTCTCTCTGATGACGATGCTGCCACCGAGCACTTGGTCGAGGGATCCCCACGCTCCACCGGGGTCATCACGAGGTCCGAGGACACCCCTTTGCTGAGGCTAGGCTGAGTGACTCCGAAGAAGGGCGAGGCGACATCGCTTCCTCGGGGCGACGCCCCCGCCTTGTCGTCCATTGCCACCGCCCCGGAGCCAGATGTCGTGCGCCCGGCTGATCCTCAGGGCGCGACGATGCGTGCGCTCAGGAACATCGGGGGTGCTGCAATCCTTGCGAGGAAAAGGGCGTACTTCACCACCGATGAGTAAGTATTTTACCTTGTTTTTGTTTGCCATCCGCGATGCCATGCCCACAATGCTCTTCTCCTGGTAGCTGCTACTTCTTGAGCTTGCGTTGATTTTCCCTTGAGAGGAAAGGGTGATGCAGCCTAGTAGAGATAAGTATTTCCCCCAGTTTGAGAACCAAGGTATCAATCCAGTAGGAGACAACGCACAAGTCACCGAATACCTGCACAAACAATCAAACAACTTGCACCCAACGCGATAAAGGGGTTGTCAATCCCTTCACGGTTACTTGCAAAAGTGAGATCTAATAGAGATAGATAAACGATAAATTAAATATTTTTGGTATTTTTGATTTATAGATCGGAAAGTAAAAGATTGCAAAATAGTAGATCGGAAACTTATATGATGGAAAATAGACACGGGGGCCATAGGTTTCACTAGAGACTTCTCTCAAGATAGAAAATATTATGGTGGGTGAAAAAATTACTGCCGAGCAAATGATAGAAAAGCGCAAAGTTATGACGATATCTAAGGCCATGATCATGAATATAGGCATCATGTGCATGTCAAGTAGACCGAAACGATTCTGCATCTAATACTATTAATCCACACATCAACCGCTATCCAGCATGCATCTAGAGTATTAAGTTCATAAAGAACGTAGTAATGCATTAAGTAAGATGACATGATGTAGAGGAATTAACTCAAGCAATATGATGAAAACCCCAACTTTTTATCCTCGATGGCAACACTACAATACGTGCCTTGCTGCCCCTAGTGTCACTGGGAAAGGTCACCGCAAGATTGAACCCAAAGCTAAGCACTTCTCCCATTGCAAGAAAAAACAATCTAGTTGGCCAAACCAAACCGATAGTTCGAAGAGAATTACAAACATATCAAATCATGCATAAACAATTCAGAGAAGATTCAAATAATATTCATAGATAAGCTGATCATAAATCCACAATTCATCGGATCTCGGCAGACACACCGCACAAAAGTATTACATCGAATAGATCTCCAAGAACATCAAGGAGAACATGGTATTGAGAATCAAAGAGAGAGAAGAAGCCATCTAGATACTAGCTATGGACCCGTAGGTCTATGGTAAACTACCCACGCTTCCTAGAAAGGGCAATAGAGTTGATGTAGAAGCCCTGCGTGATCGAGTCCCCCTCCAGCAGGGTGCCGGAAAAGGTCCCTAGATGGGATCTCATGGGTACAGAAGGTTGCGGCGGTGGAAAAGTGTTTTCATGGATGCCTTTGGTGGTTTGGCGATATATGGGAATATATAGGCGAAAGAATTAGGTCAGGAGGTGCACGATGGGCCCACAAGGGTGGGGGCGCGCTTCCGTCCTTGTGGCCACCTCGTGGCTCCTCCGACTTCATCTCCAATTCTCCTGGTTGTCTTATGTTCCAAGAAAAATCATCGCGAAGGGTTTATTCTGTTTGGACTCCGTTTGGTATTCCTTTTCTGCGAAACTGAAAAACAGGGAAAAAACAGGAACTAGCACTGGGCTCTAGGTTAATAGGTTAGTCCCAAAAATAATATAAAATAGCATATTAATGCTTATAAAACATCCAAAACATATAATATAATAGCATGGAACAATAAAAAATTATAGATACATTGGAGACGTATCAAGCATCCCCAAGCTTAATTCCTGCTCGTCCTCAAGTAGGTAAATGATAAAAACAAAAAAAATTGATGTGGAATGCTACCTAGCATATTTATCCATGTAATTTTCTTAATTGTGGCATGAATGTTCAGATCCGTATGATTCAAAACAAAAGTTTAATATTGACATAAAAACAATAATACTTCAAGCATACTAACAAGGTAATTATGTCTTCCCAAAATAACTTGCCCAAAGAAAGCTTATCCCTACAAAATCATATAGTCTGGCTATGCTCCATCTTCATCACACAAAATTTTCAAATCATGCACAACCCCGATGACAAGCCAAGCAATTGTTTCATACTTTGGATGTTCTCAAACTTTTTCAACTTTCACGCAATACATGAGCGTGAGCCATGGACATAGCACTATAGGTGGAATAGAAGGTGGTTGTGGAGAACAAAAAAAGAAGGATATAGTCTCAAATCAACTAGGCGTATCAACGGGCTATGGAGATGCCCATCAATAGATATCAATGTGAGTGAGTAGGGATTGCGATGCAACGGATGCACTAGAGCTATAAGTTTATGAAAGCTCAAAAAGAAACAATGTGCGTGTGCATCCAACTCGCTTGCTCATGAAGACCTAGGGCAATTTGAGGAAGCCCATCATTGGAATATACAAGCCAAGTTCTATAATGAAAAATTCCCACTAGTATATGAAAGTGACAATATAGGAGACTCTCTATCACGAAGATCATGGTGCTACTTTGAAGCACAAGTGTGGTAAATGGATAGTAACATTGCCCCTTCTCTCTTTTCTCTCATTTTTTTATTTGTGTCTTCTCTCATTATTTTGGCTCTTTTTTTTCTTCCAGAGTCTCATCCCGACTTGTAGGGGAATCATAGTCTCCATCGTCCTTTCCTCACATGGGACAATGCTCTAATAATGAAGATCATCACACTTTTATCTACTTACAACTCAAGAATTACAACTCGATACTTAGAACAAAATATGACTCTATATGAATGCCTCCGGCGGTGTACCGGGATGTGCAATTAATCCAGAGTGACATGTATGAAAGAATTATGAACGGTGGCTTTGCCACAAATACGATGTCAACTACATGATCATGCAAAGCAATATGACAATGATGAAGCGTGTCATAATAAATGGAACGGTGGAAAGTTGAATGGCGATATATCTCGGAATGGCTATGGAAATGCCATAATAGGTAGGTATGGTGGCCATTTTGAGGAAGGTATATGGTGGGTTGATGGTACCGGCGAAAGTTGTGCGGCACTAGAGAGGCTAGCAATAGTGGAAGGGCGAGAGTGCGTATAATCCATGGACTCAACATTAGTCATAAAGAACTAACATACTTATTGCAAAAATCTATTAGTTATCGAAATGAAGTACTACGCGCATGCTCCTAGGGGGTAGATTGGTAGGAAAAGACCATCGCTCATCCCCTACCGCCACTCATAAGGAAGGCAATCAATAAATAAATCATGCTCCGACTTCATCACATAACGGTTATACGTGCATGCTATGGGAATCACAAACCTTAACTCAAGTATTTCTCAAATTCACAATTACTCACTAGCATGACTCTAGTATCACCATCTTCATATCTCAAAACAATTATAAGGAATCAAATTTCTCATAGTATTCAATGCACTTTATATGAAAGTTCTTATTATATTCCTCCTAGATGCCTATCATATTAGGACTAAATTTATAACCAAAGCAAATTACCATGCCGTTTAAAGACTCTCAAAATAATATAAGTGAAGCATGAGAGTTCATCAATTTCTATAAAATAAAACCACCGACGTGCTCTAAAAAGATATAAGTGAAGCACTAGAGCAAAATTGCCTAGCTCAAAAGATATAAGTGAAGCACATAGAGTATTCTAATAAATCACGATTCATGCGTGTCTCTCTCAAAAGGTGTGTACAACAAGGATGCTTGTGGCAAACTAAAAAGCAAAGACTCAAATCATACAAGACGCTCCAAGCAAAACACATATCATGTGGTGAATAAAAATATAGCCTCAAGTAAGGTTACCGATAGACGAAGACGAAAGAGGGGATGCCTTCCGGGGCGTCCCCAAGCTTAGGCTCTTGGTTGTCCTTGAATATTACCTTGGGGTGCCTTGGACATCCCCAAGCTTAGGCTCTTGCCACTCCTTATTCCATAGTCCATCAAATCCTTACCCAAAACTTGAAAACTTCACAACACAAAACTCAACAGAAAATCCCATAAGCTCCGTTAGTATAAGAAAATAAATCACCACTTTTGGTACTGTTGTGAACTCATTCGTAATTTATATTGGTGTAATATCTACTGTAATCCAACTTTTCCATGGTTCATACCCCACGATACTACCCATAGATTCACCAAAATAAGCAAACAACGCATAGAAAACAGAATGTGTCAAAAACAAAACAGTCTGTAGTAATCTGGCTAGTTCGACTACTTCTGCAACTCCAAAAATTCTGACAAATTAGGACAACATAAGCAATTTTTATATCAATCTTGTGTAAAAGAATTCAGAATTTTATCACGCTTCTGTGATTTTTTAAAATTCTGGGACTGGGCGCAAAAGTTTCTGGTTTTTAGCAAGATCAAATCAACTATCACCGTAAGTCATCCCAAAGGGCTTACTTGGCAAAAACACTAATTAAAACACAAAACCACATCTAACCAGAGTCTAGATGAATTATTTATTCCAAAACAGAACCTAAAAAGCAAAAACGAAAACAAAATTGGGTTGCCTCCTAACAAGCGCTATTGTTTAACGTCCTTAGCTAGGCACGCATCCTTAGCTAGGCACGCGTCCTTAGCTAGGCATAAAACACAAATAGATCTAGGTATTGTCATCTTTGGCATGCAATTCTTTTCTCATCAAATCCTCCAAAACTCGTCTAAGAAAATCTATTCTTTCCTTTATTTCCCTCCTAGTAGATGAACTTAAATCATGAAAAGGACTTTGATTGGTAATTTTAACATTCATAAACCCATAGTCGGGATCATCACCGTATTATATATACTCATATAAAATACGTATCTCGTTTCTAGTGGGTTCCTTCATCATTTTATTCAACCAATCCATATTAAATCCTACATAAATTCCCCTAGTAATCCAATCAAACTCCTCATAAGCCTCAAGGTACAATGATTGAGATATTTCTGAATAGGGAACTCTCCTCCTAAGATTTTCACTATAAGATTGATAATCCCTAGATTCCAAACTACCCATAGTTTCTTTATCATGGAGGATATCTTCAATTCGAGGCTGTTCAACATCTTTTTTATAGAACGCAAAAATATCCCTAGCTTCTTGTATTATGAAATCAAATTCATGCATAAGGATAATGATGGCAATCTTTTTAGCTATTGGGTGATTAATGTTGGGAAGTTCATAAAACACCTTTTGAAAAGCAGGATGAATCTGCACAAATTTTCTTTCTAATTTATCAACAAGCATAACAATGGCATCCGCATAACAGTTTGTCTCAAGAAGAATATATCTTTTATTAATAGGCCCGTACAATCAAAGAATTCTTGAATAACACTCTTTCCAATAATATTACCGTCCCCCACACAAAAGATTTTTGTTTTGTAATTAGGAGGAGCTTCAGTTTCGTGATCCAAAGAGCAAGATTCAAGTTTTTCCCCAAGATTTTCAACGATAATCTCCCCAGTTTCAGACATGATGGCCGAAAACAAATCTTGCCAACGGACAACCAAAAGGCAAACAAAGACAGCGAACGGAAGAGGGGCGAAGACATGGCAAATCTTTTCGAAAATCATTTTAGAAGTGGGGGAGAGGAAAACGAGAGGCGAATGGCGAATAATGTAATGCAAGAGATGAGAGTTCATGATGGGTACTTGGTATCGCTTGACTTGGCCTAGATCTCCCCGGCAACGGCACCAGAAATTCTTCCTCCTACTTCTTGAGCTTGCGTTGGTTTTTCCCTTGAAGAGGAAAGGGTGATGCAGCAATGTAGAGATAAGTATTTCACTCAATTTGAGAACCAAGGTATCAAGCCAGTAGGAGAGAATGCACAAGTCACTGAATACCTGCACAAACAATCAAACAACTTGCACCCAACGTGATAAAGGGGTTGTCAATCCCTTCACGGTTACTTGCAAAAGTGAGATCTGATAGAGATAGATAAACAATAAAGTAAACATTTTTGGTATTTTTTATGTATAGATTAGAAAGTAAAAGATTGCAAAATAGTAGATCAGAAACTTATATGATGGAAAATAGACCCGGGGGCCATAGGTTTCACTAGAGGCTTCTCTCAAGATAGAAAATATTACGGTGGGTGAACCAATTAATGCCGAGCAATTGATAGAAAAGCGCAAAGTTATGATGATATCTAAGGCAATGATCATGAATATAGGCATCACGTCTGTATTAAGAAGACCGAAATGATTCTACATCTACTACTATTACTCCACACATCGACCACTATGTAGCATGCATCTAGAGTATTAAGTTCATAAAGAACAGAGTAATGCATTAAGTAAGATGACATGATGTAGAGGAATTAACTCAAGCAATATGATGAAAACCCCAACTTTTTATCCTCGATGGCAACAATACAATAAGTGCCTTGCTGCCCCTACTGTCACTAGGAAAGGTCACCGCAAGATTGAACCCAAAGCTAAGCACTTCTCCCATTGCAAGAAAAACCAATCTAGTTGGCCAAACCAAACCGATAGTTCAAAGAGAATTACAAAGCTATCAAATCATGCATAAACGAATTCAGAGAAGATTCAAATAATATCATAGATAAGTTGATCATAAATCCATAATTCATCGGATCTCGGCAAAGACACCGCAAAAAAGTATTACATCGAATAGATCTCCAAGAAAATCGAGGAGAACATGGTATTCAGAATCAAAGAGAGAGAGAAGAAGCCATCTAGCTAGTAGCTATGGACCCGTAGGTCTATGGTAAACTACTCATGCTTCATCGAAAGGGCAATAGAGTTGATGTAGAAGCCCTCCGTGATCGAATCCCCCTCTGGCAGGGTGCCGGAAAAGGTCCCTAGATGGGATCTCATGGGTACAGAAGGTTGTGGCGGTGGAAAAGTGTTTTCGTGGATGCCTCTGGTGGTTTGGGGATATATGGGAATATATAGGCGAAAGAATTAGGTCAGAAGGTGCACGAGGGGGCCACAAGGGTGGGGGCGCGCCCTCTGTCCTTATGGCTGCCTCGTGGCTCCTCCGACTTCATCTCCAAGTCTCCTGATTGTCTTCTGGTCCAAGAAAAATCATCGCGAAGGTTTTATTCCATTTGGACTCCTTTTGGTATTCCTTTTCTGCGGAACTCAAAAACAGGGAAAAACAGGAACTAGCACCGGGCTCTAGGTTAACAGGTTAGTCCCACAAATAATATAAAATTGCATATAATGCATATAAAACATCCAAACCAGATAATATAATAGCATGGAACAATCAAAAATTATAGATACATTGGAGACGTATCAGCAACCAGCGCGAAGCCCGTGGTGAAGAGTAAGAAGGAGGGAGCCGGGACCCATGAGGCCGCACCGTTCTCCACGACCGCGGTGACCCTAGCACGGGTGGAGGACGCCTCACGCTCCCCCATGAAGGAGTGGGGCCCCTAGGGCTCCGTGGCAGAGCCTCAGGAAGAGGCCACTTTAGTGGCCTAGCAGACTCCAGAGCCACCCACCCACATCGCACCCACGGGGGGTTTGGGGGCTCCAGAGCCCCCTGCTGCCCTTGCTGCTGTGGTGGTGCCAGTACAGGCGCCGGTGCCGCCTCCTCCCCAGGCCCTCGTGCTGGCAGACCACGGCCCCTCTGCCAGGCCCGGTGCTTTGGAGGAGGCCTACACCGTGCTGGACCAGCTCCGGACCGATCTTCAAGGCGCCGATAGGTGCATGTGACGGGGCGTATGGGGCTGATCTCTGGGTGGCTCCAGGCCGACACGTCTGTCAGGACGACCTGGGGCCGGGCCGAGGCTGCCGCCGTGGAGGGCAGGAAGGAGGCCGGCGAGGCCATGTGCTACCTCTTGAGCACTGCGTTGGTTTTCCCTTGAAGAGGAAAGGGTGATGTAGTAAAGTAGCGTAAGTATTTCCCTCAGTTTTTTAGAACAAAGGTATCAATCCAGTAGGAGACCACGCTCGAGTCCCACGCACCTACACAAACAAATAAGAACCTCGCAACCAACACGATAAAGGGGTTGTCGATCCCTTCACAGTCACTTAGAGAGTGAGATCTGATAGATATGATAAGATAATATTTTTGGTATTTTTATGATAAAGATTAAATAAAGATGCAAAGTAAAATAAATGGCAATAGAAATAGCTAAGTGTTGGAAGATTAATATGATGGAAAATAGACCCGGCGGCCATATGTTTCACTAGTGGCTTCTCTCAAGAGCATAAGTATTACGGTGGGTGAACGAATTACTGTTGAGCAATTGATAGAATTGAGCATAGTTATGAGAATATCTAGGTATGATCATGTATATAGGCATCACGTCCGTGACAAGTAGACCGACTCACCTGCATCTACTACTATTACTCCACACATCGACCGCTATCCAAAGCATGCATATAGAGTATTAAGTTCATAAGAACAGAGTAATGCTTTAAGTAAGATGACATGATGTAGAGGATAAACTCATGCAATATGATATAAACCCCATCTTGTTATCCTCGATGGCAACAATACAATACGTGCCTTGCTACCCTAACATCCTTTGGGAAAGGACATGCATGATTGAACCCAAAGCTAAGCACTTCTCCCATTGCAAGAAAGATCAATCTGGTAGGCCAAACCAAACTGATAATTCGAAGAGACTTGCAAAGATAACCAATCATACATAAAAGAATTCAGAGAAGATTCAAATATTGTTCATAGATAAACTTGATGATAAACCCACAATTCATCGGTCTCAACAAACACACCGCAAAAGAGATTACATCGAATAGATCTCCACGAGAATCATGGAAAACTTTGTATTGAGATCCAAAGAGAGAGAAGAAGCCATCTAGCTAATAAGTATGGAACCGAAGGTCTGAGGTAAACTACTCACACATCATCGAAGAGGCTATGGTGTTGATGTAGAAGCCCTCCGTGATCAATGCCCCTCCCGCAGACGCCGAAAAAGGCCCCAAGATGGGATCTCACGGCATGTAAGGTTGCGGCGGTGGAATTAGGTTTTCGTGGATGCCTCTGATGGTTTGGGGGTATGTAGGTATATATAGGAGGAAGAAGTATGTCGGTGGAGCAACATGGGCCCCACGAGGGTGGAGGACGCGCCCAGGGGGTAGGCGCGCCCCCTGCCTCGTGCTCTCCTCATTGATTTCTTGACGTGGACTCCAAGTCCTCTGGATCACGTTTGTTCCAAAAATCACGTTCCCGAAGGTTTCATTCCGTTTGGACTCCGTATGATATTCTTTTTCTGCGAAACTCTAAAATAGGCAAAAAAACAGCAATTTGGGTTGGGCCTCAGGTTAATAGGTTAGTCCCAAAAATAATATAAAAGTGTATAATAAAGCCCATTAAACATCCAAAACAGAATATAATATAGCATGGAACAATAAAAAATTATAGATACGTTGGAGACGTATCAAGCAACCCCAAGCTTAATTCCTGCTCGTCCTCGAGTAGGTAAATGATAAAAACGGAATTTTTGATGTGGAATGCTACTTGGCATAATTTCAATGTAATTCTTCTTATTGTGGCATGAATGTTCAGATTTAATATGATTCAAGATAAAAGTTTGACGTTGACATAAAAACAATAATACTTCAAGCATGCTAACCAAGTAATTATGTCTTATCAAAATAACATAGCCAAAGCAAGTTATCCCTACAAAATCATATAGTCTGGCTATGCTCCATCTTCCCCACACAAAATATTCATATCATGTACAACCCCGGCTTTAGCCAAGCAATTGGTTCATACTTTTTAATGCGCTTCAGCCTTTTCAACTTTTACGCAATACATGAGCGCAAGCCATGGATATAGCACTATGGTGGAATAAGGTAAAATGATAGGGGTTATATGGGAAGACAAAAAAGGAGAAAGTCTCACATCAACGAGGCTAATCAAGGGGCTATGGAGATGCCATCAATTGATGTCAATGCAAGGAGTAGGGATTGCCATGGAACGGATGCACTTGGAGCTATAAGAGTATGAAAGCTCAAACAAAAGAAACTTAGTGGGTGTGCATCCAACTTGCTTGCTCACGAAGACCTCGGGAATTTGAGGAAGCCCATCATTGGAATATACAAGCCAAGTTCTATAATGAAATTTCCCACTAGTATATGAAAGTGACAAAATGAGAGACTCTCTATCATGAAGATCACGGTGCTACTTTGAAGCACAAGTGTGGTAAAAGGATAGTAACATTGTCCCTTCTCTCTTTTTCTCTCATTTTTTTGTTGGGCCTTTTTTTGGCCTCTTCTTCCTTTTTTTTTATTTAGTCCAGAGTCTCATCCCGACTTGTGGGGGAATCATAGTCTCCATCATCCTTTCCTCACTTGGGACAATGCTCTAATAATGATGATCATCACACTTTTATTTACTTACAACTCATGAATTACAACTCAATACTTAGAACAAGGTATGACTCTATGTGAATGCCTCCGGCGGTGTACCGAGATATGCAATGAATAAAGAGCGACATGTATGAAAGAATTATGAACGGTGGCTTTGCCACAAATACAATGTCAACTACATGATCATGCAAAGCAATATGACAATGATGGAGCGTGTCATGATAAACGAAATGGTGGAAAGTTGTGTGGCAATATATCTCGGAATGGCTATGGAAATGCAATAATAGGTAGGTATGGTGGCTTTTTTGAGGAAGGTATAAGGAGGTTTATGTGTGATAGAGCGTATCATATCATGGGGTTTGGATGCACCGGCGAAGTTTGCACCAGCTCCCAAGGTGAGAAAGGGCAATGCACGGTACCGAAGAGGCTAGAAAATTGCGGAAAGGTAAGTGTGTGTATAATCCATGGACTCACATTAATCATAAAGAACTCATATACTTATTGCAAAAATTTATTAGCCCTCGAAGCAAAGTACTACTACGCATGCTCCTAGGGGAAGGGTAGGTAGGAGTTAACCATCGCGCGATCCCGACCGCCACACAAAGGATGACAATCAATAAATACCTCATGCTCCGACTTCGTTACATAATGGTTCACCATACGTGCATGCTACGGGAATCACAAACTCCAACACAAGTATTTCTCAATTTCACAATTACTCAACTAGGACAACTATGGTATTACCACCTTTACATCTCAAAACAATTATTAAGCATCAAATTTTTCATGATATTATAATTAAAGCATATTGCCATGCTGTTTGTAGGACTCTCAAAATAATATAAGTGAAGAATGTGAGAACAATAGTTTGTATAAAACAAATCCACCACCATTCTCTAAAAGATATAAGTGAAGCACTAGAGCAAAACTATATAGCTCAAAAGATATAAGTGAAGCACATAGAGTATTCTAATAAATTTCAATTTATGTGTGTCTCTCTCAAAAGGTGTGTACAGCAAGGATGATTGTGGTAAACTAAAAAGAAAAGTCTCAAATCATACAAGACGCTCCAAGCAAAACACATATCATGTGGTGAATAAAAATATAGCTCCAAGTAAAGTTACCGATGGAAGTAGATTTAAAGAGGGGATGCCTTCCGGGGCATCCCCAAGCTTTGGCTTTTTGGTGTCCTTAGATTATCTTGGGGTGCCATGGGCATCCCCAAGCTTAGGCTCTTGACACTCCTTGTTCCATAATCCATCAAATCTTTTACCCAAAACTTGAAAACTTCACAACACAAAACTTGGCAGAAAATCTCGTGAGCTCCGTTAGTGAAAGAAAAGAAAACACCACTTCAAGGTACTGTAATGAACTCATTATTTATTTATATTGGTCTTAAACCTACTGTATTCCAACTTATCTATGGTTTATAAACTATTTTACTAGCCATAGATTCATCAAAATAAGCAAACAACACACGAAAAACAGAATCTGTCAAAAACAGAACAGTCTGTAGTAATCTGTAACTAAAGCAAACTTCTGTAACTCCAAAATATCTACCAAAATAGGACGACCTATACAATTTGTTTAGTTATCTTCTGCAATTGGAATCAATATTTTATCACGTTTTGGTGATTTTTAACAATTGTTTTCGTGAACAGAAAGTTTCTGGAATTTTCAGCAAGATCAAATAACTATCATCCAAGAAGATCCAATGGGTTTAACTTGGCATAAACACTAAGTAAAACATAAAAACAAATCTAACCAGAGAATAGATCAAATATTTATTCCTAAACAGAAGCAAAAAGCAAAAAACTAAAAATAAAATTGGGTTGCCTCCCAACAAGCGCTATCGTTTAATGTCCCTAGCTAGGCATAAAAGCAAGGATAGATCTAGGTGTTGCCATCTTTGGTAGGCAATCCATAAGTGGCTCTCATAATAGATTCATAAGATAATTTTATTTTATTTCTAGGGAAGTGTTCCATGCATTTCCTTAACGGAAATTGGAATCTAATATTCCATTCCTTCATATCAATAATTGCACCAATCGTTCTAAGGAAAGGTCTACCAAGAATAATAGGACATGACGGATTGCAATCTATATCAAGAATAATGAAATCTACGGGCACATAGTTCCTATTTGCAACAATAAGAACATCATTAATTCTTCCCATAGGATTCTTAATGGTGGAATCCGCAAGGTGCAAGTTCAAAGAGCAATCATCAAATTCACGGAATCCTAGCGAATCACACAAAGTTTTTGGAATCGTGGAAACACTAGCGCCTAAGTCACACAAAGCAAAGCATTCATGATTTTTAATTTTAATTTTAATAGTAGGTTCCTACTCATCATAAAGTTTTCTAGGGATATAAACTTCCAACTCAAGTTTTTCTTCATAAGATTGCATCAAAGCATCAACGATATGTTTGGTAAAAGCTTTATGTTGACTATTGATACCTCTCCAACGTATCTATAATTTATGAAGTATTCATGCTATTATACTATCCTTCTAGGATGTTTTATATGCATTTATATTATATTTTATATGATTTTTGGGACTAACCTATTAACCTAGAGCCCAGTGCCAGTTTCTGTTTTCTCGTTGTTTTAGAGTATCACAGAAAAGGAAAACTAAAGGGAGTCCAATTGAGGTGCCACTTGACGGGGGTCATTTTTGGACCAGAAGAAGCCCACAGAGTACCAGAAGCAGGCCAGAAGAGTCCCGGGCTGCCCACGAGGGTGGGGGCACGCCCACCCCTAGGGCGCCACCGCCTCGTGGACAGCCCGAGACCCCCGACGTGAAATCAACGCAAAACTCTTCTATATATACTCAAACTTCCAGAAAGAAACCTAGATCGGAAGTTCCACCGCCGCAAACCTCTCAGCCAGCCACGAGAAGTCAATCTAGGCCCTCTCCGACTCACGGAGGGGGGCCATCATTATCGGTGGCCATGGAGGAGTATCCCGGAGGGGCCATCATCACCATGAAGGCCAAGGACTAGAGGGTGGATGCCATGGAGGAACAAGCACAAGGGGGAGAACCTCTCCTCCTCTCTTCCGGTGACGCGGGAGTGCCACCGGGAGGGGAACCATCGCCACGGTGATCGTCTTCATCAACATCACCATCCTCATCTCTTTTACGCGGTCCACTCTCCCGCACCCTGCTGTAATCCCTACTTGAACATGGTGCTTTATGCCACATATTATGATCCAATGATGTGTTGCCATCCTATGATGTTTTGAGTAGATATCTTTTGTCTTTGGGTTGATTGATGATCTAGATTGGTATGAGTTGTATGTTTTATTTTGGTGTTGTCCTATGGTGCCCTCTGTGTCGCGCAAGCGTGAGGGATTCCCGTTGTAGGGTGTTGCAATACATTCATGATTCCTATAGTGGGTTGGTGAGTGACTGAAACACAAACCCGAGTAAGAGGGATTGTTGCGTATGGGAATAAAGAGGACTTGATGCTTTAATGTTATGGTTGGGTTTTACCTTAATGATCTTTAGTAGTTGCGGATGCTTCTAGAGTTCCAATCATAAGTGCATATGATCCAAGTAGAGAAAGTATGTTATCTTATGCCTCTCCATCATATGAAACTGCAATAGTGATTACCGATCTTGTTAACAATTGCCTAGGACAATTCCGCACACCGATCCACCATTATTCCACACTCGCTATTTATAATATTTAGTATTATATTCTAACTTTATGATAACATCACCTACCTTTATATTTTAGCTCTCCGATATCGTGCAAAGTTATCCTCTTCATACCCACAACATAGTTGTATTTCTCGTTTCTAGTTGGAAGCAAACGTTCGGTGTACGTAGAGTCGTATAAGTGGCAGATAGGGCTTGAGAGAATATTGATCTTACCTTTAGCTCCTTGTGGGTTCGACACTCCATACTTATCACTTCCACCTTTGGAAATTGCTACGATGATTCCCTGCACTTGGGGATTATCAAGCTCTTTTCTGGCGCCGTTGCCTGGGAGCAATAGCGTGGGGTTGATATTCTCGTGTGTGCTTGTTTGCTTTCTTCACTAAGTAGATCTTGTTTTTCCTTTTTGTTTCTGTTTAGTTGTGGGTGAAACATACAAAAAAATTTAAATAATGAAAATACAAAAAAATTTACTTGCCTTTCATGCCTAAAGAAGTTTTTCAAAAAGAGAAGTGATTGGAAAGTTATGCACTGAAGAAGTGAGGGTCAACCTTGAGCACTTGTGTTCATGCTCACGGAAACAATGTAGAATTTTTCATGGAAGTTTCTCTGTAAATAATTATCCCCTTGTATATATCCATCGTATTATAAAAATAACGTGCCAAGCTTTGGTTTTAGGATGATTAGATTGCTTGTTTACTATGTGCAGAACAAAAGCAGAAACTTTGGATGTAGTGCATGAATTTACATTTTTTTACTGGAAAGTCAAATGGGTCTGAAATTTTTTGCACATTACTTATGTACAAATTGTTCAAATTATCAAATTTAGTTCATAATTTTAGGAGTTACAGAAGTTGGCTAAACTTCCAGATTACTACAGACTGTCCTGTTTAAGACAGATTCTGTTTTTGATGCATTGCTTGCTTGTTTTGATGAAACTAATGATTCCTATCAGTGGATTAAGCCATGGAAAATTTATATTACAGTAGCTATAATGAAAAAAAATATGAATTGGTTTTCAACAGCACTTATAGTAGTGATTTGCTTTGTTATACTAACGGATCTCATAAAGTTTTTGTAGATGAAGTGTTCGAAGAACGCGGAGTTACCGATGTGAGAAGAATAAAGAGAAGCAAGAGTTCAAGCTTGGGGATGCCCAAGGCACCCCAAGTAAATATTTCAAAGGATACTCAAGCATCTAAGCTTGGGGATGCCCCGGTTGGCATCCCATCTTTCTTCTTCAACAAGTATCGGTATACCTTGGTTTTTGCTTTGTTCACATGATTTGTGTCTTTTGTGTTTTTGTTTTTCCTTCAAAAACCATGCTAGCATGAGATAGCCCTTCATTGATTTTTAGAATACTTCATGTGCTTCACTTAAATCTTTTAAGTATGATCTTATAGAATTGCTCTTTGTGCTTCACTTAAATCTTTTGAGTATGGTTTTATAGAATGCTTCTTGTGCTTCACTTATACATTTTGAGCTTGGTTAGTCTATGTTAATTGTATAATGCTCCATGAACTTCACTTATATATTTTGAAGTATGAATAATACTATTATTTAAAGTGGGTTTGGAAGAGTGTCAACTTTAGGAATTAGTGATCCCACTATTTTGGAGGGTGTTGAATCTTAGTGTGATATTTATGAAAGTGGATTTGGAAGAGTGTCAACTTTAGCTAGTAACGATTCCACTATTTCGTAAGAGGTTCCAATTGATTATGAGAACAAAGTTGCTACTCATGATGCTACTGAAAATTATTATGGGGGAGGAATACATGCTTGTGGGAGTTGCAATAATATCAAGTTTCCTCTCTATGTGCTTAAAGTTTTGAAGTTATACTTGTTTTGCCTTCCTATGCTAGTTGATTCTTGTTACCATAAGTTGTGTGCTCACAAAATCCCTAGGCATAGTAAGCGGGTTATATTTAAATATGCTAGTCATATTCTTCAAGATGCTCTCCTTGTGCTTCAATTCCTATCTTTTATGTGAGCATCATTGAAATCATCATGCCTAGCTAAAAGACATTAAAGAAAAGCGCTTGTTAGGAGACAAACCAATACTTACCCTTACTGTTTTTGGGTGTATACATGATTAATATACTGTAGTAATCATGTTTTATAGTTTTTGTTTCAATAAAGTGCCAAGTAAGACCTTTGGGAAGACTTGGGTGAAAGTTAATGTGATCTTGCTGTAAAAAAGAGAAACTTTGCGCTCACGAGAATAGATGTCATTTTTTAAAGAAGAATGCTTTTGAGTTGATTATTTTTTCAGAAGATTAATAGACAAATTCCTCACGTCCACCAATTTATTTCATAATTTTTGGAGTAGAAGAAGTATGGTTTATGTTCAGATCATTACAGACTGTTCTGTTTCTGACATATTCTATTTTCATTGCATAGTTTGCTTGTTTTCTAGTTTCTATGGCTTATATTCCTCAATATGAATTTTAGAAATGATATGGTACAGTAGGCATTGTGTGAGAACAATTATGAACCTTGTCTTTGACAGTACCAAAGTGAATGGTTTGCTCTTTATCATACTAACCTATCTCACAAAGTTACGTTAAGTTTTGTGTGATTGAAGTTTTCAAGCTTTCGGTGAGATACCGATATGAGGAGAATAAGGAGTGGAAAGACCCTAAGCTTGGGGATGCCCAAGGCACCCTGCTACGTCTTGAGCTTGTGTTGGTTTTCCCCGAAGAGGAGAGGATGATGCAACAGAGTAGCGTAAGTATTTCCCTCAGTTCTTGAAAACCAAGGTATCAATCCAGTAGGAGGCCACGCGCAAGTCCTTCGTACCTACACAAAACAATTAGCTCAACGCAACCAACGCGATTAGGGGTTGTCAATCCCTTCACGGTCACTTACGAGAGTGAGATCTGATAGAGATGATAGATGATATTTTTGGTATTTTTGGTATAAAGATGCAAAGTAAAATAAAAAGCAAAGTAAAAAAGCAAAGCAATAATAAAGCGTAGGAAGATTAATATGATGAGAATAGACCCGGGGGCCATAGATTTCACTAGTGGCTTCTCTCAAGAGCATAAGTATTTTATGGTGGGTGAACGAATTACTATTGAGCAATTGACAGAATTGAGCATAGTTATGAGAGTACCTAGGTATGATCATGTATATAGGCATCACGTCCGAGACAAGTAGACCGACTCACCTCGCATCTACTACTATTACTCCACTCATCGACCTCTATCCAGTATGCATCTAGAGTATTAAGTTAATGAAAACATACTAACGCCTTAAGCAAGATGACATGATGTAGAGGGATAAATTCATGCAATATGATAAAAAAACCATCTTGTTATCCTCGATGGCAACAATACAATACGTGCCTTGCTGCCCCATCACATCGGGAAAGGACACCGCAAGATTGAACTCAAAACTAAGCACTTCTCCCATTGCAAGAACTACCAATCTAGTTGGCCAAACCAAACGGATAATTCGAAGAGACTTGCAAACATAACCAATCATACATAAAAGAATTCAGAGAAGATTCAAATACTGCTCATAGATAATCTTGATCATAAACCCACAATTCATCGGTCTGAACAAACACACCCCAAAAAGAAGATTACATCGAATAGATCTCCACAAGAGAGGGGGAGAACATTGTATTGAGATCCAAAAAGAGAGAAGAAGCCATCTAGCTACTAACTATGGACCCGAAGGTCTGAAGTAAACTACTCACACTTCATCGGAGAGGCTATGGTGATGATGTAGAAACCCTCCGTGGTGGATTCCCCTTCCGGCGGAGCTCCAGAACATGCCCCAAGATGGGATCTCGTGGATACAGAAAGTTGCGATGGTGGAATTAGGTTTTTGGCTCCGTCTTGATCGTTTGGGGGTACGTAGGTATATATAGGAGGAAGAAGTACGTCGGTGGAGCTTCGTGGGCCCCACGAGGGTGGAGGGCGCGCCTGGGGGGGAGGGCGCGCCCCCTACCTCGTGCCCACCTCGAAGCTTCCTTGGTGTAGGGTCCAAGTCTCGTGGATCATATTCGGTGAGAAAATCACATCCCCGAAGGTTTCATTCCGTTTGGACTCCATTTGATATTCCGTTTCTTCGAAACACAGAAATAGGCAAAAAAAAGCAAATCTGGGCTGGGCCTCCGGTTAATAGGTTAGTCCCAAAAGTAATATAAAATTGGAAAATAAAGCCCAATATGGTCCAAAATAGTAGATAATATAGCATGGAGCAATCAAAAATTATAGATACGTTGGAGACGTATCAGGCATCCCCAAGCTTAATTCCTGCTCGTCCTCGTGTAGGTAAATGATAAAAGGAGAATTTTTTATGCGGAGTGCTACTTGGCATAATTTCAATGTAACTCTTCTTAATTGTGGTATGAATATTCAGATTCAAAAGATTCAAGATAAAAGTTTAATATTGACATAAAAATAATAGTACTTCAAGCATACTAACAAAGCAATTATGTCTTATCAAAATAACATGGCCAAAGAAAGTTATCCCTACAGAATCATATAGTCTAGCTATGCTCTATCTTCACCACACAAAGTATTTAAATCATGCACAACCCCGATGACAAGCCAAGCAATTGTTTCATACTTTTGACATTCTCAAAAACTTTTTCAATCTTCACGCAATACATGAGCGTGAGCCATGGATATAGCACTATATGTGGAATAGAATGGTGGTTGTGGAGAAGACAAAAAGGGGAAGATAGTCTCACATCAACTAGGCGTATCAACGGGCTATGGAGATGCCCATCAATAGATATCAATGTGAGTGAGTAGGGATTGCCATGCAACAGATGCACTAGATCTATAAGTATATGAAAGCTCAACAAAAGAAACTAAGCGGGTGTGCATCCAACTCGCTTGCTCACGAAGACCTAGGGCAATTTGAGGAAGCCCATCATTGGAAAATACAAGCCAAGTTCTATAATGAAAAATTCTCACTAGTATATGAAAGTGACGAAATGAGAGACTCTCTATTATGAAGATCATGGTGCTACTTTGAAGCACAAGTGTGGTAAAAGGATAGTAACATTGTCCCTTCTCTCTTTTTCTCTCATATTTTTTTGAGCCTTTTCTCTTTTTTTATGGCCTCTTTTCTTTTCTCTTTTTTTTATTTTTCATCCGGAGTCTCATCCCAACTTATGGGGGAATCATAGTCTCCATCATCCTTTCCTCACTTGGGACAATGCTCTAAAATTATGATCATCACAGTTTTATTTTTCTTACAACTCAACAATTACAACTCGATACTTAGAACAAAATATGACTCTATGTGTATGCCTCCGGCGGTGTACCGGGATATGCAATGATTCATGAGTGACATGTATGAAAGAATTATGAATGGTGGCTTTGCCACAAATACGATGTCAACTACATGATCATGCTAAGCAATATGAAAATGATGGAGCGTGCCATATTAAATGGAACGGTGGAAAGTTGCATGGCAATATATCTCGGAATGGCTATGGGAATGCCATAATAGGTAGGTATGGTGGCTGTTTTGAGGAAGGTATATGGTGGGTGTATGATACCAGCAAAAAGTGCACGGTATTAGAAAGGCTAGCAATGGTGGAAGGATGAGAAAAGTGCGTATAATCCATGGACTCAACATTAGTCATAAAGAACTCATATACTTATTGCAAAAATCTAGAAGTTATCAAAGCAAAGTATTACGCGCATGCTCCTAGGGGGATATATTGGTAGGAAAAGACCATCGTCATTCCCCGACCGCCACTCATAAGGAAGACAATCAATAAATAAATCATGCTCCGACTTCATCACATAACGGTTCACCATACGTGCATGCTACGGGAATCACAAACTTTAACACAAGTATTTCTCATATTCACAACTACTCAACTAGCATGACTCTATTATTACTACCTCGATGTCTCAAAACAATTATCAAGCATCAAACTTTTCTTAGTATTCAACGCACTCAAAAAAAAGTTTTACAAATCTTGAATACCAAGCATATTATTATTATTAAGCAAATTACCATGCTATTTAAAACTCTCAAAATAATCTAAGTGAAGCATGAGAGATCAAAGGTTTCTATAAAACAAATCCACCACCGTGCTCTAAAAGATATAAGTGAAGCACTAGAGCAAAACTATATAGCTCAAAAGATATAAGTGGAGCACATAGAGTATTCTATCAAATTCCAATTCATGTATGGCTCTCTCAAAAGGTGTGTACATCAAGGATGATTGTGGTAAACTAAAAAGCAAATACGCAAAAAATACAAGACGCTCCAAGCAAAACACATATCATGTAGTGAATAAAAATATAGCTCCAAGTAAAGTTACCGATGGAAGTGGATTTAAAGAGGGATGCCTTCCGGGCATCCCCAAGCTTTGACTTTTTCGTGTCCTTGGATTATCTTGGGGGTGCCATGGGCATCCCCAAGCTTAGGCTCTTGCCACTCCTTGTTCCATAATCCATCAAAAAAAATCACCCAAAACTTGAAAACTTCACAACACAAAACTCAACAGAAATCTCGTGAGCTTCGTTAGCGAAAGAAAACAAAAAACCAGTTCAAGGTACTGTAATGAGCTCATTCTTTATTTATATTGGTGTTAAACCTACTACATTCCAACTTATCTATGGATTATAAACTATTTTACTAGCCATAGATTCATCAAAATAAGCAAACAACACACGAAAAACAGAATCTGTCAAAAACAGAATAGTCTGTAGTAATCTGTAACTAACGCAAACTTCTGGTACACCAAAAATTCATAAAAAATAGGAAGACCTATGAAATTTGTTTGTTGATCATCATCAATTGGAATCGCTATTTTATCACGTTCTGTTAAGTTTTAACAATTGTTTTCGTGAACCGAAAGTTTCTGGAAATTACAGCAAGATCAAATAACTATCATCCAAGAAGATCCTACAGGTTTAACTTGGCACAAACACTAATTAAAACATAAAACCACATCTAAACAGAAGGTAGATGGATTATTTATTGAATAACAGTAAGGAAAAATATTGGGTTGTCTCCCAACAAGCGCTTTTCTTTAAAGCCTTTTTAGCTAGGCATTGAGATTTCAAAGATGCTCACAAGAAAGACAGGAATTGAGGCACAAAGAGAGCATCATAAAACATGTGACAAACACACTTAAGTCTAACATACTTCCTATGCATAGGCATATTATAGGCAAACAAATTATCGCAGCAAGCAAAAACTAGCATAGGCAAGGAAGCGGAACGGAACAATTGCAATCTCAACATAACGAGAGGTAATTTAGTAACATGAAAATTTCTATAACCATATTTTCCTCTCTCATAATAATTACATGTAGGATCATAAGAAAATTCAACAATATAGCTATCACATAACATATTCTCAACATGATCCACATGCATGCGAAGTTGACACTCTTCCAAAATTGTGGGATTATCATTAACTAAAGTCATGATTTCTCCAAGCCCACTTTTATCAAAAATTTCATAAGATTGAAAGTTATCCAAATATGTGGGATCTAAAATTGACAATCTTCCAAACTCACTTTCAATATTATTGCAAACACTATTATCAGTCTTATATTCATCATGGAGCTTAAATAAATTTTCAAGATCATAAGAAGAATCTCCCCAATCATGACTATTGGACATAGCAAAACTAGCATCCCCAAGCTTAGGGTTTTGCATATTATTAGCATAATTTACATCAATAGAATTTATAATAAAATCATTGCAATCATGCTTTTTATTCAAAGATCTATCGTGAAGCACTTCGTCACAATTTTAATATTTACGGATTTCAGGCAAAAGCTTATAAAGATAATCTAGTGCATCCAAATCACTAGGAATTGGTTCATCATAATTGGATCTCTTAAAAAGATTGGCAAGCAGATGAGGATCCATAGATATTAGCTTCTCTGTTTAGGAATAAATACTCAACTATTTCAACCAAGCGAGAAAACGAGCCAAGAAAGACATCAAGGCGAACGGAAAAAGAGAGGGCGAATAAAACGACAAGGGTGAAGCGGGGGAGAGGAAAACGAGAGGCAAATGACAAATAATGTAATGCGAGAGATAAGGGATTGTGATGGGTACTTGGTATGTTGACTTTTGCGTAGACTCCCCGGCAACGGCGCCAGAAATCCTTCTTGCTACGTCTTGAGCTTATGCTGGTTTTCCCGAAGAGGAGAGGATGATGCAGCGAAAGTAGCGTAAGTATTTCCCTCGCTTTTGAGAAGCAAGGTATCAATCCAGTAGGAGGCCACGCATGAAGTCCCTTTTACCTACACAAAACAAATAGCTCAACGCAACCCGGTAGCGATTAGGGGTTGTTAATCCCTTCACGGTCACTTCACGAGAGTGAGATCGATAGAGATGATAGATAATATTTTTGGTATTTTTGGTATAAAGATGCAAAGTAAAATAAAAAGCAAAGCAATAATAAAGCGTAGGAAGATTAATATGATGAGAATAGACTCGGGGGCCATAGATTTCACTAGTGGCTTCTCTCAAGAGCATAAGTATTTTACGGTGGGTGAGCAATTATCGTTGAGCAATTGACAGAATTGAGCATAGTTATGAGAGTATCTAGGTATGATCATGTATATAGGCATCACGTCCGAGACAAGTAGACCGACTCCTGCTGCATCTACTACTATTACTCCACTCATCGACCGCTATCCAAAGATGCATCTAGAGTATTAAGTTAATGAAAACAGAGTAACGCCTTAAGCAAGATGACATGATGTAGAGGGATACATTCATGCAATATGATAAAAAACCCATCTTGTTATCCTCGATGGCAACAATACAATACGTGCCTTGCTGCCCCTACTGTGACTAGGAAAGGACACCGCAAGATTGAACCCAAAGCTAAGCACTTCTCCCATTGCAAGAACTACCAATCTAGTTGGCCAAACCAAATGGATAATTCGAAGAGACTTGCAAAGATAACCAATCATACATAAAAGAATTCAGAGAAGATTCAAATATTGCTCATAGATAATCTTGATCATAAACCCACAATTCATCGGTCTCAACAAACACACCGCAAAGAGAAGATTACATCGAATAGATCTCCAGAAGAGAGGGGGAGAACATTATATTGAGATCCAAAAAGAGAGAAGAAGCCATCTAGCTACTAACTATGGACCCGAAGGTCTAAAGTAAACTACTCACACTTCATCGGAGAGGCTATGATGATGATGTAGAAGCCCTCTGTGGTGGATTCCCCTTCCGACGGAGCTCCGGAACAGGCCCTGTAGCGACCAGACCTCAAACAGTCTGATCTCTGTGCTCAGTGTCATCCCTGGATCAGTAATGCTGACACCACACAGTACTCGAAGGATTTATAATAGAGTAGCAATCACACACTTATTACAATCGAATGTCTCAAGAGAGAACTTAATCAAAATAAATATGGCTTAAGGCCATCTAATACGATAACAGCGGAAGGCTTGGAAGAATAAGCGAGTCCATCAACTCCAACGGCATCACTGAGTATAGAACCACGACTTAAGTACCTTACTCGTCGTCTGAAAAGTCTGCAACATGAAACGTTGCAGCCCGAGAACGGGTCAGCACATGGAATATGCTGGCAATGTAACATATAGAGAATAATGGAATGATAATCTGTCGGTGTACTAGAGTAGGGGTACCCTAGTATCCCGTACTGCACCGCAGACGATTCTTGACACCATGGCGAGGTTTGCCTGGTCACCGCCAAGATCCTCCGTGGCTCCTTTGGAGCCATTCAAGAACAAAGTATTTGACTAAGAAGACAAGGCCCCGACAAGAGGAGCTTGCCGGGAAGGCCATTTAAGGCATGCAGAAGACAAGGCCCCGACAAGAGGAGCTTGCCGGGAAGGCTCGGAGCGCGACAAGCCTCCGGACGCGACAAGGATTCGGCGCGACTAGGCGCTTGTCATGACAAGCAACCTCTCTCCATCTCCGCTCCAGCTCATCCAACAACGTGTCGCCATGGGACCATTCCATGCGCGGCGTGTCAAGAGGTCAGGCAGCCAGCGGAGAGCAGCGATAAGCGGCGCCGACAAGCTTGTCATCGTGGCGGCGGTGGCGCACTGACGGTCTCTGTTGCCTTTGTTTGGCGACACAGACGGGCATTTATTGCTTTTGTCCCTTGCCGTCGAGTTAGGTATTTTGCATCGCATAATCGCTCAAGTAGGTGTACCAACTTCTGTTTTTACATTTGTACCCTCATCTATGTTGCCACCTGTCGGAGACCCCTTGAGCATATAAAAGGAGGCCCATGTGCAACGTAGAGGGGGTTCGGTTCATTCGACTCACTCGAGACCATATACACTCACGCTAGGTTTTGTAGCTCGCATCGCTCCCTAGGAAGAACACAATACATCAAACAAGTAGCAGTAGGAGTTTTATCTCTCCGGAGAGCTCCGAAGCTGGGTAAACTGCTCGTGAGCCTCGCCTCGATCCGCTCTTCGTGCGATCTCCGCCCCCTCCGAACCACAAGGGGCCTGGTCCGCCGGCCCCATAGGTGTTCGTGGGTACGATCAGCCTCCCGACATCTTTGGCGCGCCCGGGTAGGGGGCGTCGAGGCCGTGTGAATCTGATCCGGCGTTCACACGAGCAGCGTCCCCAGCATCTTCCTCAACATGCCACCGAAGAAGAAGGCTTCGGCGGCAGCAGAGCCGTCCGCGTCGTATCCACCATCACCGCAGCAAACGGGTGGTGGGGCAGACGCTGGCGGAGGAACGGGCGCCGACGAAGGAGTTCGTGACGTCGCCAAGTCCAAGGACAAGGCCCCGCAAACCTCGGCGTCCGCGCATCCCCCGCGCCCATCTCAGGAGACGCGGGACCAACAACGCCATGGCGTTCACAATGCCATACGTTCGTTGGATCGAGACCCTCAAGGCCAGCATGCGCGCCAACATGCCGGGCACGAGTGAGATACGATCACACTGACGGGTGCTGCTCCTTCTAACGTAGTTAGAAGTCCGAGCATATCCGCTCCTCGCACTGCTCGCCAATGCCACCCACTACTCCAGCCGAAGCTCGGCGAGCTCACCGCTCCTCCACTACCCTCCAACGGCCGACAAGGTCGACGAGTGGAGGGCCACTATCCAGAGCCTCATCGGCTTTGCCAACGGCGACGCTCCGCGGCAACCAACGCCATCATTGCCGCGGCAAGACGACAGGGCACGAGCCGGTGGCAACGAGACTGTCAGAGGTGCAACTACCATGCACTCTCCGCCCCGAAGGCCAAGATCGCCGACTCACTGGATCCACCTCGACAGCGACTCCACCGTGTCGTCGGATCCGCGAGCTCGCCGCGATCAGCGCCAAGTTCTTCATGAACGACAACAAGAGGACGCTCGAACTCGCATCGAGCGCCGGAGAGAAGCGCGACATCAGTCCGACAAGCGCGCTGGGCCTTCTGTTGACATGCACGCGCCGGAGGAGCCAGGCGACTTGCCCTATGTGGTAGGTTGCCCTGCGTTCACTCGTGAGCTGCGGCAAGTCCGTGGCCCAGCCGAAACTTCAAACCAGACGTGCCGGAGAAGTATGATGGCAGGACGCATCCGTCGGAGTTTCTCAGCATCTACGCCATCGCGGTGCAAGCTGCGGGGGGACGGGACGACAAGATCATCGCCAACTACTTCCTGCTCGTGCTCAAGCCCAACGTAAGATCTTGGCTCATGCACTTGCCGGACAACTCCATATCCTCTTGGGCAGATCTATGCCATCAGTTTGTTGGCGCCTTCACAGGTGGCCACAAACCTCATGGCCAAGAGAGTGACCTTCATCTGCTTTCGCCCGGAAGGAAGGAGAGTCCTGCGCAAAGTCATTCAGAGATTCAGCCGTGTGCACTACAACATCCCAGATGTCCACCCTGTCGCGGTGATCAGCGCGTTTCATCAGGAGATGGCGATGTGCAAAGTCAAGGGCGTCAGTGAGCTGTACGCCTTGGCCGACAAGTGTGCACGCTACCGAGGAAGGGAGGAGACTCGAGGAGAGAATTCACAAGCAGGATCGGACAAGGAGGAGACCGCCCGTGAAGAAGGGCCATGGCGGGGCAACAGGAAGAAGAAAGGTAGAGAAGTGCTAGCTGTTGAGCGGTCCCGTGACGGAGGTGGCGCCAAGAACGCCAAGGCTGGTGGCTCCGGCAAGGAGGTTGCCGCCGACACCCACCACCCGGTCTGTGGCGGCCGGCCGACAAGCGGTGACGGCTCCGGCAAGCGATCTTGCAAGATCCACTGCACCAAGGGCCACGACCTCCGAGCTGCAAGAAGGTCGAGCAGCTTGTTGAGCAGCAGAAGGCTGAGTACGAAGCGCGCGACAAGGAGAAGGCCCAGGAAGGTGCTGGGGGAGCAAGCAAGAAACGTCCCGGCCGGGGAGGGCGCCGCGGCAAGGCCAAGCAGCGGCAAGGAGATAGACCTCCCCGCGGCCGCGACAAGGATGAAGATGATGACGACGACAAAGATATGGAAGACGCAGCGACGCCGGCGAGCAGGAGTTTCAAAAGCCACGGAGGTCCTCTGCGTTGGCGAAGGTGCTTCCTCGCATACCTCCACCGCCAACTCAAGCAAAGTGGATGCGGGAGGTCAATGCACCGTAACCATCCGTAGAGTCACGCAAGCCTCTGAAGTGGTCCATCACGCCTATCGCCTTTGATATTGAGGACCACCCTGATTGCATAATCATGCGGTCGGGTGCTTGCCGATGTTGGTCTCACCAACCATCCGCAACCTCAAGGTCACCAAGATGCTAGTTGACGGCGGGGCGGCTTGAATCTGATCTCCTCGCGGTGCTCCGAAGCTTCAAATCCTGACGGCAATGAGCTCGAAGAGGCGGCACTTTCCAAGGAATCAATCCGGGAAGGAGCAAGCTGAAAGGGAAGATTACGTTGCGGTAACATTTGGCGTGAGCTGAACTTTAGGACTGAGAGGGTCACATTCGACGTTGCCGATTTCCCATTGCCTTACAATGGGATACTTGGCCGTCCAAAGCACTTGCCAAGTTCATGGCAGCCTCTCACTACGCCTACAACTTCATCGAAGATGCCGGGCCCGATAAGTGTCATCTCCTGTCCATGGCGACAAGAAGGATGCCCTTATCTGTGCCGACAAGATCTACCGGGATGCAGCAGAGCGACAGATTGCCAAACACTTGCCGCTGAAGCTCCCGGGGAAGAAGACAAAGTCCAAGCCCGGCAAGAGCTCTGATGCCCACTCCGGCAAGCGCACCTCTTTGGAGTGCTGCGCTGCCGTCGAGGACGCACCATCGACCTCCACCGGCAAGTGCAAGAAGAAGATGGTAGCTCCGCCAAAGACCAAGAAGGTGCCCGCCAAGGAGGACGGCACTGGTGGTACCTTCACCATCAGTGCCTCTCGACCCTAAATAGGAAGGCGCGCTCGTTGCTTTCCTCATGCGAATGTCGACGTGTTTGCATGGCAACCGTCGACATCCCCAGTGTTCCTGTGAGAGTGATTGAGCACCGCCGCCGCTTGTCCTCATCTTGCGCGCCCGTCAAGCAAAAAGTCGAGGAAGCAAGCGGTGGAGCGCCAAGAATTCATAGCGAAGAGATCAAGAACCGGAAGCAGCAGGCCTTGTCGAGGAGTGCTCCATCCTCGTGGTTGGCCAATCCACAGTAGTCGTGCGCCAAAGCAAATGGAAAATGGAGACTTTGTATTGACTTCACGGATGTTAATAAAGCTTGTCCCAAAGATCCATTTCCCTTTACCGCGCATCGACCAAATTGTTGACTCCACGGCTGGATGTGATTTGCTTTCGCTTCTTGATGCATACTCGAGATACCATCAAATCTTCATGGCTGAAGAAGATGAGGAGAAGACCGCATTCATTACACCATGTGGCACATCTTTATTTCATACGGATGCCTTTCGGTTTGAAGAATGCTTTGGTTCAACATTTGCAAGGGTAGTCCATGATGCTTTCGAGCCGCAAATGCAATGTAAATGTAGAAGCCTACATGGATGACATAGTGGTCAAAAGAAAGGACAAAGCAACTCTGGTTCAAGATTTGGGCGAGACCTTTGCAAATCTGCGCAAGATCAACCTCAAGCTCAACCCCGAGAAGTGCGTGTTTGGAGTCCCTTCCGGCAAGCTTCTCGGGTTCTTCGTGTCTCAACGAGGGATTGAAGCCAATCCCGACAAGATCAAGGCCATTGAGCAGATTGGAGCACCAAAGCGCGTCAAGGATGTACGGTGAGTTGCCGGTTGCGTAGCTGCTCTCAACAGGTTTATTTCTAGGTCTGCTGAGCGTGCCCTGCCGTTTTTCAAGATTTCGAAAAAGGCAGGTCCAATGAGATGGACTCCCGAAGCGGAGGCTGCGCTGCAGGACTTAAAGAGATACCTGTCCTCCACTCCAACACTTGTCGCACCTAAACCACAAGAGAAGTTGCTGCTATATATAGCAGCAAACAATAAAGTGGTTAGTGCTGCGTTAATGTAGCGGAGAGGGAGGCGGATGACGAGCCAAAGCAACCACGGCAAGCACATCCGGCGACAAGCGGGGGCTTCACGACAAGCTCTGGTCCCGACAAGGACGAATCAGCAGCGCATGAACATATGCGTAAAAGGATGGTGCAGCGCCCAGTTTACTTTGTCGGTTCCCTCCTGCGGGGGCTAGGTCAAGGTACTACGGTGTCAGAAATTGCTTTTCGGCCTCCTCATGGCCTCGAGAAAGCTGTGCCATTACTTCCAAGCACATGAGATCGAGTTGTCACTCGCTTTCCGCTCAAGAGGATACCGCAGAATCCGGAGGCAAAGGCAGGATTGTCGAGTGGGCCTTTGGGCTATCAAGCTTTGGTCTCAAGTTTGAAAGCACTTCAACTATCCAAAGCGAGCATTGGCAGAATTCATAGCGAGAATGGACGCCAACGCCAGATGAAGAGATTAGGAGGACGAGCATTCCCGTCAAGGAAGCAAGCAAAGAGTGGCTAATGTACTTTGATGGTGCCTTCTCGCTGCAAGGCGCCCGGTCTTGCGTCTTGCTTATCGCACCCACCAGAGAGCACCTCAAGTACGTAGTCCGGATGCACTTTCCCAAGGAGCAAGCAACAAACAATCTGCAGAGTATGAAGGTTTGCTTGCCGGTCTCGAGATCGCCGTGGACCTTGGGATCAAAAAGCTTATCGTCAAGGGTGACTCGTAGCTTGTCGTCCGCCAAGTGAACAAAGATTATCAGAGTCCATTGATGGAAGCCTACGTCGATGAAGTGAGGAAGCTAGAAGAGCACTTTGACGGCCTGCAAATGGAACATGTTCCAAGAGCTCAGAATGATATTGCTGACGGCCTGTCAAAGTGCGCCGCACTTAAGTTGCCTGTGGAGCCAGGGATTTTCGTGCTCAAGCTGACTCAGCCAACCGTAATAACCGCTAATCGGACAGAGCAAGAAGAGGAAGTTGCTCTCTGGTGACTACCTCCCGCAGAGCTTCCGAAGCCGCCGCCAAGGTCCCCAAGATCGACACCAATAAAGGCCGAGGGGCAGTCTGCTCGACAAGCCCTAGGGTTTATTTCGTCGGGCAGACGCTCCCGACAAGTTTTGCTCCGGCAAGCTTGCCGGGAGCATCAAGCTCCGGTGAGCCGCAGGTTCTTGCTGTAGAAGCTGATGTTCCCGCAGCAGCAGATGTGCCTTTAGTCCTTGTTGTCGAGCTGCAAGCTCCAGCATGGGCGCAGCCGATTGTCCTTTTCCTTCAGACAGGAGAACGTCCCGAAGAGCAAGAAGAAGCGGAAAGAGTAGCCCGACAGTCAAGTATGTACAAGTTTGTTGACAGCATACTGTACAGAAGAAGACTCAACGGTGTGAAATTGAAGTGTATTCCTGTGGAAGATGGATGTAAGTTGTTGGCGAGATACACGGAGGCATATGTGGTCGACACATTGGCGCAGAGCACTTGCCGGCAAAGCTTTCCGGCAAGGTTTCTTCTGGCCGACAGCCCTCCGTGATGCAATCGCACAAGTAACCAAGTGTGAAGCGTGCAGTTCCATTCCAAACAGATACACCAGCCAGCTCAAGCTCTCCGGGCGATCCCTTTATCCTCGCCCTTTTTGATGCTGGGCTCGACATCCTCGGCCCTTTCCCGAAGCTGTCGGGGCTTTGAGTACTTGTACGTCGCCATCGACAAGTTCACAAAGTGGCCGGAAGTGGAAGCAGTGAGGAAGGTGACGGCACAAATCGGTCAAGTTCTTTAGGTCGATTGTCCGCCGCTTCGAATCCCTAACAGGATCATCACCGACAATGGCACACAATTTACTGAGTCGCACCTTCATGCAAGACGTCCAAGATCTTGGCGCCAAGGTCTGCTTTGCTTCGTTGCTCACCCGAGAAGCAACGGTCAAGCGTAAAGGGCAATGCGGAAGTCTTGCGCGGGCTCAAGACCGTAACTTTCGGACAGTGCTGCACAAGTGCGGAAGAAACTGGATCGAGGAGCTGCCAGTGGTTCTTTGGTCGATCAGAACGACGCAAAATCGAGCCACTGGCCAGACACCCTTTGCTCTAGTCTACGGAGCAGAGGCAGTTCTCCCCAGGGAACTCGTATACGGATCGCCTCGAGTACTCGCTTATGATGAGCTTGAGCAAGAGCAGCTGCGACAAGATGACGCTACCGCTCCTTGAGGGGGATAAATCTTTAGGCATTTGTCAGGCGAGCTGCTCACCAGCAAGCTTTTGCGTCGCTACCATAGCCGCAGTTAGTGCCGAAGCCTCGAGGAAGGCGACCTTGTTCTTCGCGTCCCAAATCCGCCAAGAATTCAAACAAGTTGACGCCCGAAGTGGGAAGGCCCTTATCGGGTGAAACGAGTCACTAGGCCCGCGCTGTCATTTGAGACCGAAGATGGCATCCCGGTGAGCAACTCCTGGAACATTGAGCATCTTCGTAAGTTTTACCCATAGGCGCGGTTCTTTAACCTGTTCAAGCAACCACCTTTTTGTACAAGTCTTGCCGCTGTTGCATGTAATCCTTTGTACAAAGCCGGTATGAGACCCGTGCATCAAGATAAAGCTCATGTGTTGCGCACAACTTGTCAAATTCATGCTTTCATCATTTTATTGCATGTTTTGGCTAACACTTTGTGCACGCAACCACACCCGGTAAGCAATATCGAGGCGCTGGGCTCCATAACTTTATTTCCTCTTCTTTCTCTTTTCTCAAAGAAAGGAAGGATCCCTCGCGCACAAGTTAACCAGGGGGAAGGAGAAGATAATACTATGGACCAGGCATCGCTCGCGGAAGTTTCGCCTTATCGGGAAGCAAGAGATGTAAAAGCTAAGTTGCCAAAGTTTGAGTAATCAATTTTAAATTTTTAAGTTATCTTCCTCGAGCGATAGTACTTTGTATGGAAAACACATGCGCAGAGGAACCAACTCATGAGGCTAGTCGCGCCCTTACTTTGTTTCGAGTCCGCTCAACAACTTAAGTGAGCTGCAGCTAGTCGCGACAAGGTTGCTTGTCGGAGGCGTAACCTTCGCGGCCTCTTGACGTTCCTTTTCGGCGCTTCATGCAAAAGGTGCCCTTTCGACAAGTCCCCCAAATGCGTGAGGCGTAAACGCATAAAGGAAGGAATCAAGTAGAGGAAATAACGTTGCATTGATCGCCTAAGATAGAGTATATTACAAAATAACTTGTCGTTGATCTAACAAAGTGTTCTAAACATGATCGACAGCGACAAGGGAAAGATAAAATTGGCGGCCTAGTCTACGCGGTCGACATCAATCCGCTTGATCTTGTTCACCTTGTCCACAATGGGTGCGACAAGGGCTTTGAGCTCCTCCACGTTGGCATCTGGCAGCAAGGATCTGAGGACGCCGTTAAGGTTGAGGCCCGGATTGCGGAAGGCCACCTTTATCAACACCTTCTCGAGGGCTCTGACACAGATCTGGCGTGATTCCTAGGCCAGCTGCTTTGGGACCTCTTCCCGGAGTCGCTGGAGGCCCGTCACCACACCTTTGAAGAATAAACTGAGTTTGGCGCTGGGTCGGAGATGCTCGTCGGAAGAGTATGCAAGGTCCGCCATCCCAGCTCCGTCGGCTCGTTGTGGATATCGGCGGCAGCGGTGTCCACAAGGCCTTCACCCAATGCTCCACACTCTCCTTCAAGGCGCTCTGAGTGGAGATAGCATTCGCTTCAGCTCCTCCTTGGCCTTGATAGTCTCCAACAGGCCCACTTCCCGCTCTCTGGCGCCGTCCAAAGTCTGAGTCTGGGTGGTCATCTTCAGCTCAAGATCAACCTTGGTTTCCTTGGCGGCGTGGAGCTCCTTGACCTATCAGCTAGACGACTATGCAGCTTGACAAGAGTGTAGGCGTCCTTCTCGGCTTCGTGCTTGAGCGCCGCAAGCTCTTCGCCGCTCTTCTTGAGGCTGGCCTCCGGTGTGCCACCTTCGCCTTCAACTCTTCCTTGGCGGCCTCGGCGGCTGGCGGCATCGCCGCTTCCTTGGCGCCCGCCAAGTGACTCCTCACGCGGCAAGGTCTTCTTCGTGTCTGTCCAGGTTGACCTTCCGCTGCGCCAGCTCGCTTTCCTGCGGAGAGCTTCTCGGCAACCGGCCATTGCTCCTCCTCGGGCCTTCTCAAGGATGAAGGCCGTGCGCTCTTACGCAAGTTGCCCCAGCGCTTACCGCTACGTCGCGGAGAGTTTCTTGGTTGGCGTTCCGAGCTCTTCTGCGCTTCTCCATGCCGCTCCTGCCCTCGCGACAAGTGCTTCCGGGACTCCAACTTGGCTTGTCGGGCGCGGTAGAGCGACAAAGAGCTTCTTTAGCAAATGCTCCTCCTCGAACTTCGCCGCTCGCTGCTTGGCGCGTCCACCGGCGTCACCAGCGGAGGCGAGTAGCTTCGCCGTCGAAGGTCTCTCCTTCGATCGGGCGCCCTAGAGCTCGACTCTGGGGAGTTTGATGAAGACACCTTGCCGGCCTTGGTGTAGGCGCTGGCTGGGGCTCCTCGAACTGACAGCTGCGGCAGCGGGGAAGTCATTGTCGGTGTAGCGCCTGGCGCTCCTGCGCCTCGGGCCGTCGGTGCGATTGCCGACCCATTGCCGACCTGCGTCGACAGCCTCGGTGGCCTTCTCGCCAACAAGGCTCGTCGGGCGACGGCCTCTTCTTCCACAAAGAACGACCTCTTCTTCCTGGCGGCGGCCTCGTCGGCGTTGCCGCCTTTCCTCCTCGCCGCAGCCTCGACCTCAATCGGCTCTGCGTCGAGACGAAGAAAGAGCGATCAAGCAAATGTTCAAAAGAGAAACAGAAGAAAACAAGCCCAAGGGAAATTTTTCGTAAGGAAATTACCTGCAATGGGATCCGCAGCCATGGCCTCGACCACTGGAGGGTCACTGGCGCTGTCCCTTGCCGGGGTAGCCTCCCTTGCCGGAGTGGCCTCCCTTGTCGGAGGGCGCTCCCTTGCCGGAGAATCCTCCCTTGGCGGCGTAGTGGCGGCAGACAGGATTTCGGGGGCGGCTTCCGAGCCCTCCTGATGAGGCTGCTCTGCTCCTACACAAGCAAACAATCAGGTATCAACGAAGAAGGAGCACCCCTGCACACCTAATAGTAAGAAAAAAAAACCCGCACACTTACCCCTGGGGTCTTTGGCTGGGGCTGCTTTCGAGGAAGGGTTGCCGGGTCCGGCAAGGGGGTCTCAGACGCCTCCTCTGATGCCACGGGTGGATCGTCCTCAACGACGACCGTCGGGATCTTGGCCCTCTTCGACGCTCTCTGGGCTAGCGTCCTGAAAAGGAAAGAGTTCAGAACGAAGCAAATCAGATTCAAGATGAAGCAACAAAATTGAAGAAATACAAACACAATCTCAAGAGCTTACTCTTCATCTTCCTCCTCGGAGCTGAGCGCGGAGAAGTCAAACTCCGGCTCGCCTCCGGTGCGACGAGGCGGGGGAGTGGGCTCTCTTGGCCGCTTACGCGGGCGTCGGCGGTGGCACAGGAAGATCCCGCCCGGTTGTCGCATAGCAGTGAGGCGCTTCAGCGGCAACATCGCTTGCCAGCAGTAGCGTCATGGCCCTTCTTCTTTGTGGGCGATCTGCCGCCCGACTTCGTCTCCAGCCTTGCGGAGACGCCTCTTCGGGCAGGGGCTCCCTGGCGGCAAGTCGCGGGTGGTGGAGAAGAAGCGCCCTCGGCGGAGTCCACTCGACCCGGCCTCGGGCTCGACAAGCTCGTCCTCGCCCGGCGATCTCCTTCGCTCGGCAGGCTGGCCGCCGCGCATCCGCCTCCTCTCCACGGTGTACCCGAAGGCTCCGGTGGCAGCGGCTCTGCCGCCTCCTCCACCGGTGGCAATACACGCCATCTCCTCGTCGGTGGTGTCGCGAGTGAGCTTTTTACGCTCGTCGGAGCGGATCGACACTTATTCCAAGTCGTCGAAGAACTGCCGCGACCTCGTCGGAGGTCATTGCCAGTTGGAACGATCCCATGGGAATCGCTAACGGCATCATGGCGCGGATGCGGTCGAGCGCCGAGTTGTTGCACAATGGGACGACCCCTCGGCAACCTAAACCACTCGTGGTGATCGGGGTCATTCTTGAACAGCTCTAGCGACATCGCATCCGGCTCCAAGACGGTGAAATTCCGGTTCAGGCCCGGCGCAACCTCATGATGTCTGCCGCATTTTGGAACTCCCAAGCAGGCCTCCTCCTCTCCCGGAAGGGATGGCGTCTGGCGGCGAAGGAAGTCTCGCGCCAACTGTGCCCTACGGTTAGCCCGCAAGCGAGGCGCAAAATCCGGTCACAGCTATCTTCAACCTAGCATCCTCCGCGCCAAGCTACTCCAATCTCTGCCAAGCGCACTATTGGGGTTTGGCGACGGCGATGAAGGGCTGCAGGTTCTCCTCTCGACCCAACACCAATTGGCTCTCCACTCCTCCCACTTGTTGCGGAACTCTCCTTCCAGATAGGCTTCTTCCTTGGCGATCCCTGAGACCCAAGCTATCCCTCCGGCAAGCGGCTCTCCTCTCTCGACGCTGGGCACGAAGAAGTGGCGGAAGAGTGCCACATTTGGGTGGACTCCGACAAAGTTTTTACATAACGTGTGCGAAAACTGCCATGGTCAAGACAGCGTTGGGGTGAAATCAAGGAGGCGGAGGCCATATGTGTTCATGATATCGCAGAAGAACTTCGAAAAAGGGGCGGCAGAGCCCGCAATAGAAGAAAAGGGCAAAGAAGGGGTACCCAGTTGGGGCCGAATCGAAGCGGAGGCGGGAGTACCTTCGTCTTGTGGATGCGCACGCGACTCCGACGACCAAAAGAGATATAAGAGCTACCTCAGCTCCTTTGCGCCGAGCTGAGGGGAGAAGATGGCCCGCTCCTTGCGCAGCGCCGCGAGCCGCTGCGCCTCGGCCGACTTGACGCCCTTCTCCTTGTCGGCTTTCGGAGCCATGGCGGGGGCGGCGGAGGAGGCCGACGGCGGTGGGTGTGCTTGTGGCGAAAGGGGGCGGGGCGCTGCTCTCTTCGCACTGGAGAAGAAGGGGGGAGCGGCGGTGGTTTTCTTGACAAGACAGCAATGGAGAAGTGGACGGCCTGCCCCTGTTTCCCCTGCTTATAAGGAGGGGGAGGGGGCGGACGTTCAGCTTTTCCTAATAAAGAAACCCCCACGACCACGCCCACGGTCTCTCGCGCGACGCCACGTTCGGTGCGTGCCGTTAGTGGGGGTCGTGGTGGGTCTGGGGCGAGTTACGGCGTGATCGAGGCCGTGTGTGGCCGTGCACTGTCTTGGGCCTGGCCCGACAGCGCTCGGCACCGTGTACGGCCCAGGCAGGGGCTCTGTCGGTGTACTAGAGTAGGGGTACCCTAGTATCCCGTGCTCGTGACTGCAGACAGATTACCAGACCTCAGCGCAGGGTTTGCCTGGTCACCGCCAAGATCCTCCGTGGCTCCTTTGGAGCCATTGAAGAACAAAGTATTTGACTAAGAAGACAAGGCCCCGGCAAGAGGAGCTTGCCGGGAAGGCCATTTAAGGCATGCAGAAGACAAGGCCCCGGCAAGAGGAGCTTGCGGGAAGGCTCGAGCGCGACAAGCCTCCGGACGCGACAAGGATTCGGCCGGCTAGGCGCTTGCCGCTGCAAGCAACCTCTCTCCATCTCCGCTCCAGCTCATCCAACAACGTGTCGCCATGGGACCATTCCATGCGCGAGTGTCAAGAGGTCGTGCAGCCCGGCGGAGAGCGGCGATAAGCGGCGCCGACAAGCTTGCCATCGTGGCGGCGGTGGCGCACCGACGGTCTCTGTTGCCTTTGTTTGGCGACCGCAGACGGGCATTTATTGCTTTTGTCCCTTGCCGTCGAGTTAGGTATTTTGCACTGTACCTTTGTTCAAGTAGGTGTACCAACTTCATTTTACATTTGTACCCTCATCTATGTTGCCACCTGTCGGAGACCCCTTGAGCATATAAAAGGAGGCCCATGTGCAACGTAGAGGGGGTTCGGTTCATTCGACTCACTCGAGACCATATACGCTCACGCTAGGTTTTGTAGCTCGCATCGCTCCCTAGCAAGAACACAATACATCAAACAAGCAGCGATGAGAGTTTTATCTCTCCGAGAGCTCCGAAGCTGGGTAAACTGCTCGTGTGCCTCGCCTCGATCCGCTCTTCGTGCGATCTCTGCCCCCCTCCGAACCACAAGGGGCCTGGTCCGCCGGCCCCATAGGCGTTCGTGGGTACGATCAGCCTCCCCGACATAATCCTATACTACATGCATATATGGCTGGTGGAAAGCTCTATGGTTACAGTTTTGCATAAAGCCAATTTTTCCCTACTGCAAAGGAATAAATTTATTTAACTATTATGGTGGTTGTGAAACATTGAGAATGGTTGACAGCATCCTCAATCCCAATTAAAAATACTCATTAACAAACCCAACAATATTAATTTAGAAGTAACATGATGAGATTCACATGATATCCAAGTACTAGATACTCAAGATGTCCATAACCGGGGACACGGCTAACCATGATTAGTTTATACACTCTGCAGAGGTTTGTGCACTTTTCCCCACAAGACTCGATCGCCTCCGTTTGGTTTCTCGCACTACATGGTGTTTGAGAGACGGATGACCGAGACACAGTCTTCGTGGCGCTAGCACCTTACATGTGGGTAGACCGTACCAACCTACATCCCCTACATCGGCTAGCCTACCCGTAAGAGTTCGCACAACTTAATCAACTATGCCAGAGCCCATAATGGCTTGTGGCTGCACACGGAAGTTTCTAGTTTGAATAATCTCATGATCCCTTTGAGCACAGGTGGCGGTCCAAAGAAATACAGCAAGTCCTGATAGAAACCAGGTGTCTCAATCCACCCAGATGTGTGTTTAAGTTGCCACCTTAAATAAACCATTAAATAACAATCTCACATCTGTCATGGATTCACTCACCCAATCCACGTCTACTAGCATAGCATGGCATAATAAGCAAACGTAGAAGTAACTCCCAAGGGTTTGATAATAAAAAAGGTAATAGGTACTACCTCAATCTACTTCCCAAAACCCATAATTTAATTAGATCCTAATCATGCAAGTGTTTGAGGATAGATCTAATGCATAAAAAACTGGGTGTCGGGGTACTACAGTAGGGGTACCCTAGTATCCCGTACTCGTGCACGGACAGTTGTAGCACCCCGCGGCAGGGCTTGCCTCGTCGCCGCCAAGATCCTCCGTGGCTCCTTTGGAGCCATTCAAGAACGTAAGTATTTGATTAAGAAGACAAGGCCCCGCAAGAGGAGGTTGTCGAAGGCCGCTCGAGCATGCAGAAGACAAGGCCCGGCAAGAGGAGCTTGCCGGGAAGGCTCAGGCGCGACAAGCCTCCGGACGCCGACAAGGATTCGGCCATGACAAAGGCGCTTACGCGGCAAGCAACCTCTCTCCATCTCCGCTCCAGCTCATCCGACAGAACGTGTCGCCATGGGACCATTCCATGCACGCGTGTCGAGAGGTCAGGCAGCCAGCGGAGAGCAGCGATAAGCGGCGCCGACAAGCTTGCCATCGTGGCGGCGGAGGCGCACTGACGATCTCTGTTGCCTTTGTTTGGGCGACATCGACGGGCATTTATTGCTTTTGTCCCTTGCCGTCAGAGTTAGGTATTTTGCACTGACATAATCGCTCGAGTAGGTGTACCAACTCCTGCTTTTACATTTGTGCCCTCATCTATGTTGCCACCCGTCGGAGACCCCTTGAGCATATAAAAGGAGGCCCATGTGCAACGTGGGGGGTTCAGTTCGATTCGCTCGACTCACTCGAGACCAGATACACCCACGCTTAGGTTTTGTAGCTCTCATCGCTCCCGGCAAGAACACAATACATCAAACAAGCAGCAGATGGAGTTTTATCTCTCCGGAGAGCTTCCGGCTGGGTAAACTGCCGTGTGCCTCACCTCGATCCGCTCTTGATGCGATCTCCGCCCCCCTCCGAACCACAAAGGGGCCTGGTCCGCCGCCCCATAGGTGTCCGTGGTGCGATCAGCCTCCCGACATCTTTGGCGCGCGCCCAGTAGGGGCGTCGAGGCCGTGTGAATCTGATCCGGCGTTCACACGAGCAGCGTCCTCAACATCTTCCTCAACATGCCACCGAAGAAGAAGGCTTCGGCGGCAGCAGAGCCGTCCGTGTCGTACCCACCCTCACCGCAGCAAACGGGTGGTGGGGCAGACGCCGGCGGAGGAACGGGCGCCGACGAAGGTGTTCGCGACGTTGCCAAGTCCAAGGACAAGGCCCCGCAAACCTCGGCGTTCACAAGATCCCCCGCGCTTCATCTCAGAGGCAGCGGGACCAACAACGCCATGGCGTTCATAATGCCATACGTTCGTTGGATCGAGACCCTCAAGACCAGCGTGCGGCGCCAACATCTTGCACGAGTGAGATACGGTCGCCGGACGGGTGCTGCTCCTTCTAACGTAGTTAGAAGTCCGAGCATATCCCGCTCCTCGCACCGCTCGCCAATGCCACCCACTACTCCAGCGAAGCTCTGGCGAGAGCTCGGCTGCTCTCGACTACCCTCCAACGGGCCGACAAGGTCGACGAGTGGAGGGCCACTATACAGAGCCTCATCGGCTTTGCCAGCGGCGGCAGCTCGCGGCAACTAACGCCATCATTGCCGCTGGCGAGACGACAAGGCACGAGCCGGTGGTGACGAGATGTCGGAGGTGCAACCACCGTGCACTCTCTCGCCACGAAGGCCAAGATCGCCGACTCACCGGATCCACCTCGACAGACTCCACCGCTGCCGTCCGATCCATGAAGCTCGCCGCGATCAGCGCCAAGTTCTTCATGAGCGACAACAAGAGGACGCCGAACTCGCATCGAAGCGCCAAGAGAAGCGCGACGTCGATCCGACAAAGCGTCTTTGGGCCTTCTGTTGACATCTGCGCAGCGCCCGGAGGAGCCAGCGACTTCGCCGTCTGCGATAGGTTGCCCTGCGTTCACTCGTGAGCTGCGGCAAGTCCGATGGCCGAGCCGTAAAAACTTCAAACCAGACGTGCGGAGAAGTATGATGGCAGGATGCATCCGTCGGAGTTCCTTAGCATCTACACCATCGCGGTGCAGGCTGCGGGGGGACGGGACGACAAGATCCTTGCCAACTACTTCCCGCTCGTGCTCAAGCCCAACGTCAGATCTTGGCTCATGCACTTGCCGGACAACTCCATATCCTCTTGGGCAGATCTGTGCCATCGCTTTGTTGGCGCCTTCACAGTGGCCACAAGCCTCATGGCCAAGAGAGTGACCTTCATCTGCCGCCTGTAAGGAAGGAGAGTCCCTGCGCAAGTTCATTCAGAGATTCAGCCGTGTGCACTACAACATCCCGTGCACGTCCACCTGCCGCGGTGATCGGCGCATTTCATCGTAATGTGCGGAACCGCAGGATGAGGGAGGAGATGGCGATGTGCAAAGTCAAGGACGTCGCTGAGCTGTACGCCTTGGCCGACAAGTGTGCACGCTACCGAGGAAGGGAGGAGACTCCTGTGAGAGAATGCGGAAGCGAGGATCTCGACAAGGAGGACACCGCCCGGCAAAGAAGGGCCAAGTGGCGAAGGCAACAGGAAGAAGAAAGGTAGAGAAGTGCTAGCCTGTTGAAAGCGGTCCGCAAGCAGCGGAGGTGGCGACAAGAACGCCAAGGCTGGTGGCTCCGGCAAGGAGGTTGTCACGACGCCAACCACCCGGTCGGTTGCGGCCGCCGACAAGGTGACGGCTCCGGCAAGCAAGATCTTGCAAGATCCACCGCACCAAGGGCCACGACCTCCGTAGCTGCAAGAAGGTCGAGCAGCTTGTCGAATGCAAGAGAGCTGAGTACGAGCGGTAGCGACAAGGAGAAGGCCGAGGAAGGTGCCGGGGAGCAAGCAAGAAACGCCCCGACCGGGAGGACGCCAGCAAGGCCAAGCAGCGGCAAGGAGATAGACCTCCCGCGGCGCGACAAGGATGAAGATGATGACGACGACGAAGATATGGCGCATTTACGACGCTGATGAGCAGGAGTTTCAGAAGCCACAGAGGTCCTCTGCGTTGTGGAGGTGCTTCCTGCATACCTCCCACCGCCAACTCAAGCAAAGTGGATGCGGAGGTCAATGCAGCGGAACCATCCGTAGAGTCACGCAAGCCTCTGAAGTGGTCCAGACGCCTATCATTTTTGATATTGAGGACCACCACGATCGCATAATGCGGTCGGGTGCTTGCCGATGTTGGTCTCACCAACCATCCGCAACCTCAAGGTCACCAAAATGCTAGTTGACGGCGGGCCGGGCTTGAATTCTGATCTCGTCTGCGGTGCTCCGTAAGCTTCAAATCCCTAACAATGAAGCTCGAAGAGACCGCACCTTCCAAGGAATCAATCCAAAGGAGCAAGCCGAAGGGGAAGATTACGTTGCCGGTAACATTTGGCAGCGAGCTGAACTTTAGGACTGAGAGGGTCACATTCGACGTTGCCGATTTCCCGTTGCCTTACAATGGGATACTTGGTCGTCCAGCACTCGCCAAGTTCATGGCAGCCTCTCACTACGCCTACAACCTACTCAAGATGCAAGGCCCGATAAGCGTCATCTCTGTCCATGGCGACAAGAAGGATGCCCTTATCTGTGCCGACAAGATCTACTGATGCAAGAGCCGCGACAGATTGCCGTGACACTTGCCGCTAAAGCTCCGGGGAAGAAGACAAAGTCCAAGTCCAGCAAGAGCTCGATGCTCACTCCGGCAAGCGCACCTCTTCGGAGTGCTGCGCCACTGCGTCGAGGACGCACCATCGAGCTCCACCGGCAAGTGCAAGAAGATGGTGGCTCCGCCAAAGACCAAGAAGGTGCCGCCAAGGAGGACGGCACCGGTGGTACCTTTACCATCGGTGCCTCTCTCGACCCTAAATAGGAAGGCGCTCGTTGCTTTCCTACGGGCGAATGTCGACGTGTTCGCATGGCAACCGCCCCGACATCCCCGTGTTCCCTGTGAAAGTGATTGAGCACCGCTCGCCGTTTGTCCTCATGCGCGCCCGTCAAGCAAAAAGTCGAGGAAGCAACCGGTGGAGCGCCAAGAATTCATAGTCAAGAGATCAAGAAACCGAAGCAAAGAGCCTTGTCGTAGGAGTGCTCCATCCTACGTGGTTGGCCAATCCTGTAGTCGTGTGCAAGGCAAATGGGAAATTGAGACTTTGTATTGACTTCACGGATGTTAATAAAGCTTGTCCCAAAGATCCATTTCCCTTTGCCGCGCATTGACCAGATTGTTGATCGCACGGGTTGGATGTGATTTTCTTTCGCTTCTTGATGCATACTCGAGATACCATCAGATCTTCATGTCTGAAGAAGATGAAGAGAAGACCGCATTCATCACACCATGTGGCACATACTATTTCATACGGATGCCTGTCGGTTTGAAGAATGCCGGTTCAACATTTGCAAGGGTAGTCCATGACGCTTTTGAGCCGCAAATGCACGTAAATGTAGAAGCCTACATGGATGACATAGTGGTCAAAAGCAAGGACAAAGCAACTCTGGTTCAAGATTTGGACGAGACCTTTGCAAATCTGCGCCAAGATCAACCTCAAGCTCAACCGAGAAGTGCGTGTTTGGAGTCCCTTCCGCAAGCTTCTCGGGTTCTTCGTGGTCTCACCGAGGGATTGAAGCTAATCCCGACAAGATCAAGGCCATTGAGCAGATTGAAGCACCAAAGCGCCAAGGATGTACGAAGACTTGCGGTTGCGTAAGCTGCTCTCAAAGAAGTTTATTTCTAGGTCTGCTGAGCGCTTCTCGCCGCTTTTTCAAAATCTTGAAAAAGGCAGGTCCAATGAAATGGACTCGAAGCGGAGGCTGCGGCTGCAGGACTTGAAGAGATACCATCCTCCACTCCAACACTTGTCGCACCTAAGCCACAAGAGAAGTTGTCATGCTATATATAGCGGCAACCAATCAAGTGGTTATGCTTTGCGTTAGTAGCGTAGAGGGAGGCGGATGACGAGCCAAAGAACCACGGCAAGCACATCCAGCGACAAGCGAGGGGGGCCACGACAAGCTCTGGTCCCGATAAGGACGAATCCGCAGACGCATGACCAGATGCGTAAAAGGATGGTGCGGCCTACCTACTTTGTCGATTCCCTCCTGCAGGGGCTAGGTCAAGGTACTCACTGCTGTGCGTAAATTGCTTTCGGCCTCCTCATGGCCTCGAGAAAGCTGCGCCATTACTTCCAAGCACATGAGAGCACGATTGTCACCGCTTTCCGTCAAGAGGATACCGCAGAATCCGTAGCAGCAGGCGGGATTGTCGAGTGGGCGTTGGAGCTGTCAAGCTTTGGTCTCAAGTTTGAAAGCACATCAACTATCTGAAAGCGTAGCGCTGGCAGAATTCATAGCGTAATGGACGCCAACGCCAGTATGAAGTGATTCCGGAGACGAGCATTCCCGTCAAGGAAGCAAGCAAAGTGTGGCTGATGTACTTTGATGGTGCCTTCTCACGCAAAGCGTTGAATGTGGCGTCTTTGCTTATCGCACCCACCGGAGAGCACCTCAAGTACGTAGTCCAGATGCACTTTCCCAAGGAGCAAGCGACAAACAATACTGCAGAGTATGAAGGTTTGCTTGCAGGTCTCAAGATCGCAGTGGACCTTGGGATCAAAAATCTTATTGTCAGGGGTGACTCGCAGCTTGTCGTCCGCCAAGTGAACAAAGATTACCAGAGTCCGTTGATGGAAGCCTACGTTGATGAAGTGAGGAAGCTAGAAGAGCACTTTGACGGCCTGCAAATGGAACATGTTCCAAGAGCTCGTAATGATATTGCCGACGGCTGTCAAAGTGCGCTGCACTTAAGTTGCACAATGGAACCAGGAATTTTCATGCTCAAGTCGACTCAGCCAACCGTAACACCGCCAACTGGACAAAGCAAGAAGAGAAAGTTGGTCTCGGTGACTACTTTCCACAGAGCTTCCCGGCCGTCGTTGCAAGGTCCCCAAGATCAACACCAACAGGCCGAGGCGGTCTGCTCCGACAGCCCTGTGGTTTGTTTCGTTGAAGCAGACGCTCCCGACAAGTCTTGCTCCGGCAAGCTTGTCGGGGAGCATCAAGCTCCGGCTGAGCCGCAGGTTCTTGCCGTAGAAGCTGATGTTCTCGCAGCTGCAGATGTGCCTTTAGTCCTTGTTGTCGAGCCACAAGCTCCAACATGGGCGCATCAGATTGTCCATTTCCTTCAGACAGGAGAACTTCCCGAAGAGCAAGAAGAAGCGGAAAGAGTAGCCCGGCAGTCGAGTATGTACCAGGGTGTCGATAGCATACTGTACAGAAGAAGACTCAACGGTGTGAAATTGAAGTGTATTCCTGTGGAAGATGGACAGAAGTCGCTAAGGCGAAGATACACGGAGGCATATGTGGTCACCACATTAGCGCAAGAGCACTTGCCGCAAAGCTTTCCGGCAAGGTTTCTTCCGCCGACAACCCTCCAGATGCAACTGCACAAGTAACCAAGTGTGAAGCGTGCTGTTCCATTCCAAAGCAGATACACCAGCCAGCTCAAGCTCTCCGGGCGATCCCTTTATCCTGGCCATTTTCGGTCTGGGGCTCGACATCTCGGCCCCTTCCCCGAAGCCGTTCGGGGCTTTGTATACTTGTACGCGTCGCCATCGACAAGTTCACAAAGTGGCGGAAGTGGAAGCGATGAGGAAGGTGACGGCACGGTCGGTGATCAAGTTCTTCAGTCGATTGTTTGCCGTTTCGAATCCCTAACAGGATCATCACCGACAACGGCACACAATTTACGAGTCGCACCTTCATGCAGTACGTCCAAGATCTTGGCGCCAAGGTCTGCTTTGCTTCCGTTGCTCACCCGAGAAGCAACGGTCAAGCAAAGAGGGCAAATGCTGAAGTGCTGCGCGGGCTCAAGACCAGAACTTTCGACAGGCTGCACAAGTGCGGAAGAAACTGGATCGAGGAGCTGCCGGTGGTTCTTTGGTCGATCAGGACGACGCCAAATCGAGCCACCGCCGGACACCTTTTGCTCTAGTCTATGGAGCAGCAGGCAGTTCTCCCCACGGAACTTCGTATACGGATCGCGTCGAGTGCTCGCTTATGATGAGCTTGAGCAAGAGCAGCTGCGACAAGATGACGCTGCTCCTTGAGGAGGATCGCCTTCGTGCCGTCAGGCGAGCTGCTCGCTACCGACAAGCTTTGCGTCGCTACCATAGCCGCAGAAAGTTAGTGCCGAAGTCTCGAGGAAGGCGACCTTGTTCTTGGCGCGTTCAGTCCGCCAAGAATTCAAACAAGTTGACGCCTTGAAGTGGGAAGGCCCTTATCGGGTGAAACGAGTCACTAGGCTCGGCGCCGTCGCCTTTGAGACCAAGATGGCATTCCGGTGAGCAACTCTGGAACATTGAGCATCTCCGTAAGTTTTACTCATAGAAGCGCGTTGTCGGAACCCGTTAAAGCAACCACCTTTTGTACAAGTCTTGCCGCTGTTGCATGTAATCCTTTGTACAAAGCCGGGCGCAGACCCCGTGCATCAGTAAAGCTCATGTGTTGCGCACAACTTGTCAAATTCATGCTTTCATCATTTTATTGCATGTTTTGACTAACACTTTGTGCAGCAACCACACCCGGTAAGCAAAATCGAGCCGCTAGGCTCCATAACTTTATTTCCTCTTCTTTCTCTTTTCTCAAAGAAAGGAAGGCTACCTCGCGCACAAGTTAACCAGGGGGGGAAGGAGAGGATGATAATACTATGGACCAGGCACCGCTCGAGGAAGTTTCGCCTCATCGGGAAGCAAGAGACAGAAAAGCTAAGTTGCCAAAGTTTGAGCAATCAATTTTTAAATTTTTAAGTTATCTTCCTCGAACGATAGTACTTTGTATGGAAAACCGCGTAGAGGAACCAACTCGCCGGGCTAGTCGCGCCCTTACTTTGTTTCGAGTCCGCTCAACAACTTAAGTGAGCTGCAGCTAGTCGCGACAAGGTTGCTTGTCGGAGGCGGCATCGCCAAAGTCAGCCGACGTTCAAGACTCGGCCTTGACAAAAGTGCCCGCACCGACAAGTCCCCCAAATGCGTAAGGCGTAAACGCATAAAGGAAGGAATCAAGTAGAGGAAATAACATTGCATTGATCGCCTAAGATAGAGTATATTACAAAATAACTTGTCGCCGATCTAACAAATTGTTCTAAACATGATCGCCGGCGACAAGGGGAAGATAAAGTTGGCGGCCCTAGTTTACGCGGTCGCCTCAATCCGCTTGATCTTGTTCACCTTGTCCACAATGGGTGCGACAAGGGCTTTGAGCTCCTCCACGCTGGCATCTGGCGGCAAGGATCCGAGGACGCCGTTAAGGTTGAGGCCCGGATTGCGGAAGGCCACCTTTATCAACACCTTCTCGAGGGCTCCTGCAGATCTGGCGTGATTCCTCGGCCACCGCTTTGGGACCTCTTCCCGAGTCGCCGAGACCCGTCCACCACGCCTTTGAAGAATAAGCTGAGTTTGGTATTTGGGTTGGAGATGCTCGTCGGAGGAGTATGCAAGGTCCGCCATCCCCAGCTCCATCGGCTCGTTGTGGATGTCGGCGGTGGTGTCCACAAGACCTTCACCCAAGGCTCCACGCTCTCCCTCAAGGTGCTCTGGATGGAGGCAGCATTCGCCAGCAGCTCCTCCTTGGCCTTGATCGCCTCCAACAAGCCCACCTCCCGCTCTCTGGCGCCGCCCAACGCTCGTGTCGTGGTGGTCAACTTCAGCTCAAGATCCGCCTTGGAATCCTTGGCGGCGTCGAGCTCCTTGCCTCTATCAGCGAGACGACTCTGCAGCTCGCCAAGAGTGTAGGCGTCCTTCTCACGCTCACGCTTGAGCACGGCAAGCTCTTCGCCGCTCTTCTTAAGGCTGGCCTCCAGCTGTGCCACCTTCGCCTTCAGCTCTTCCTTGGCGGCCTCGGCGGCTGCGGCAGCATCCTTCGCTTCTGGCGCCCGCCAAGTGACTCCTCGGCTGCAAGGTCTTCTTCGTGGCTGTCCAGTTGACCTTCCGCTGCGTCACCGCTTTCTGCGCGGAGAGCTTCTCGGCAGCCAGCCGCTGCTCCTCCTCACCGCGCCTTCTCAAGGATAAAGGCCGTGGCGCTCTTACGCAAGTTGCCCCAGCGCTTACCACGTCGCGGAGAGCTTCTTGGTTGGCGCTCCGAGCTCCTTCCGCTGCTTCTCCATGTCCGCTCCTGCCCTCGCGACAAGTGCTTCCCGGGTCTCCAACTTGGCTGCCGGGCGCCGGTAGAGCGACAAAGCCTTCTTCAACTGCTCCTCCTTAGACTTCGCCACGCTTTGCTGCTTGGCCCACCGTCCACCAGCGTCAGCAGAGGCGAGTAGCTCACCATCGAAGGTCTCTCCCTCGACCGGCGCCACAGAGCTCGGTTCCTGTGGGAGCTTGATGAAGACACCTTCGCCGGCCTTCGTGTAGGCGCCGGGCCGGGCTCCTCGAGTCTGACGCCAGCAGAACAAGGGGAGTCATTGTCGGTGTAGCGCTTATCGTTCCTGCGGCCTCGGGGTGGTCAGTCAAGACGATCGCCCGACCCTCGCCAACAAGGCTTGGCAGCCTCGGCCTTCTCGCCATCAAAGCTCGTCGGCGACGGCCTCTTCTTCCACAGAACGACCTCTTCTTCCACGACGGCGGCCTCGTCGGTGTTGCCGCGCGCCTCCTCCTCGCCGGCGGCCTCGACCTCCATCGGCTCTGCGTCAGACGAAGAAAGAGCAGTCAAGCAAATGTTCAAAAAAAAAAGAAACAAAAGAAAGCAAGCCCAAGGGAGATTTTCGTGTAAGGCAGTTACCTGCAACGGGATCCGCAGCCATGGCCTCGACCACCGGAGGGTCATCAAGGCGCCTGCCCTTGCCGGGTAGCCTCCCTTGCCGGGTGGCCTCCCTTGTCGGAGGGCGCCCTTGCCGGAGATTCCTCCCTTGGCGGCGTAGTGGCATGAGACAGGATCTCGGGGCGGCTTCCAACCCTCTTGATGAGGCTGCTCTGCTCCTACACAAGCAAACAATCGAGATATCAACGAAGAAGGAGCACCCCGCACACCTAATAGTAAGGAGAAAACTGCACACTTACTCGGGGGGCTGTCTTTGGGGCTGCTCTGAGGAAGGGTTGCTGGTCCGACAAGGGGGTCTCAGGACGCGCCCCTGTTGCCACGGAGAATCGTCCTCAACGACGACTGCCGGGATCTTAGCCCTCTTCGACGCTCTCACGGGCCAGCGTCACGAAAGGAAAGAGTCGAGCGAAGCAAATCAGATTCAAGATGAAGCAATAAAATTGAAGAAATACAAGCACAAATCTCAAGAGCTTACTCTTCGCCTTCCTCCTCGGAGCTGAGCGCGGAGAAGTCAAACTCCGGCTCGCCTCCGGTGCGACGAGGCGGAGGAGTGGGCTCTCTTGGCCGCTTGGCGGAGGCGTCGGCGGCGGCCTGAGAAGATCCCGCCCCAGTTGTCGCAGCAGTGTGGGGCGCTCCCGCGGCAACCTCGCTTGCCGCGGTGTAGCGTCACAGCGGCTCTTGTGGGCCAGGCTGCCGCCCGACTGCCTCCGGCCTTGCGGAGACGCCTCTTCAGCGGAGCTGGGGCTCGTGGCAGCAAGTCACTGGGTGGTGGAGAAGAAGCGCCCTCGGCGGGTCCACTCGACCCGGCCTCGGGCTCGACAAGCTCGTCCTCGCCGACGACCTCCCCTCGCTCGGCAAGGCTTGCCGCCTTCGCAGCGTCCGCCTCCTCCACGGTGAACCCGAAGGCTCCAGCGGCGGCGGCTGCTGCCGCCTCCTCCCTCGGTGGCAATCCGCCATCTCCTCGTCGGTGGTGTCGCGGGTGAGCCTTTACGCTTCTCGTCCGGAGCAGATTGGCACTTCTTCCAAATCGTCAAGAATTGCTGCACGACCTCGTCGGGGGCTCCTGCCAGTTGGGACGATCCCGTGAGTCGCGACAAATGCATCATGGCGCTGGATGCGGTCGAAGCCGAAGTTGTTGCACAATGGGGACGACCCTGCAACCTAAACCACTCAGGTGGTCGGGTCGTTCTTGAACAGCTCGAGCAAGATCGCGTCCAGCTCCAAGACGGTGAAGTTCCAGCCAGGCCCGGCGCGCAACCTCATAATGTCTGCCGATTTTGGAACTCCCTGTGCAGGCCTCCTCCTTTCCGCAAGGGAGCGATGCGCGGCGACGAGGAAATCTGCGCCAATCAAGCTTACGGTTAACCCGGCAAGCCCGAGGCGCAAAATCCGGGTCACAATATCTTCAGCTTCGCATCCTCCGGCCAAGTTGCTCCAATCTCTGCCAAGACTATTGGAGTTTGGCGACGGCAGCGATGAAGGGCTGCGGGTTCTCCTCTACGACCCAACACCAATTGGCTCTCCACAACTCCCACTTGTTGCGGAACTCCCCTTCCAGGTAGGCTTCTTTCTTGCCGATCCTCGAGACCCAAGCTATCCCTCCGGCAAGTGGTTCTCCTCTCTCGACGCGGGGCACAAAGAAATGGCGGAAGAGTGCCACACTTGGGTGGACTCCGACAAAGTTTTCGCAAAGATGCGCGAAAACTGCCATGGTCAAAACGGCGTTGGGGGTGAAATCAAGGAGGCGGAGGCCAAACGTGTTCATGATGTCGCAGAAGAACTTCCGGAAAAAGGCGTGGCAAAGCCCGCAATAGAAGAAAAGAGCGAAAAAAGGGGTACCTGTTGGGGCCAAATCGTAGGCGGAGGCGGGGAGTACCCTCGGCGCGGATGCGCATGCGTCTCCGTCGACCGTAAGAGGTAGAAGACATCCGCAGCTCCCAGCTCCCTTGCGCCGAGTCGCTGGGGAAGATGGCCCGCTCTTGCGCGCAGCGCCATGAGCCGCTGCGCCAAGGCCAATTGACGCCTCTTCTCCTTGTCGGCTTTGAGCCATGGCGAGGGCGGCGGAGGAGGCCGACGGCGGTGAGCGCGCTTGTGGCGAAGGGAGCGGGCGCCGCTTCTCTTCGCACCGGAGAAGAAGAGGGGAGCGGCGGTGGTTTTCTTGACAAGACAGCGATGGCGGAGTGGACGGCCTGCCCCTGTTTCCTCCGCTTATAAAGAGGGGGAGGGGGAGCGGACGCTCCGCTTATACTAATAAAGAAACCCCCACGACCACGCCCACGATCTTCGCAGACGGCGCCACGTCCGGCGTGCCGTTAGTGGGGATCGTGGTGGGTCCGGGGCGATTCGGCGACGTGGTCGAGGCCGCGTGTGCCTGCAGTAATCGCTTTTGGGCCTGGCCCGACAGCGCCGCACTGCGATGTCTGCCCAGCCCGGGGCTCTGTCGGGTACTAGAGTAGGGTACCCTAGTATCCCGTACTGCACGCAGACGATTGTAGCACCTCGCGGTGGCTTGCCTCGTTGCCGCTAAGATCCTCCGTGGCTCCTTTGGAGCCATTCAAGAACGGTATTTGATTAAGAAGACAAGGCCCCAAAGAAGAGGAGCTTGTCGGGAAGGCCGCTCCAGAGGCCCCGGCAAGAGGAGCTTGCCGAAGGCTCGAGCGCCGACAAGCCTCCCGGACGCCGACAAGGATTCGGCCGCGGCAAGACGCTTGCCGCGGCAAGCAACCTCTCTCCATCTCCGCTCCAGCTCATCTAGCAACGTGTCGCCATGGGACCATTCCATGCATCGCGTGTCGAGAGGTCAGGTCAGGTACCGTGAGAGCAGCGATAAGCGGCGCTGACAAGCTTGCCATCGTGGCGAGCGGAGGCACACCTGACGGTCTCTGTTGCACTGTTTGGGCGACACTCACGGGCATTTATTGCTTTTGTCCCTTGCCGTCAGAGTTAGGTATTTTGCATTGTACACTGTTCGAGTAGGTCTACCAACTCCTGTTTTTACATTTGTACCCTCATCTATGTTGCCACCGCCTGGAGACCCCTTGAGCATATAAAAGGAGGCCCATGTGCAACGTAGAGGGGGTTCAGTTCGATTCGTTCGACTCACTCGAGACCAGATACACCCACGCTAGGTGTTGTAGCTCTCATCGCTCCCTGGCAAGAACACAATACATCAAACAAGCAGCAGTAGGAGTTTTATCTCTTCAAGAGCTCCGCAGCTGGGTAAGCTTTTCGTGTGCCTCGCCTCGATCCGCTCTTCAGGCGATCTCCGCCCCCTCCGAACCACAAAGGGCACGGTCCGCCGCCCCATAGGTGTCCGTGGGTACGATCAGCCTCCCCGACATCTTTGGCGCCTGTAGGGGCGCCGAGGCCGTGTGAATCTGATCCGGCGTTCACACGAAAGCGTCCTCAACATCTTCCTCAACATGCCACCGAAGAAGAAGGCTTCGCGGCAGCAGAGCCGTCCGCTGCTGCACTCCACCCTCACCGCAGCAATCGGGTGGTGGGGCAGACGCTGGCGGAGGAACGGCGCCGACGAAGGTGTTCGCGATGTTGCCAAGTCCAAGGACAAGGCCCGCAAACCTCGGCGTCCGCGCATCCCCGCGCCCATCTCAGAGACGCGGGACCAACAACGCCATGGCGTTCATAATGCCATACGCTCGCTGGATCGAGACCCTCAAGACCAGCATGCGCGCCAACATGCCGGGCACGAGTGAGATACGGTCGCCGGACGGTGCCGCTCCTTCTAACGTGGTTAGAAGTCCGAGCATATCCCGCTCCTCGCACCGCTCGCCAATGCCACCCACTACTCTAGCGAAGCTCGCGAGAGCTCATTGCTCTCGACTACCCTCCAACGGCCGACAAGGTCGACGAGTGGAGGGCCACTATCCGTAGCCTCATCGGCTTTGCCTAACGGCGACGCTCATGACAACTAACGCCATCATTGTGCGGCGAGACGCTAAGGCACGAGCCGGTGGCGAGATCTGCCGGAGGTGCAACCACCGTGCACTCTCCGCCACGAAGGCCAAGATCGCCGACTCACCGGATCCACCTCGACAGCGACTCCACCGCGTCGTCCGATCCGCGAGCTCGCCGCGATCAGCGCCAAGTTCTTCATGAGCGATAACAAGAGGACGCTCGAACTCGCATACAATAAGTACTCATCTAATGCACAGGTAAAACTCAAATAGATCTAACCAGATAGTTCAACTTAAGAACTCCGGTTTGCAAAAAGAATCAAATCAAACGAAGCAACGAAAGTCAAACGGCGGAAGAAAACAGCTTCGTGTTACTAATCTGGATCCAGGTCAAATTTTACAGAAGCAAAAACTTTTTTAAGTAGATTATTTGGAAAGAGGGTTTCGAGACGAAACTCTAGGCGCTTGAATCGCCTGATTCCGATAAACGAGCAAAAATTTATACTAAAACGAAAATTGGATCTGGAATCGCGATCAGAAAAATCACGGATTAAATCCGAGTAAAAGAAAAACGACGAACGGGTTAACGAACGGACGTTCGTTAACTAAACTAATCTGACGAACGCGTTTGTTTAAACGATCTAACGAATGAACGTTCGTTAATTAGCCTAAACCGAAATAAACCGAAAAAACCGAAACTAGAATTAAAAAAAACCGAAGAAAAACCGCTTGGTTTTTATAAAAAACCGGCGCGGAAAACAAGGCGGCGGCGAACCTCGAACGGCGGGTCACGGCGGCGGCGGGCGGCGGCGCGGGCGGCGGGCGGCGGCGCGGGCGCTGGGTCAGCGACGGCTAGGGTTTCTGGCGGGCCGGGCTGGGCGGGTCAGGCGCCGTGGTCACAGCTTATAAAGTGCGCCCGAGTGGAGTCCCGCTGCACGCCCAAAGGCGTTCGCTTTTTTTAAAATAATTACTCAGTAAAAGAAAATAAAAAAGAAATCTTGAACGGACTCCAAAAATCCCGAAATAAATTTTCCCGCTTCTAAAATCAAGCCAATTTAATGAACATTTATTTGGGGCCTAAATGCAATTTTGAAAACGATATTTTTCCTAAATTCCAATAAAAAGGCGAAAAACTCCAAAATAAAATCTTATTTGATTTTATTATTAAATCTTAATTATTTCTTTATTTTGGGAAAGTCATTTTATTCCCTCTCTCATATTTTGGTAGTAGAAATAATTGAAGATAAAATAATTAAAATCAAATGATCCTATTTTCAAAATTTGAGAAAACTCAAATATGAAAATAACGAAAATCCCCAACTCTCTCCGTGGGTCCTTGAGTTGTGTAGAATTTCTAGGATCGAGCAAAAATGCAACGAAAAATATGATATGCAATGATGCTCTATGTATAACATTCCAAATTGAAAATTTGGGATGTTACAAACCTACCCCCTTAAGATGAATCTTGCCCTCGAGATTCGGGTTGGCTAGAAAATAGGTGAGGGCGGTCCTTCAGCAAATCTTCCTCTCGCTCCCAAGTGGCTTCATCCTCAGTGTGGTGGCTCCACTGAACTTTGCAAAACTTAATGACCTTGTTGCGGGTGACTCGGCTGGCATACTCCAGAATCTTAACCGGTTTCTCCTCGTAGGTCAAATCATCATTCAACTGGATCGCTTCTAGTGGCAATCAGATCTCTCAAAGGTGTATCGGCCATCTCCTCGACACTTCTTCACCGAGAAACATGGAACACGCTATGAACTCCTCGACAATCCTTCGGTAGTTCCAACTTGTACGCAACTTCTCCCATGCGTTCCAAAACACGATAAGGTCCTACAAATCGGGTGCTAGTTTTCCCTTAACTCCAAAACGCTTAACTCCACGAAGCGGCGATACTCAAGATAAACTCGTCTCCGACTTCGTATTCTGTCTCCTTGCGTTTTGAGTCCGCATAACTCTTCTGTCTTGACTGGGCTACCTTGAGCCTATCGCGAATCAACTTTACTTTCTGTTCAGACTCCTTAATCAAATCTGGTAGAAACAATTGGTGGTCTCCAACTTCATCCCACAACAACGGGGTCCTGCACCTCCTTCCGTACAAGGCTTCGAAAGGGGCCATCTTCAGACTGGTTTGGTAATTGTTGTTGTAAGAAAACTCCGCATATGGCAAGTTATCATCCCAACTTGATCCATAATCCAAAGCACAAGCTCGAAGCATATCCTCCAAAATCTGGTTGACTCTCTCGGTTTGTCCATCTGTCTGTGGATGGAAAGTCATGCTAAACTCCACTGGTTCCCAAAGTTTCGCGGCATCGCTCTTAACTTTGAGGTAAACTGAGTTCCTCTATCTGATACGATACTCCTCGGAACTCCATGCAATCATACAATCCTGGTCATGTATATCTTAGCCAATTTGGCACTACTGTAGGTAGTCTTTACTGGAATGAAATGAGCTACCTTCGTCAAACGGTCGACTACAACCCAAATCGATTCATAGCTGCATTTAGTCCTCGGGCAATCCCGTGATGAAATCCATACCTAGTTTATCCCACTTCCATTCGGGTATAGGCAATGGTCAATAACAATCCTGCCGCTTCGATGTTACTGCCTTCACCCTCGACATACATCACAAATCGCGACGTACTCGCAATATCCTTCTTCATTCCGGTCCACCGTAAAGTATTCTTCAAATCCAAATACATCTTGGTATTTCCTGGGTGAATCGAATATGGTGAATCATGTGCCTCTTGTAGAATCAACTTCCTGATCTCTGGGTCATTGGGCACATAAACACGGTCCTCAAACCATAGGGTATCGTGCTCATCCTCACGAAATCCCTTTGCTTTTCCTTCCCTCATTCTCTCCTTTATAGAGGCAATCTCTTTGTCAGTCTTCTGAGCTTCCCTGATTTTATCCATCAAAGTTGATCAATCTCCAATGCTGCTACATAGCCTCTCGGAACTATTTCTAAACATAGCTCTCAAGATCCTCGGCTAACTCCTTTGGTATTTCTCCGTCATTAGTGTGTTGACGTGACTCTTACGGCTCAACGCATCTGCTACAACGTTAGCCTTTCCGGGTGATAGTGTAATCTCATATTGTAATCCTTGATGAGCTCCAACCATCTCCTCCGCCTGAGATTTAACTCTACTGGCGTGAAGATGTATTTTAAACTCTTGTGATCCGTATACACCTCACAATGGTTTCCAATGAGGAAATGTCTCCAAGTTTTCAACGCATGCACTACGGCTGCTAACTCCAAATCATGCGTAGCATAATTTACCTCATGAGGTTTAAGCTGTCATGAAGCATACGAAACAACTCTTCCCTCCTGCATAAGCACTCCTCCAAGTCCTCGACGGGAAGCGTCACAATACACCTCATAATCCTTGGTCTGATCTGGTAGGATTAACACTGGTGAGGTAACCAAACGTTTCTTCAACTCTTGGAAACTAGCTTCACACTCCTCGATCCAAATGAACTTGGTATCCTTCTTCAACAATTACATCATAGGCTTCGCAATCCTTGAGAAATTCTCAATGAATCTCGGTAGTATCCCGCGAGTCCAAGGAAACTCTGGATCTCTCCAACCTGCTGTTGGCACTTCCTAGTTTGTTACAAAGTGACAACTTTAGTGGGGTCTCACTGCTATACCTTCTCCGGATATAACATGTCCAAGAAATCCAACTTCCTTCAACCAAAACTCACACTTGCTGAACTTGGCATATAACCGGTGTTCTCGAGCTTCTCGAGTACCAAACGCAAATGCTCCTTATGTTCCTCTTCATTCTTCGAGTAAACCAAAATATCATCAATGAACACCACGAACTTATCCAAAAACTCCATAAACACTTTGTTCATCATGTTCATAAAATAGGCAAAAGCGTTAGTCGTACAAAATGACATAACGGTATACTCATACAGCCCGTGCACGGTGGTAAAAGCCGCCTTAGGTATATCCCGCTCTCGAATCTTCAACTGATGGTACCCTGATCGCAAATCGATCTTGGAAAACACCTTAGCTCCTTGTAATTGGTCAAACAAGTCATTGATCATCGGTAGTGGGTACTTGTTCTTAATGGTCACTTCATTCAATCCTCGATAGTCAACAACCATTCTTAATGATCCATCCTTCTTCTCCACTAGAAGCACTGGTGATCCCCAAGGCGAAGAACTTGGGCGAATAAAACCTTTATCCAGTAACTCCTTAATCTGCTTCTTAATTTCCTCCAAATCCTGGGTTGGCATCCTATACGGTCTCTTAGATATCGGCCAAAGGCACGGCAGTAGTTCAATCAGAAATTCAATGTCTCTGTCCGGCGGCATGCCTGGCAACTCTTCCGGAAACGCATCCGGGAAATCCCTTACCACTGGTACTTCCTCCTGCACAATTCCTGTTAAGGAATTTACATGTGCTCTCCTCGGCTCATGCCATGATACAAACCTGATTCTTCTCCCTTCTGGGGTGGTAAGCAAAATTGACTTCATCAAGCAATCTATGTTCCTCCATACTTCGATAACCAATCCATGCATAATATCACATCCAATCCTTGGGATTCCGTAACTATTAGGTCCGAGGGAAATACATAGTGTCCAATCCTTAATGGCAATGATCACACCATATACTACCCATGTATTCTCGCTCCGTGTGAGGTTACTAGCATGGGTGACCTAAGGGCTTGGGTTGGTAATTTATACTTATCCACAAATCCCCTTGATATGTATGAATGCGATGCACCAAGATCAAAAAGAACAACCGCAGAAATGACTTAACCAAAAACTTACCTATTATCGCTCCGGCCGAAGCTTCAACCTCCTCCACAAAGAACGTGGTTCACTTGTCCTTTGTTGAAAGGGTTCGGCTTCTTTCCTGAGCTTCCATTGCCATTTCCATTTTGGCCTTTCGGACAATCATTTGCATAATGCCCAGTCTTGCGGCACTTAAAGCAAGTGATGTGGCTCAGGTCTACCTTGGATGGTGTTGACGGGTTGGTGCGGTTTTTTCCATTGCTTCCTCCATTCCCGTTCCCATTCTTGGTGCCATTATGGTTGTGCGAGCTACCTCCTCCATGGGTATGCTGAAATTGTCCTCCTGTCTTTGGTGTAAAGTGAAGTTTCTGCTGAGCTCCAGAGTTATTCTTCCCCGTCCATACTTCCTCTTGCGATTGTCAATCAGCCGCTTCCTTCAATCATGAGAGCACGATCTACTAACTCCTCGTAGTTATTAAAAGTGGCTACCATCAACCGCATGCTCAGTCATCATTCAGTCCTTCTAGAAACTTCTCTTGCTTAGTCAGATCCAGTAGTAACGCTATCCGGGGCATAACGTGCTAACTTGCTAAAATCATCCACATACCGGCCAATCGTCTGGCCCTCCTTGGCGCAAGTTGCGAAACTCACGCTTCTTCATGGCCATAGCTCCTGCCGAAACATGGGCAGACGGAAAGCTTGTCAAACCGATCCCATGTGATGTTGTCTCTGTGGTAAGTGGTCAGAAATTCTCCCACCATGTTTGCCGCGGAACTTCAAGCTGATAAAGCGCAAATTTCACCCTTTCTCCATCTCAGACATCCCGCAGTTGGTCAACTCCCTCCCTATCTTACGGAGCCAATCATCTGCAACAATCGGCTCGGTGCTACTGGAAAACACCGGCGGATTCAGCCTTAAGAAACGGGTCAAATGGTCAACAGGTGGTGGTGGCGGTGGGTTGTTGTTGTTGTTGTTGTTGCCTTGGTTCTGTACCAATGTTTGAATCAAGGCATTCTGCTGCTGAATCAACTGAGTGATCTCTGGCGGGAAAACAAATCCGGGGTCGCGTCTCGGAGGCATCTGAGGGTTTAAGAAAAGACGAGAATTTAGAATAGAATGAGGTCTAGAGAGAAACACTACCCATATGCACATGAGACCAATCACACAATATCACTCCAATCAATTCAAACAAGGGCATACAACGGTCTATCTATTGTTACAAAGTGTCAAACTAAAACTAATATAACATGGGGTAATCTACTCTTTGTTATGGTGGTCAACTAGAAAAACTGCTCCGATGAAGACTCCATGATATCTCGCTCCGGCTTCATCTTCGTAATCATCATCACTAGGATCGGAATCGGTGTAAATCGATGATGATGTAGTTCTCTCGACAGTGCTATCTTCATCTTCTCCTCCCGTCCCGAATTTCCCATGAGTTCTTCAATCTTCTCCTTAAGATCGCCGCTTTGTCCCACTAGAGCTACAATCTCCTCCATGTAGTCCTTGCGAGTGGCCTTCGCCTCCTTCTAGTTCGATAATCTTGGCTTTTGCTGTCTTCAACTCCATCATGTCTGCAAGACATCCGGTTTTCCCAAGGCGTCGAATGTGCCGGTTTAACTCCTGGATGAAAGCTGCAATGGATCGATCCTTCTTAGTCCCAACTATCTCCCATTGTTCATCTCGGCGCCCACAAATCTTGATAGATAGTATCCTTGAGGTCTTCTTTGTAAACTTCTCCAATGCGCCCCATGGTTATGTGAGCTGCCATGCTCTTTCCCAAACTCCAGGTTGGTGCATTGAAAACGCACTCTATGGGCTCTGTGATTGGCGCAAACGTCCTTCCGGGAACTTAAGCTTGAATCTTCCAGCGCTCTTCTTCGGGTAAAGTGGAATTGTAGGTCCTGGTGAAGCTTGGTAATCCGATGTTAAGGTACTTAGTGACTTCCTTCAGGTGTCGTCCAAAGGGTGTATCTTCATCCTACTGAGTGAACTTGATCCTCGCTCATTATCCTAAAAGAGTAGAAAAGATGAGGAGTTAGAAATGAGAAGAGAGAGTAGTGATCTAGGGTTTTAGCTTAATGGTCGTGTCTCATACCGGTGGTGCTCGATACCATCTTTGTAGCGACTGCACCTCAAAGCAGTCGATCTCGTGCTCGATGTCATCCCCGGATCAAGAATGTCGACACCACACAAGACTCAAGGATTTATAACAGTAGTAGCAATCACACACTTATTACAATCGAATGTCTCAAGAGAGAACTTAATAAAAATAAATATGGCTTAAGGCCATCTAATACGATAACAGCGGAAGGCTTGGAAGAATAAGCGAGTCCATCAACTCCAACGGCATCACTAAGTATAGAACCACGACTTAAGCACCTTACTCATCGTCTGAAAAGTCTGCAACATGAAACGTTGCAGCCCGAGAACGGGTCAGCACATGGAATATGATGGCAATGTAACACATAGAGAATAATGGAATGATAATCCTATACTACATGCATATATGGCTGGTGGAAAGCTCTATGGTTACAGTTTTGCATAAAGCCAATTTTTCTCTACTGCAAAGGAATAAATTTATTTAACTATCATGGTGGTTGTGAAACATTGAGAATGGTTGACAGCATCCTCAATCCCAATTAAAAATACTCATTAAGAAACCCAAGAATATTAATTTAGAAGTAACATGATGAGATTCACATGATATCCAAGTACTAGATACTCAAGATGTCCATAACCGGGGACACGGCTAACCATGATTACTTTATACACTCTGAAGAGGTTTGGCGACTTTTCCCCACAAGACTCGATCGCCTCCGCTTGGTTTCTCGTGACTACATGGTGTTTGAGAGACGGATGACCGAGACACAGTCTTTCAGAAGCGCTAGCACCTTACATGTGGGTAGACCGTACCAACCTACATCCCCTACATCAGCTAGCCTACCCGTAAGAGTTTGCACAACTTAATTAACTATGCCAGAGCCCATAATGGCTTGTGGCTGCACATGGAAGTTTCTAGTTTGAATAATCTCATGATCCCTTTGAGCCTGGGTGGCGGTCCAAAGAAATACAGGCAAGTCCTGATAGAAACCAGGTGCCTCAATCCACCCAAATGTGTGTTTAAGTTGCCACCTTAAATAAACCATTAAATAACAATCTCACATCTCATGGATTCACTCACCCAATCCACGTCTACTAGCATAGCATGGCATAATAAGCAAACGTAGAAGTAACTCCCAAGGGTTTGATAATAAAACATGTAATAGGTACTACCTCAATCTACTTCCCAAAACCCACAATTTAATTAGATCCTAATCATGCAAGTGTTTGAGGATAGATCTAATGCATAAAAACTGGGTATGAGAAGAAGTATGATCAAAGTGTTACTTGCCTTGCCGATGATCCGCGAAACCTAGAGACTCAAGTAACAAAGTAGGCGCACTGGGTATTCTATCGTAGACAAACAAACAAGCATACAATAAGTACTCATCTAATTCACAGGTAAAACTCAAATAGATCTAACCAGATAGTTCAACTTAAGAACTCTGGCTTGCAAAAAGAATCAAATCAAACGAAGCAACGAAAGTCAAACGGCGGAAGAAAACAGCTTTGTGTTACTAATCTGGATCTAGGTCAAATTTTACAGAAGCAAAAACTTGTTTAAGTAGATTATTCGGAAAAAGGGTTTCGAAACGAAACTCTAGGCGCTTGAATCGCCTGATTTCGATAAACGAGCGAAAAGTTATACTAAAACGAAAATCGGATCTGGAATCGCGATCAGAAAAATCGCGGATTAAATCCGAGAAAAAGAAAAACGCCGAACGGGTTAACGAACGGACATTCGTTAACTAAACTAATCTGACGAACGCGTTCGTTTAAACGAACTAACGAATGAACGTTCGTTAATTAGCCTAAACCTAAAAAACCGAAACTAAAATAAAAAACAAAAATAAAGAAACCGAAAAAAACCCGAAATAAAACCAAAGAAAAACCGCTTGGTTTTTATAAAAAAACCGGCACAGAAAACGAGGCGGCGGCAAACCTCGGGCGGCGGGTCACGGCGGCGGGCGGCGGCTCCGGCGGAGGCGGGCGGGCGGCGGCCTTGGGCGCGGGTTCAAGTGGCTAGGTTTTCAAGGGCGGGCTTGGGCGCTGGGTGGGCTGGAGTCTTGGGTGGTCATGCGCTTATAGTCGCCTGAGCGGAGTCCCGCTGGCACGGCCCAAAGGCGCTTCGCTTTTTTAAATAATTACGCCAGAAGAAAATAAAAAGAAATACTAAATCGACTCCAAAAATCCCGAAATAAATTTCCCCGGTTTCTAAAATCAAGCCGGATTTAGTGAACATTTATTTGGGGCCTAAATGCAATTTTGAAAAACGCGTATTTTTCCTAAATTCCAATAAAAAGGCGAAAAACTCCAAAATAAAATCTTATTTGATTTTATTATTAAATCTTAATTATTTCTTTATTTTGGGAAAGTCATTTTATTCCCTCTCTCATATTTTGGTAGTAGAAATAATTGAAGATAAAATAATTAAAATCAAATGATCCTATTTTCAAAATTTAAGAAAACTCAAATATGAAAATAATGAAAATCCCCAACTCTCTCTGTGGGTCCTTGAGTTGTGTAGAATTCCTAGGATCAAGCAAAAATGCAACGAAAAAAATATGATATGCAATGATGCTCTATGTATAACATTCCAAATTGAAAATTTGGGATGTTACAGGCCCCAAGATGGGATCTCGTGGATACAGAAAGTTGCGGCGGTGGAATTAGGTTTTTGGCTCCGTCTCGATCGTTTGGGGGTACGTAGGTATATATAGGAGGAAGAAATGCGTCGGTGGAGCCGTGGGCCCCATGAGGGTGGAGGCGCGCGCTGGGGAGGCGCGCCTCACCTCGTGCCCACCTCAAGCTTCCTTGGCGAGGGTCCAAGTCTCCTCGGATCATATTCGTGAGAAAATCACGTTCCGAAGGTTTCATTCCGCTTGGACTCCATTTGATATTCCGCTTTCTTGAAACACCGAAATAGACAAAAAACAAGAATCTGGGCCTCCGGTTAATAGGTAAGTCCCAAAAGTAATATAAAAGTGGAAAATAAAGCCCAATATGGTCCAAAACAGTAAATAATATAGCATGGAGCAATCAAAAATTATAGATACGTTGGAGACGTATCACACCCCAAGGTAATATTCAAGGAAGACTCAAGCGCCTAAGCTTGGGGATGCCCCGGAAGGCATCCCCTCTTTCGTCTTCAAAACTATCGGTATACCTTACTCGGAGCTATATTTTTATTCGTCACATGATATGTGTTTTGCTTGGAGCGTATTTTAAATTTTACTTGCTGTTTGAATAAAATCTTTGGATCTGAAATATTGAATGAAAAAGAATCCTCCCATGGCTAGTTAATTATTTGACTACTCAAAGGTTCTTCACTCATATCTTTTGGAGTAGTTTGTCATTTACTCGTGTGCTTCACGATATCCTATGAGTAAATGGTTGAATAAATTGAATGTCATAAACCTGAATTTATATATGTTTCTTATGCTTATAACATGGGGAGTAATGACTTCACACATAATAAGTATAGGTAGTAAACTTATTGGAAGTTAGCAAACGTAGAATTGGTCACTTGAACAATTCATGAAAGAAATTGAAGGAAGAGAGGTTTCACATATAAATGCACTATCTTGGACATCTTTTACGATTGGGAGCACTCATTAAAATATGACATGCTAAAGATTTATGTTGGACAAGGAAGACAACGTGATGGGTTATGTTTTCTTATATCTGAAATAAAGTATATTGTCATGGATCATCCAACATGTTGAGCTTGCCTTTCCCCCTCATGCTAGCCAAATTCTTTGCACCAAGTAGAGATAGTACTTGTGCTTCCAAATACCCTTAAAAACCAGTTTCGCCATGAGAGTCCACCATATCTACCTATGGATTGAGTAAGATCCTTCAAGTAAGTTGTCATCGGTGCAAGCAATAAAAATTGCACTCTAAATATGTATGATTAATTGGTGTGGAGGAAATAAGCTTTATACGATCTTGTGATGTGGAAGAAATAAAAACGACGGACTGCATAATAAAGGTCCATATCACAAGTGGCAATATAAAGTGACGTTCTTTTCGCATTAAGATTTTGTGCATCCAACCCCGAAAGTGCATGGCAACCTCTGCTTCCCTCTCAAGGGCCTATCTTTTACTTTTATCTTCTACCTTATGCAAGAGTCTTGGTGAGCTTCACCTTTCCTTTTTACATTTTATCCTTTGGCAATCACAGGATGTTGGAAGTATCCATATATATATATATATATATATATATATATATATATATATATATATCAAATTGGATGTAAGTTAGTATGAGCTATTATTGTTGACATTACCCTTGAGGTAAAAGGTAGGGAGGCGAAACTATAAGCCCTATCTTTCTCTGTGTCCGATTAAAACTCCATAACAACAAGTATTGCGTGAGTGTTAGCAATTGTGAAAGATTAAATGATAGTTGAGTATGTGGAGTTTGCTAAACAAAAAGCTCTGACATAGACTCTTCCTAAAAATAAGATGAATTGCAATTGTTTGATGACTGAGAATATTGTTTGTTAGTTTTCAAGAAAGTTTATGATCTATACTTTAAACATGTGATTTGCTTGTTACTTGATCATGAAAAGTTTTATCAGATGAGCTATTGTTATGACATATAATGATGCTAGAAAAAGTTATTGGAATTATCATTGATCAAGCTTAAGCACTTGCTAGCATTCACACTTCATAAATTATTTATTTTATCATTTACCTACTCGGGGACAAGCAGGAATTAAGCTTGGGGATGCCGATACGTCTCCAACATATCTATAATTTATGAAGTATTCATGCTATTATACTATCCTTCTAGGATGTTTTATATGCATTTATATGATATTTTATATGATTTTTAGGACTAACCTATTAACCTAGAGCCCAAGGCTGGTTTACTTTCTCGCTGCTTTAGAGTATCGCAGAAAAGGAAAGCTAAACGGAGTCCAATCGAGGTGCCACTTGACGGAGGTCATTTTTGGACCAAAAGAAGCCCACGGAGTACTGAAGGGTGCCGAAGAGTCTCGGCTGCCCACGAGGGTGGGGGGCGCCCACCCCCTAGGGCGTGCCCCTGCCTCGTGGGACAAAGACAGACCCTCATGCGTGAAATCAACGCATAAAACTCTTGTATATAGACCCAAACTTCCGTAAAGAAACCTAGATCGGAAGTTTCACGCCGCAAGCCTCCTGAGCCACGAGAAGTCAATCTAGGCCCTCTCCCAAGACCTGCCGAGGGGGGCCATCATCATCGGTGGCCATGGAGGAGTATCCCGGAGGGGCCATCATCACCATGAAGGCCAAGGACCAGAGGGTGGATGCCATGGAGGAAGAAGCACAAGGGGGATAACCTCTCCTCCTCTCTTCCGGTGGCACCGGAGTGCCATCGGGAGGGGAACCATCGCCACGGTGATCGTCTTCATCAACATCACCATCATCATCACCATACTCATCTCTTTTACACGGTCCACTCTCCCGCACCCCGCTGTAATCCCTACTTGAACATGGTGCTTTATGCCACATATTATGATCCAATGATGTGTTGCCATCCTATGATGTTTTGAGTAGATATCTTTTGTCTTTGGGTTGATTGATGATCTAGATTGGTATGAGTTGTATGTTTTATTTTGGTGCTGTCCTATGGTGCCCTCCGTGTCGCACAAGCGTGAGGGATTCCCGTTGTAGGGTGTTGCAATATGTCGGCGTTCTGGGAACGGGGGTCCCTAGACTTGCCTGCCTGCGGCCTGCGGCGTGGCTCAAGGGGTGGCCCATCAAGGCCCATCTTCATCAGCACAAGCTCAAGACCCTCGCGAGGGGCCAAGTCTCAAGGGCGGACGACGTGGAGCTTCCTCGTGCACGGCCTTGTCAGTTGGCTCATGAGGAGGCGGAGAGATCAAGGCGGGGTACCTCCCGAGGTGCCCATGACGCAAGCCATGACGCACCAAGGGCGCCAGGGTGGCACCAGCCCGCAGTGTCCTCCTTTCTTCTTTGGTGCAAAGGGAGCAAGCGCAGCAAGAGTATCAAGCAAAGGCATCCGCTTCGTGCAACAAGACCAAGACCGCCGCAACGGCAGGAAGGAAGTCATTGTGGAGCCCAAGCCAAGGCCACCACCAGAAAGCCTTTGACAAAGTGCGAGGGCCGACTTTAGTCAGGATAAGTGTACTAGATGTTCCCCTTCAAAATGGTCAATTGTTGGCGCCCTTCCCGCTCAATATTTGGGGAGAGGCCCAGGGCCTTTGCCTATAAATAGGACTAGCCGCCCACAGGGTAGAGGCATCGAGAAATCTAGAGAGAGGATCCAACATCTGGGATCAGCAGAGAGAGAGAGCGACTGAACTCTTCCTAGCAGTTCATCGCACCAGCCAAGAACAGACCCTCACGAGGCTGTTCTTCTTTGTATTGTTCATCATCGTCAGCCCAAGAGGCAATCCACCGCACCACAAACTAGAGTAGGGTATTACACCACAATGGTGGCCCGAACTAGTATAAACCCTGTGTCTCTTGTGTTGTTCCTTTCATAGCTTAGATCTTAGCGAGGCGGCGAGGTGTAGGAAGGTAGAGGGTGAAATCTCCGCGCGCACCCCAGTGTTCAAACCTAGAGGGTCTGCCGGAACCCGAAATCCGACATTTGGCGCGCCAGGTAGGGGTGCGCCGGAACTTGTCTTCTGCCGCCCTGTTCTTCGCCGACCACCGTGATCCATGTCGATGCTCGTCGGGCCCACGCCAGCGCCGAGCCGCCTCGCTTCCTGCCGCCAGACGGGCCCCTGCCGGTGGCCATCCCCGCTGCTCGTCAGCCACAATGCCGCCACTGCCCGGCGGGAACGAGCAAAGAAGCATCATCCCAAAGACTCGTCCGTGAGGCGAGACGGCCGTCCGCTACTCCTTCGCCGCCTCACTGGTTCTTCGTCTCAAGGCTCCAGCGCCATGGAGGCTCGAGCTGCGCTCATCGCGCAAGAACGAGCTCTGCGCTTACCGCCATGTCGACGACGCTCACGAAGAGTGGCTCGACTGCTGTCGCCGAGCTTCGTCACAGGCCAGTAGGGGTTCCCCGCGCCCTCCTTCACGCTGCACTGCCCGCCTCTGGCGGGCGATGAAGCCCGGGCGCCACCGCCTCCCCCTCAAGAAGGAGCCTTGGCCCCAAGGCGCGTGGCCCCTGGGTGGAACCTGCTCCGTCCGGCGCCAGCGCAGCCAGAGCAGAGCTGCCAAGAAGTCCCTCGCCCCCAAGAAGCTGCCCGAGTGTTCCTTGCACCACGTCGTCTCGACCACGCTCCTGCTCCAGCACGCCAAGACCCCGCGCTGCTCCCAACAGCCAAGATGCGGACCTTAAGACCAGGCTCTTCGTCACCAAAGGCCCCCTGCGTACAAAGAAGCCGCCGCGCTTTCACCGCCGAAGGCGCAGTCAAGCGTGCGGTCTTAAGTCCAAGCTGACCTGCCTCGCTATGACGGCACGGCCGACCTGCGGAGTTCCTCCAGCTCTCTGAGCTGGGCATCAAGCCGCCAACGGGATGAGAAGGTCATGGCGAATCGTTTCCCATGGCACTCAAGGACCGGAGCCCGCACTGCTCCCCGAATCCTCGCTCCTGCACGATCTCCTCCCGGCGAGATGTGCACCCGCTTCATCACCAACTTCCAAGGTATTTCGCGACCGCCTCCTGCCGTGAGCGACATGCGCCGCATCAAGCGGCAGCTGGGGAGACCTGCAGTACATCCAAAGCTTCAACAACGCACGCCTCAAGATTCCCAAGGTGATCGAGGAGGCCATCATCTCCGCCTTCTCCGACGGTGTGCGAGGACGTCAAGATGAAGGAGGAGTCATGGCGATGCATGAAGATCTGTGCACTTCCTTGGAGTTGTTCAACTTGGCAACCAAGTGCGCCAGGCTGAGGAAGGGCGCCTTTCCCTCCTCGAGCTGCCACCGCATACGTAAGAGAGAAATCCAAGGCCAAGGACGTGAAGCGCAAAGGGGCTACCGTGCTCATGCGTAACCAGACACCAAGCGGGCGTAGATCAGCCCGAGTCTTCCAAGGGCAGCAGATCTGTGTGTACCGCGACCTCCACACCCACAACACCAACGAATGTCAAGAGCTCCGGGCCGTGCGAGAAGGGAGGATCGGCCGATGCCCCGACCGCAACGATCGGGGCTACGGCCGAGGAGGAGGAAGAAACGCAGGACGTTGGGAAGACCGTGGCCCTCGCCAAGGGTGGCACGACCGACCTTGCGAGGATCGCTGGCAGGAGCAGCCTCGCGAGGGAGACTGGAGGGATCAGCCTCGCGAGGATCGCCCGCAAGGAAACGCATGCCTCCCTCCTCTGCCGCCGCAACCAAGGAGAAATGAGGACCATCATCAGGACGAGGGGGTTGGGGGCTTCCAGGAGCCACGCGCGATCGTTTGCATCCTGGGCGGAGCTCAAGCCCCAGCCTCTCAACGCATCTTCAAGCAGTTCGCCCGTGAAGTGAATGCAGTCCTCCCCAAGCTCGAAGCCACGCGCCTCTCGTGTGGTCAAGATGCGCCATCACGTTCAAATTTCATGGATCAGCTCAAGTCTTGCGCCACACCGGAGTCCTCCCAATGCTTTGTTCCCCAATCATCAAGAACGTGCAAGTCACCAGACCCTCATCGACGGGCGGCAGGCTCAATGTCCTGTCCGTAGAGACATTCAACAATCTCCAAGTGCCTTACAATCAGCTGAAGCCAACCAAGCCTTTCTCCGGAGTCACCGATGGCTCCACGGTTCCGATTGGGAAGGTCCGCCTCCCTGTCACCTTCGGGGCGCGTGACAACTACCGCACCGAGCTCATCGACTTTGATGTCGCCCACATTCGCCTGCCATACAATGCCATCCTCGGGTACCCAACTCTGGCCAAGTTCATGGCCGTGACTCATCACGGCTACAACGTCCTCAAGATGCCAGGAAGCGGCAGAGTCATCACGGTGCCTTGTGAAGAGAGAGACACAGTGTGCTCCCTGGAGCGAGCCTTTCAAGCCGCATCACTTGAAGACCCAGATCGCAGGAGCGTGAAGCTCCCTGAGACCGCTCCCAAGAACAAGAACAAATCGCCAGGCCCGACCCCTCAGCAGGCAGGCCCCTCAGGGTCCGCGCCTGCTCAGGGGGCACCGCCTTCTGCCGCATAAGAAGGCGCGCCCGGCGCCCTCCTCAAGCAAGGCTCGGGGGCTCTCTCCTGGAGGGCCACTGACCTCGCCAAGGTCACGAGGGAGACGCTTGGGCACCACTTGGAGGCGTGCTTCAAAGCACGTTTCCCTCAGGAAGGAGCAAGGCAAGGAGGGCCAAACCCTCAGGAGTTCGTCAGTCAGATCACGCAGGAGTTGCAGGAGTCAAGAGTCATGAGTGGCAGCCGCCGCCACTCACTGTAGCTCCCCATCCAGGCGAGGATGGTGGGCTGCGCGTCTGCATCGACATACCAGGGCTCAACCGAGCCACCTCTCAGGAGCGCTTCTGGCCCTCACGCGCGGGGCGCTGCAAAGGCCCACCCCACAGCTACGTTCGCATGCCCTACGGCCTGCCGAACGCGGCCGCGACATACCAGCGCCTCATAAGGAGCATCTTGGAGGCTCAAGAGGCAAGGCGTTCCGCAGTCCTGGCGGAGATGGAGATGGTCCACGAGGAGCCACCAGTGCCTCCAGAGCCTCCCCGAGGCTCCCCGGGCCCGGGGCTCGTGAAGATCGGCTTCCGCAGCCCACGACGTCCGCTACTTCAACATCCCTTCGTCCTCAACGTTATCAGGCGACATCCTCCAAGTTTCATTTCCAGCTGGGAGCGCCCCCCAGGGCTGCATCATTCCCAGGCCGCGTGGGTCCGTCCCTGCAGCGTGTATCCCTTTTACTTCAAGTTCTTAGCTTACTTTGTTGGGGGCGCCCCTCAGGCTGCATCATCCCCAAGTCGCTCGGGCCAGACCCAGCGATGTCTGCCTTCCCTGCATCTATCTAAATGAGCTTGTTTCTTCGTGATTAACGTGCTTGACCTAGTTGCCTGCTCAACTAACACCAACTGATGGAGCTACTCCTCATGCACGGCGCTTGCGCATGGGTCCGCCCCTCAACGCCGACGAACCTGAACGGTGAGCTCTGCCGCGGCAGCCCGCACAGCCGCCACCTTGTCAAGCCTTCAAAGGCTCGTCACCTCTCCAAAGCAACCCACATGACCGTCAGCTTGTCATAGCAGACTCTTGTTCTTTTTATGGTGAGCCTGTAGGATCCCTTCAAGGCGCAGCGCCAGGCGAGGCCCTCGCGGCGTCTTCTTCACTCTCGCCCACGCGAACCGCTTGCACGTTAAAGGGGGGGTACCTGAGCATCACGACTCATGGGCTCCTCATCGCTCTCCGGCCCTCACCCTCTGGCCTTGTCCACAAGATCGCGACCGGCATACCAGCGATGGTCGAGACCCGCCGAGGGCCGTGGACTCGAGGACGAGAGCGAAAGGGGAGCAAAGGCGAGAGGGAAGAGGCACGCGGGGACCTCGCCAGGCAACCCCTCTCCAGCCGATGCGCGGACCTAGTGCCGCACCAGGAAGCGGTTCCTGAATCTTGAGATAAGTCACCCTCCGGAAACACCAGCCACCACAGCACCATCCCCGCACCCAATGCAATCCCGTATTAGCAACGTCGCGCTCCTTTCTCACCGAACGATGGCTGCTTGAGCGCTAAAGGGGACCTCCTGAGCATCGCGACTCGGGGCTCTTCTATCGACCCGGGCCGCCACCTCCTGGCCTTGACCACGGCATCGCGACACAGCATACCGGACGGTGAAGCTGCCTTTGGGACCGGGACCTCGCCAGCAGAGCACCAAGCCCTCGTGAAGTTTGAAAGGAGGAACTAAGCTAAGACGGAGTGAGCATCTCGCACTTCTTCATGGCAAGGACTATATTAACAAATGTAACCACAGTGCACCTTACAAGCCCCCACGGGCGCGCTTTTGATTCCTCGCAGGAACAGATCCTAAAGAACGCTAACTACACGTGCCCCTCGCAAGAGACGCCATCATCAACAAGGTCACGGGCACCGCGCCAACCTCATCCGAGATCAGAGGCGGCTGGCGGCCCGACGAGTCTGGCCCCGCTCGAGAGCGGCGCAGCTTGGGGGCTCAGAGCTGCCGCCGCCTCCGAGTCGAGAAGAGCTCGGCGGAGTCGCTGGACCCTCCGACGCCTCCGCCGCCTAAGGAGCCGCTGAGGGAGCGATCGGCGAGCCAGGTCCTCGCCGCAGCAGGGCCCCGACCACCTCTCTCAGGGCAGCACTCCAGCCGGCGTCCGTCCGCGTCGAAGACCTTGAAGAGCATCATGGAAGCGACGTCGTACTCTAGGTGGATCGCGAGGGCGCCCCTCGTCCTGCAGACCCGGGCGATCTCGCCCCAGCCTCGAGTCATGAAGACCTTGCCCGGGGCGACGACCGCGACCTCCGCTTCGGTCGCGAGGGTGTTGCAGCCTGCGTGCTGCAACCAGAGCTCCAAGTATCCCCCCCTGCAGCATCACGAAGGCGAAGTAGGAAGGAAGGCGGATCCAAGACTGAGGAGGCATGGCGGCGTGGAGCACAAACTCTCGGGAGGAGCCCTTGGCATGGACTCCGGGAGGGACAACGCGCACCGCCGTGACACGCCGACGCCGACGGCGGCGTTGGCCATGGCACTCGGCATCAACTCCTGCAGGGCCCTCAAGGTGGGCGTACAAGGGCAACGGGAACCCTGGCGGCGGCCGCTTGCACCAAGGCCTCAACACCTCCTGTCGGGCGCCATCATCTCGACAGCATGGGGCTAGCCGTTTCTTTGGCGGAAGCGGGTCGGGGCCCTCTCGGGGAGCCTTTCCCTTCTCTTCCGCGGAGAACCGGCGGATCGGATCCATTGCGGCAAGGTGGAGCAAGGACGGAGAAGAAGGAGAAGCAAGAAGAGATGGACCGAAGGGCACGCTGCCGTTCTGCATTTATAACCGGAGAAGGCGAACCGCCCGACTTCCACGGTCGCAGTAATCATGACCCGCTTTGCATGCAGGGACTTGTCAATTCGATCGGGGCCGAGGCGTCGTGGGGAAGCAGGGCCGCCACGCCCAATCAACCGCCACGCTGCACCCAAGGCCGCAGTCGTTAGGGGCTCATGGCAGCCAGACTTGCCCCTTCGCTTCTCGCCAGCCAAGTCCGCGCACGCCTTGGGCCCGGGCTACTGTCGGCGTTCGGGAACGGGGTCCCAGACTTGCCTGCGGCCTACAGCTGGCGTGGCTCAAGGGGTGGCCCATCAAGGCCCATCTTCATCAGACAAGCTCAAGACCCTCGCGAGGGGCCAAGCCTCATGAGGCGGACGACAGGAGCTTCTCGAGCACGGCCTTGTCAGTCGGCTCATGAGGAGGCGGAGAGATCAAGGCGGGTACCTCCCGAGGTGCCCATGACGCAAGCCATGACGACTAAGGGCACCAAAGGGCGCCACCTCATGAAAGTGTCCTCCTTTCCTCTTTGGTGCAAAGGGAGCAAGCGCAGGCGAGAGCATCAAGCAAAGGCATCAGTTTCAATGCAACAAGACCAAGATCGTCGCAACGGAAGGAAGGAAGTCATTGTGGAGCCCAGGCAGGCGTCACCACCAGAGCCTTTGACAGGCGAGGACCAACTTTAGTCAGGATAAGTGTACCAGATGTTCCCCTTCAAAATGGCCAATTGTTGGCGCCTCTTCCCGCTCAATATTTGGGAGAGGCCGGTGGCCTTTGCCTATAAATAGGACTAGCCGCCCACAAGGTAGAGGCGTCGAGAAATCTAGAGAGAGGATCCAGCATCTGGGATCAGCAGAGAGAGAGCGACTGAACTCCTCCTAGCAGTTCATCGCACCAGCCAAGAACAGACCCTCACGAGGATGTTCTTCTTTGTATTGTTCATCATCGTCAGCCCAAGAGGAAATCCACCGCACCACAAACTAGAGTAGGGTATTACACCACAATGGTGGCCCGAACTAGTATAAACCCTGTGTCTCTTGTGTTGTTCCTTTCATAGCTTAGATCTTAGCAAGGCGGCGAGGTGCAGGAAGGTAGAGGGTGAAATCTCCGCCCGCACCCCAGTGTTCGAACCTAGAGGGTCTACCGGAACCCGAAATCCGACACAATACGTTCATGATTCGCTTATAGTGGGTTGGTGAGTGATTGAAACACAAACCCGAGTAAGAGGGATTGTTGCGTATGGGAATAAAGAGGACTTGATGCTTTAATTCTATGGTTGGGTTTTACCTTAATGATCTTTAGTAGTTGCGGATGCTTGCTAGAGTTCCAATCATAAGTGCATATGATCCAAGTAGAGAAAGTATGTTAGCTTATGCCTCTCCCTCATATGAAACTGCAATAGTGATTACCGGTCTTGTTAACAATTTTCTAGGACAATTCCGCACACCGATCCACCATTATTCCACACTCGCTATTTATAATATTTAGTATTATATTCTAACTTTATGATAAAAGCACCTACTTTTATATTTTAGCTCTCCGATATCATGCAAAGTTATCCTCTTCATACCCACAACATAGTTTTATTTCTCGTTTCTAGTTGGAAGCAAACGTTCGTGAAATGAGAGTCGATTGGCAGATAGGGCTTGAGAGAATATTGATCTTACCTTTAGCTCCTTGTGGATTCTACACTCCATACTTATCACTTCCACCTTTGGAAATTGCTACGATGATTCCCTGCACTTGGGGATTATCAACTATAAGCATGAGGAGAATTTAGCCCGGATTGCAACAAGGAAATACAATCTATCAAAGAGCAATTATCATAATTAAATTCTTTGAAATCCAAAATAGTGGGTTCAATAATATCTAGAGTTTTTACTTCTTCAATCTCACTTTTATTAATTTTAGCATCAAGATCTAAAAACTCCGAATTTTTTGGAACGCCTTCTAGTTAAAGGTGGATCATATTCAGTCCCATCTTTATCAAGATTCATATTGCAAAACAAAGATTTAATAGGGGACACATCAATAACTTTTAGATCTTCATCTTTATTTTCATAGAAACTAGAAGAACACGCTTTCACAAAGCAATCTTTCTTAGCACGCATCATAGCGGTTCTTCCTTTGCACTCATCAATGGAAATTCTCATGGCTTTGAGAGATTCATTGATATCATACTTAGGTGGAATAGATCTAAGTTTCAAAGAATCAACATCAAGTGAAATTCTATCCATGTTCCTAGCCAATTCATCAATCTTAGACAACTTTTCTTCAAGCAAGGCATTGAAATTCTTTTGCGAATTCATAAATTCTTTAACACTAGTCTCAAATTCGGAGGGCATCTTATTAAAATTTCCATAAGAATTGTTGTAGGAATTACCATAATTATTAGAGGGATTACTAGTATACGGTCTAGGATTAAAGTTTCCTCTATACGCATTGTTACCAAAATTATTCCTACCAACAAAATTCACATCCATAGATTCATTATTATTCTCAATCAAAGTGGACAAAGGCATATCATTAGGATGAGAAGAAACACTTTTAGTAGCAAACAATTTCATAAGTTCATCCATCTTTCCACTCAAAACATTAATTTCTTCTGTCGCATGCACTTTTTTATTAGTAGATCTTTCGGTGTACCATTGAGAATAATTAACCATAATATTATCTAGGAGTTTAGTAGCTTCTCTTAAAGTGATTTCCATAAAAGTGCCTCCCGCGGCCGAATCTAAAAGATTTCTAGAAGCAAAATTTAATCCGGCATAAATTTTTTGTATAATCATCCAAAGATTTAAACCATGTGTAGGGCAATTACGTATCATTAATTTCATCCTCTCCCAAGATTGTGCAACATGTTCATGATCAAGTTGCTTAAAATTCATAATATTGTTTCTAAGAGAGATGATCTTAGTGGGAGGAAAATACTTAGAGATAAAAGCATCTTTGCACTTATTCCATGAATCAATACTATTTTTAGGCAAAGATGAAAACCAAGCTTTAGCATGATCTCTAAGCGAAAAAAGGAAATAGCTTCAATTTAACAATATCATTGTCCACATCTTTCTTCTTTTACATATCACACAAATCAATGAAGCTATTTAGATGGGCAGCGGCATCTTCACTAGGAAGGCCGGCGAATAGATCTTTCATGAGAAGATTCAATAAAGCAGCATTAATTTCACAAGATTCAGTATCGGTAAGAGGAGCAATCGGAGTGCTAAGAAAATCATTGTTGTTAGTATTGGTAAAGTAACACAATTTAGTATTATCTTGAGCCATCGAGACAAGCAAGCAATCCAACACACGAGCAAACAAGAAGCGAGCGAAAAGAGGCAAACGGAAAAGAGAGGGCGAATAAAACGGCAAGAGTGAAGTGGGGGAGAGGAAAATGAGAGGCAAATGGCAAATAATGTAATGCGAGGGATAAGAGTTTGTGATGGGTACGTGGTATGTCTTGACTTGTGCGTAGATTCCCCGGCAACGGCGCCAGAAATCCTTCTTGCTACCTCTTGAGCATTGTGTTGGTTTTCCATTGAAGAGGAAAGGGTGATGCAGTAAAGTAGTGTAAGTATTTCCCTCAGTTTTTGAGAACCAAGGTATCAATCCAGTAGGAGACCACGCTCGAGTCCCATGCACCTACACAAACAAATAAGAACCTCGCAACCAACGCGATAAAGGGGTTGTCAATCCCTTCACGGTCACTTATGAGAGTGAGATCTGATAGATATGATAAGATGATATTTTTGGTATTTTTATGATAAATATTAAATAAAGATGCAAAGTAAAATAAACGGCAATAGAAATAGCTAAGTGTTGGAAGATTAATATGATGGAAAATAGACCCGGGGGCCATAGGTTTCACTAGTGGCTTCTCTCAAGAGCATAAGTATTACGGTGGGTGAACAAATTACTATTGAGCAATTGATATAATTGAGCATAGTTATGAGAATATCTAGGTATGATCATGTATATAGGCATCACCTCCGTGACAGATAGACCGACTCCTGCCTGCATCTACTACTATTACTCCACACATCGATTGTCGTTGCATCTAGAGTATTAAGTTCATAAGAACAGAGTAATGCTTTAAGTAAGATGACATGATGTAGAGGGATAAACTCATGTAATATGATATAAACCCCATCTTGTTATCCTCGATGGCAACAATACAATACATGCCTTGCTGCCCTAACATCCTTTGGGAAAGGACACCGCAAGATTGAACCCAAAGCTAAGCACTTCTCCCATTGCAAGAAAGATCAATCTAGTAGGCCAAACCAAACTGATAATTCGAAGAGACTTGCAAGATAACCAATCATACATAAAAGAATTCAGAGAAGATTCAAATATTGTTCATAGATAAACTTGATCATAAACCCACAATCCATCGGTCTCAACAAACACACCGCAAAAGAAGATTACATCGAATAGATCTCCACGAGAATCATGGAAAATTTTGTATTGAGATCCAAAGAGAGAGAAGAAGCCATCTAGCTAATAACTATGGACCCGAAGGTCTGGGGTAAACTACTCACACATCATCGGAGAGGCTATGGTGTTGATGTAGAAGCCCTCCGTGATCAATGCCCCTCCCTGCAGACGCCTGAAAAGGCCACAAGATGGGATCTCACGGGTACAGAAGGTTGCGGTGGTGGAATTAGGTTTTCGTGAATGCCTCTGATGGTTTGGGGGTACGTAGGTATATATAGGAGGAAGAAGTACGTCGGTGGAGCAACGTGGGCCCCACAGGGTGGAGGGCGCGCCCAGGGGGGTAGGCGCGCCCCCCTTCCTCGTGCTCTCCTCGTTGCTTTCTTGACGTGGACTCCAAGTCCTCTGGATCACGTTTGTTCCAAAAATCACGTTCCCGAAGGTTTCATTTTGTTTGGACTCCTTTGATATTCTTTTTCCGCGAAACTTTGAAATAGGCAAAAAAACAGCAATTTGGGCTGGGCCTCCGGTTAATATGTTAGTCCCAAAAATAATATAAAAGTGTATAATAAAGCCCATTAAACATCCAAAACAGAATATAATATAGCATAGAACAATAAAAAATTATAGATACGTTGGAGACGTATCACCATGGCGGCTCGTGACGCAGCACTGTTCGACGCAGCGTCCGCCAAGGAGCGTTACAACACGGTGGAAGCCGAGCCGAAGGCCCTCCGCGAAGAGCAAGCTGCCCACAACCGTTGGCTCCAAGAGCGGGAGGAGGAGCTCAAGGCCCGGGAGGTTGCGCTCGCCGACCGCGACGCCGAGCTAGACCAGGAAGCCCAGGAACAGGCCGTGGAGCGGAGCCGCTTGGGCAAGCCAAAGGAGGAGGTGGACAGGGCCCAGGTGTCCCACACCAAGCTTGTCTCTGAGAAGATGGCCCGGCTGGAGGCCAGGGAGAAGACCCTCGCTGCTGCCGAGAAGGCGGCAGCTGCGGGACGCGACGCCTTCATCTCCCTCGTGCTGAGGTCCCACACGGCGCTGCACTCCCTTTACGGAGAAGGGTACGAGAAACCACTGGCGACTCCGGAGGATGGCCTTGCCGGTCTTCTCCCCAAGCTCGCTGAGGAGCTTGAGGGCATCACCGTTGGAGTGGGCTCCATGATAGAAGGGGAGTGTCGCATGCTTTTCACCGTGGCCGCGACGCGTGTCTTCAGCCACCTCCATCTCCAGGACCCAAGCTTCAACCTTGGTGCGTTGATCGAGCTGGTGGTTCCTGAGTCCTGCGATGCTGCTGCCGAAGCCGTGAAGAAGTAGGTGGAAACCCTGCTGGAGAAGTTCCTCTGCGTCGACTCCGCGGCTGTGGCGACTGGAGCTGGCGGCTAAGACGGTGGCGGCATTGTCGATGACGAGCTCCGTATGGCGGGCGACATCGGCAACCGAGGTGATGGCAGCGCTTCCTCCTACTTTGACCCTGCGACATTAGTCGTGCCTCATGGAGGTGTAAAAATTCGGCTTGAACTTGTGAGACATTATGTTTTGTAGTAACTTGTTAGGACTCCGCGATTTCCTTTCTATGATCAATTTCCTTTCTGTTTGCCTTAGTGTTCTGCGTCGGTAGGGCTTGGCCCCACGGATACCTCAACCGCCGTTGGGGCATCCGGATCACCAGGACGAGGCCAAGGGGTGAGGGGCTACGTGACTGGTGAGCCCCCTGAGTCACGATGCTCAGGGGTCCCCCTTGACGTACGAACAACCCTCATGAAGGAAATGTGAGCAGCGTCTGGGTTAATCCGGAGCCCCCATGCCTCTCCTCACCAGCTTTTGCCTGGGAGGGTCGCGAGAAGACCAAGTGCGAGAGACCTGGTGAGGTGGCATGCGCCAGGTGTGACCTGGGCGCAGGCCCCGTGCCCAGCCCCCTCGCGCGGCCCTCCCGTAGGGAAAGCGACGCAGTGAGGTCGGACAACGAGCCTAGTGGCCTTCATGAGGTTGATGCAGCTGCTAGGGCGTCCTCAGTTGTTTATTCACCAGCGCGGAGAATGGTGCTTTCATGCGTCTCCAACGTATCTATAATTTTTTATTGTTCCATGCTATTATATTATCTGTTTTGGATGTTTAATATGCATTAATATGCTATTTTATATGATTTTTGGGACTAACCTATTAACCTAGAGCCCATTGCCAGTTCCTTTTTCCCCCTTGTTTTAGAGTTTCGCAGAAAAGGAATATCAAATGGAATGAAACTTTCGCGATGATTTTTCTTGGACCATAAGACATCCAGAGGGCTTGGAGTGCATGTCAGGGAAGCCACGAGGTGGCCACAAGGTCGGAGGGCGTGCCCAGGGAGGTAGGGCGCGCCCCCACCCTTGTGGGCCCCTCGTGACTCCACGGACCTGTTTCTTCCGCCTATACATTCTCAAATATCCCAAAAACTTCCAGGGGAGCCACGAAAACACTTTTCCACCGCCGCAACCTTCTGTACCCGTGAGATCCAATCTGGGGGCCTTTTCCAGCGTCCTGCGGAGGGGGATCCCATCATGGAGGGCTTCTACATCAACACCATTGCCTCTCCGATGAAGCGTGAGTAGTTTACCACAGACCTACAGGTCCATAGCTAGTAGCTAGATGGCTTCTTCTCTCTCTCTTTGATTTTCAATACCATGTTCTCCTCGATGTTCTTGGAGATCTATTCGATGTAATATTGTTTTGCGGTGTGTTTGCCGAGATTCGATGAATTATGGATTTATAATCAGCTTATCTATGAATATTATTTGAATCTTCTCTGAATTCTTATATGCATGATTTGATATCTTTGCAAGTCTCTTCGAACTATCGATTTGGTTTGGCCACCTAGGTTGTTTTTTCTTGCAATGGGAGAAGTGCTTAGCTCTCGGTTCAATCTTGCGGTGCTTGATCCTAGTGACAGAAGGGGAACCGACACGTATTTTATTATTGCCATTGAGGATAAAAGGACGGGGTTTTCATTTGCTTGAGTTAATTCCTCTACATCATGTCATCTTGCTTAAAGTGTTACTCCGTTCTTATGAACTTAATACTCTAGATGCATGCTGGATAGCAGTCGATGTGTGGAGTAATAGTAGTAGATGCAGGCAGGAGTCGGCTGCTTGATAGGGACGTGATGCCTATATTCATGTTCATTGCCTTAGATATCGTCATAACTTTATGTTTTTCTATCAATTGCTCGGCAGTAATTTGTTCACCCATCGTAATAATTTCTATCTTGAGAGAAGCCTCTAGTGAAACCTATGGCCCCCGGGTCTATTTTCCATCATATAAGTTTCCGATCTACAATTTTAGTTTCCTATTTACTTTCTTTGCAATCTTTTACTTTCAGTGTCATAAACCAAAAATACCAAAAATATTACTTTACCATTTATCCATCTATATCAGATCTCACGTTGCAAATAACCGTGAAGGGATTGACAACCCCTTTATCACGTTGGGTGCAAGTTGGTGTTTGTTTGTGCAGGTATTCGGTGGCTTGCATGTTGTCTCCTACTAGATTGATACCTTGGTTCTCAAAAGCTGAGGGAAATACTTACTCTACTTTACTGCATCACCCTTTCCTCTTCAAGAGAAAAGCCAATGCAAGCTCAAGAGGTGGTTGATCACTCTCTGACTATAGCACCAGAAAGCTTTTGTCTGCTAAGACTACGTTGGTATTTCCCCAAAGAGGAAGGGATGATGCAGCACATCGACGGTAGGTATTTCCCTCAGTGAAGAAACCAAGGTCATTGAACCAGTAGGAGAACCAAGCAACACAACGTAAACAACACCTGCACACAAATAACAACACCTCGCAACCCGACGTGTTAAAGGGGTTGTCAATCCCTTTCGGGTAATGATGCCAGAAATTTGTAGTAGATTGAAATAATAGATCGCAAATAAAATAAAGTGCAGCAAAGTATTTTTGTATTTTTGGTTATAAAAATGCAAAGGAAAAGTAGATTGCAAGCAAATATATGAGAAAGAAGACCAAATGAGGGTTTCACTAGTGGCTTTTCTCGAGAAAGATAGCAAGTGGTGGGTAAACAAATTATTGTTGGGCAATTGATAGAACCTCAAATAATTATGATGATATCCAGGCAATGATCAATACATAGGCATCACGTCCAAGATTAGTTGACCGACTCCTGCCTACATCTACTACTATTAGTCCACACATCGACCGCTATCCAGCATGCATCTAGTGTATTAAGTTCATGGAAAAACGGAGTAATGCAATAAGAACAATGACATGATGTAGACAAGATCCGTTTATCTATTGCATTAGATTTAGATCCCATCCTTTTATCCTTAGTAGCAATGATACATACGTGTCAGTTCCCTTTCTGTCACTGGGATCAAGCACCGTAAGATCGAACCCACCACCGGGCACCTCTTCCCATTGCAAGATAAATAGATCAAGTTGGCCAAACAAAACCCAAATATCGGAGAAGAAATACGAGGCTATAAGAGATCATGCATATAAGAGATCAAAGAAACTCAAATAATTTTCATGGATATAAAAAGATATGACTGATCATAAACTCAAAGTTCATTAGATCCCAACAAACACACCACAAAAAGAGTTACATCATATGGATCTCCAAGAGACCACTGTATTGAGAATTCAGCGAGAGAGAGAAAGCCATCTAGCTACTAACTACGGACCCGAAGATCTACAAAGAACTACTCACGCATCATCGGAGAGGCACCAATGGAGGTGGTGAACCCCATCCGAGATGGTGTCTAGATTGGATCTGGTGGTTCTGGACTCTGAGGCGGCTGGATGAATATTTCGTCGACTCCTCTAGGGTTTCTGGAATATTGGGTATTTATAGAGCAAAGAGGCGGTCTGGGGGGCACCCGAGGTGGGCACAACCCACCAGGGCGTGCCTGGGCCTCCTGGCGCCACGGTGGGTTGTCCCTCCTGACTCCCCTGTGCAACCAGGGCCCAATATCTTCCTTCTGGTCTATAAAAAATCTCCGTAAAGTTTCGTGGCATTTGGACTCCGTTTGATAAGGATTTTCTGTGATGTAAAAAACATGGAAAAAACAGCAACTGGCACTATGTCAATAGGTTAGTACCAAAAAATGATATAAAATGACTATAAAATGATTATAAAACATGCAAGATTGATAATAAAACAGCATGGAACAATCAAAAATTATAGATACGTTGGAGACGTATCAGCATCCCCAAGCTTAATTAATGCTCGTCCTCTAGTAGGTAAGTGATAAAAACAGAATTTTTGATGTGGAGTGGTGTGTATCATGTCATATCATATTCTTTTCTTTATAGCACGGACATTTGGACTTTTATGTGATTCAAAGCAATAGTCTAGTTTTGACATAATAATTTAGATACTCAAGCAAATCATCAAGCAACCGTGTCTTTCAAAATATCAACGCTAAAATAAGTTATCCCTATCCCATCATGCTCAAACATTGATCCATTCATGAAACACACTCGAATATTAGCTATACCCAATACTTAAGTACGATCATATTGCCTCCTAGTTGGTGCTTTAATAAGAGAAGATGGAGACTCAAATTTCAAAAAATAAAAATTGCATAAAGTAAAAGAAAGGCCCTTCACAGAGGGAAGTAGGAATTTGTAGAGGTGCCAGAGCTCAAAGCGAAAAACTTAGAGATAAAAACATTTTTGGAGGTGTATCCATCCCACCAACGAAAACGACTCAGAGTTCCGAACACTTTCCATGCTATATATGCCATAGGCGGTTCCCAAACAGAAAATAAAGTTTATTCCTTTTTCCACCATACTTTCACTTTCCATGGCTAGCCGTATCCACGGTTGCCCTCCATACCAACACTTTCCAAGAAATTTATTATTTGACAACATAAAGTAAATTCAAATTTTTTTTTGCATTTCGGGATTGGGCATCCCTAATACCTTTGCGTTACTCTCATGCAATGACAAGTGAATAAACACTCATCGTGAGAATAACACATCTAGCATGGAAAATATTAGCCACCCGTTACCGTTCCGCGAGCGAAGCAAACACACAAAAGAGAAGTTTATTTTGAAAATTAGAGATGGAACATACAAATTTGCACAGAACAGCAAAATAATACCGCATATAGGTAGATATAGTGGACTCATGTGGCAAAATTGCTTTAAAAGATTTTGGATGCACAAGTAGAGGTCATACTTAGTGCAAAATGAAGGCTAGCAAAAAGATTGAGAAGCGACCAACCAAGAAATAAATAATCTCATAAGCAAGCATTAAGAATAATTAACACCGGATAATGCACCACAAGTAGGATAATTTTCATTGCATGATTATTGACTTTCGTGCATGCATAGGGAATCACAAACCTTAACACCAATATTCTTACTAGAGCACAATTACTCATCAACATAACTCACATATCACATCATCATATCTCAAAACTATTACTAAGAATCTAGTTTTTTTCAATGATCTTCATGACATTTTTTTTCTTTATTTCTTTATCCTTCTTGGATAACTACCACTTTGGGACTAGTTTTCATGTGTTGCTTTTCATAAGCTCAAACAAATATAAGTGAAGATCATGAGCATAACAAATTTTCTTTCTCTCAAAATAATTTAAGTGAAGCAAGAGAGAATTTCTTCAAGATTTTACTAACTCTAAAATAAATCTAAGTGAAGCAAGAGAGCATTTTCTTCAAAAATACTAAGCACACCGTGCTTAAAAAGATATAAGTGAAGCACTAGAGCAAGTCCATTGCTCAAAAAAAAATTAAGTGAAGCATAGAGAGCAATTCTAACAAGTCGTGAAATAATTTTGGCTCTCTCAAATAGGTGTGTCCAGCAAGGATTGTTACTTAAAACACAAAATAAAACAAGAAAAGACTCATATCATACAAGACGCTCCAAGCAAAACACATATCATGTGACGAATAAAAATATAGCTTCGAGTAAAATATCGATGGTCGTTAGAAGAAAGAGGGGATGCCACTCGGGGGCATCCCCAAGCTTAGTTGGTTGCTCATTCTTGGATAATAGCTTGGCACGCCGGGGCATCCCCAAGATTAGGCTCTTCTATCCTTCTTTCATCCATCGTAAGATAACCCAAAACTTGAAAACCATAGAGCCATCAAAATAAGCACACAACACAAAGAAAATAGAATCTGTCAAAACAGAACAGTCTGTAGCAATCTGACTTAAACGAAAACTTCTGGAACTCCAAAAATTCTTAAAAAATAGGACGACGTGAGAAATTTGTAAATTAATCTTGTGCAAAAAGAATCAGGGCAAAAGATATTTCTGATAAAAATGATAATTAATTTCGTGAGTGCAAAGTTTCTGTCTTTTTCAGCAAGATCAAACAACTATCACCCAAGAAGATCCTATCGGTTCTACTTGATACAAACACTAATTAAAACACAAAAAACACAATCATAGCAGTAGCATAATTGTGCTAACACTCAAGAATAGAAAGCAAAAAGCAAAAATAAAATTTATTCATCGGGTTGCCTCCCAACAAGCGCTATAGTTTTACGCCCTTAGCTAGGCATAAAGCAAGGATCTAAGTTTTGTAATCCTTGTTCTTTGCAAAGAAAAGGGAAAATTTCCTATCAATGGCATTTAATTTTCTATTCTGTGAAAGCACATGGCCATTGATAGCAGAAGAAAGATTAAGCATGTTGCAAAAATTTGTATCTAAACTAGCCTTCATCTCTTTATTTTTTTGATTTTGATAAAAGCATATAAGAGTAGTCGATTCAACATTTTCTCCTTTGGGGTGCCCAAATCTGGTTTTCATCTTCTCATAAGTCTCAACGGCATCCCCTTCAAGAAAACCATTTTCAAATATAGATTCTAAAACTTGCTTGAAGGAAGAAGGTAAACCAACATAAAAACTTTTCAAGTATATCTCTATTTGATATTGGGGCACATAGCTAGCTCGAATTCTCAACAACCTATCCTAAGCATCTTTCAAAGATTCATCAAGTAAATAACGAAAAATTCCGGAATCATCTTCATCATATTGGTTAAGATTTTCCTTAACCACCCCGGTAGATCCTTCCATGGCATCATTGTTTATGAGCTTAGAGAGGATAGAGGGGTTATCCAAAGTATTAAGATTAGGGAGAAAACCCTTAGCTCTTCTAAGATCGGACATGGTGAGAAAATGGCGAACGAAAAAGAGAGGCGAATAAAACGGCAATTTTTTGTGAAGTGGGGGAGAGGAAAACGAGAGGCAAATGGCAAATAATGTAAATTGCAAGGAGATGAGATTTGTGATTAGGAACCTGGTTATGTTGAAGATCCTCTCGGGCAACGGCGCCAGAAATTCCTTTTGATCGCTCTCTGACTATAGCACCAGAAAGCTCTTGTCTGCTAAGACTACGTCGGTATTTCCCCAAAGAGGAAGGGATGATGCAGCACAACGATGGTAGGTATTTCCCTCAGTTAAGAAACCAAGGTTATCGAACCAGTAGGAGAACCAAGCAACACAATGTAAACAACACCTGCACACAAATAACAACACCTCACAACCCGACGTGTTAAAGGGGTTGTCAATCCTTTCGGGTAACGATGCCAGAAATTTGTAGTAGATTGAAATAATAGATCACAAATAAAATAAAGTGCAGCAAAGTATTTTTGTATTTTTGGTTTAATAGATCTAAATAAAAATGCAAAGGAAAAGTAGATCGCAAGCAAATATATGAGAAAGAAGACACGGGGGCCGTAGGTTTCACTAGTGGCTTCTCTCGAGAAAGATAGCAAACGGTGGGTAAACAAATTACTGTTGGGCAATTGATAGAGCCTCAAATAATTATGACGATATCCAGGCAATGATCAATACATAGGCATCACGTCCAAGATTAGTAGACCGACTCCTGCCTGCATCTACTACTATTACTCCACACATCGACCGCTATCCAGCATGCATCTAGTGTATTAAGTTCATAGAAAAACAGAGTAATGCAATAAGGACGATGACATGATGTAGACAAGATCCGTTTATCTATTGCGTTAGATATAGATCCCATCTTTTTTATCCTTAGTAGCAACGATACATACGTGTCGGATCCCTTTCTGTCACTCGGATCAAGCACCGTAAGATCGAACCCACTACTGGGCACCTCTTCCCATTTAAAGATAAATAGATCAAGTTGGCCAAACAAAACCCAAATATTAGAGAAGAAATATGAGGCTATAAGAGATCATGCATATAAGAGATCAAAGGAACTCAAATAACTTTCATGGATATAAAAGATATGACTGATTATAAACTCAAAGTTCATCATATCCCAACAAACACACTGCAAAAAGAGTTACATCACATGGATCTCCAAGAGACCATTGTATTGAGAATTCAGCGAGAGAGAGAGAGAGAAAGCCATCTAGCTACTAACTACGGACCCTAAGGTCTACAAAGAACTACTCACGCATCATTGGAGAGGCACCAATGGAGGTGGTGAACCCCATCCGAGATGGTGTCTAGATTGGATCTGGTGGTTCTGGACTCAAGCGGCTGGATAAATATTTCACGACTCCTCTAGGGTTTCTGGAATATTGGGGTATTTATAGAGCAAAGAGGCTGTCCGGGGGGCACCCGAGGTGGGCACAATCCACGAGGGCGCGCCTGGGCCTCCTGGCGCGCCCTGGTGGGTTGTCCCCTCCTCGGGACTCCCCCCAAGGTGCAACCAAGGCCCAATATCTTCCTTCTGGTCTATAAAAATCTCCATAAATTTTCATGGCATTTGGACTCGTTTGATAAGGATTTTCTGCGATGTAAAAAACATGGAAAAAATAGCAACTGATACTAGGCACTATGTCAATAGGTTAGTACCAAAAAATGATATAAAATGATTGTAAAACGTCCAAGATTGATAATAAAACAGCATGGAACAATAAAAAATTATAGATACGTTGGAGATGTATCAGTAGCATGCGTCCACTCTTGCGTGGGCATAGCCGCTCCTCGACCGTGGCGTCCGCCAGCACGGAGCATGGAGCTTCCACTAGTGCGTGGGTGGGAGCTCCCTCTGAGGGGAGACTCCGGGGCGTGTACAATCCCGTGCTGACACGTGGCTAGCATGGCGGGACTGGAGGAGGTGTATATGGGCACCCGTGAGCCAGCACAGGACTCACGAGGCCCTACCTCAAGGCAGGTTGCGCCTGAATTTTGGTTCAGAAGATTTGTAAGAGTCATGCGAGGTGTTTAGGTGGCCTTCTCCGAGTGAATCTCCAGAGGACATCGCATGAGAAGGCCAAACACCAACGACCCCAGGAGGTGACGTGAACGGGGCCGGCCCGCCAGACAGAGCTCAGCCGCTGGTTTTATCGACACTACAGGGACGGACCCGAGCACAAACGCCGTGCCCAGTCTTCTCATGCAACAATCCTAAAGAAAGACAACCGGCGTGCGGTTCCCGCAGCCGTGAGGCACCGGGTCGCGCGCCCTGACTCATCCACTCTCGATTAGCTCATGCGAGAACAAGGCACCAAGGACCATGGGAGGTGATGTACACGAGAGCTGGCCCATGAGACAGAGTTGGGCCACTTGGGTTTAGCGACGCTGCAGGGACGGACCCGAGCACAGACGCCATGCCAGTCCTTAATCATGAGGTGGTCGCGGGTGGGTTTGTGAGGGCGCACGCCATTCATGGTTGGAAAGCGCTGGTCATGCAGGTGATAGTATAAAGCAACTCATGAAAGGGTAAGGCCAGTTCTAATATATGCGCAAAACGTTATATGCTGCAGGGGCGGACCCGTACAGCTTGAGGATAATGCAGCCAAAGGGGCGCCCTCAATTGAACAAACCAAAAAGTCACCTGGCACCGTCACCGAAGAAGTGTTGGGGCAGCCGAAGATGCGGGCTGAAGAGGTCATTCTTCACGAGTCATCTGGCTCCTGAGCCTCGGGGGGCTCCGGAGGTGCAAGAGACTCGCGAGGGTTGATACGTCTCCAATATATCTATAATTTTTTATCGTTCCATGCTATTATATTATCTGTTTTGGATGTTTAATGGGCTTTAATATGCTATTTTATATTAATTTTGGGACTAACCTATTAACCGGAGGCCCAGTGCCAGTTGTTGTTTTTTTGCCTATTTCAGTGTTTCGCAGAAAAGGAATATCAAACGGAATCCAAACGGAATGAAACCTTCGCGAAGATCTTTCTTGGAACGAACGCAATCTAGGAGACTTGGAGTGGAAGTCAGAGACACAACGAGGCAGCCACGAGGAAGGAGGGCGCGCCCAGGGGGTAGGCGCGCCCCCCACCCTCGTGGGCCACTCGTAGCTCCATTGACTAATACGTCTCCAACGTATCTATAATTTTTGATTTTTCCCATGCTATTATATTATCCATCTAGGATGTTTTATATGCATTTATATGCTATGTTATATGATTTTTGGGACTAACCTATTAACATAGAGCCCAGTCCCAGTTTCTGTTTTTTCCTTGTTCTTGAGTTCTACAGAAAAGGAATACCAAACGGAGTCCAATTGACGTGCCAGTTTTTGATGATTTTTTATGGACCAAAAGAAGCCCCTGGAGTAAAAGAGTTGGGCCAGAAGAGTCTCGGGCCGTCCATGATACGTCTCCAACGTATCTATAATTTTTTATTGCTCCATGCTATATTATCTACTGTTTTGGACAATATTGGGCTTTATTATCCACTTTTATATTATTTTTGGGACTAACCTATTAACCGGAGGCCCAGCCTAGAATTGTTGTTTTTTGCCTATTTCAGTGTTTCGAAGAAACGGAATATCAAACGGAGTCCAATTGACCTGAAACTCCACGGAACTTATTTTTGGACCGTAAGAAGCCCACGGAGTACCTAAGCTCACTGGGGAGTCCGGGCTGCCCACGAGGGCGGGGGCGCGCCCACCCCCCTAGGGCACGGCCCCTGCCTCATGGACAGCCCGGAGGTCCACCGACGTACTTCTTTCACCCATATATACCCACGTACCCGAAAACTTCCGAAGACGAGAATAGATCGGGAGTTCCACCCCCGCAAGCCTCTCAGAGCCACCAAAACCAATAGGTACCTGTTCCCAAGACTCACGAGGAGGGGGGAACCCTCACCGGTGGCCATCTTCATCATCCTGGCGCTCTCCATGACGAGGAGGGAGTAGTTCACCCTCGGGGCTGAGGGTATGTACCAGTAGCTATGTGTTTGATCTCTCTCTCTCTCGTGTTCTAATTTGGCACGGTCTTGATGTATCGCGAGCTTTGCTATTATAGTTGGATCTTATGTTTCTTCTCCCCCTCTACTCTCTTGTAATGGATTCAGTTTTCCCTTTGAAGTTATCTTATCGGATTGAGTCTTTAATGAATTGAGAACACTTGATGTATGTCTTGCCGTGCGTATCTGTGGTGACAATGGGATATCACGTGATTCAATTGATGTATGTTTTGGTGACCAACTTGCGGGTTCCGCCCATGAACCTATGCATAGGGTTTGGCACACGTTTTCGTCTTGATTCTCCGGTAGAAACTTTGGGGCACTCTTTGAGGTTCTATGTGTTGGTTGAATAGATGAATCTGAGATTGTGTGATGCCTATCGTATAATCATACCCACGGATACTTGAGGTGACATTGGAGTATCTAGGTGACATTAGGGTTTTGGTTGATTTGTGTCTTAAGGTGTTATTCTAGTATGAACTCTAGGGCTGTTTGTGACACTTATAGGAATAGCCCAACGGATTGATTGGAAAGAATAACTTTGAGGTGGTTTCGTACCCTACCATAATCTCTTTGTTTGTTCCCCACTATTAGTGACTTTGGAGTGACTCTTTGTTGCATGTTAAGGGATAGTTATATGATCCAATTATGTTATTATTGTTGAGAGAACTTGCACTAGCGAAAGTATGAACCCTAGGCCTTGTTTCCTAGCATTGCAATACCGTTTACGCTCACTTTTATCATTAGTTACCTTGCTGTTTTTATATTTTCAGATTACAAAACCAATATCTACCATCCATATTGCACTTGTATCACCATCTCTTCGCTGAACTAGTGCACCTATACAATTTACCATTGTATTGGGTGTGTTGGGGACACAAGAGACTCTTTGTTATTTGGTTGCAGGGTTGCTTGAGAGAGACCATCTTCATCCTATGCCTTCCACGGATTGATAAACCTTAGGTCATCCACTTGAGGGAAATTTGCTACTGTCCTACAAACCTCTGCACTTGGAGGCCCAACAACGTCTACAAGAAGAAGGTTGCGTAGTAGACATCAAGCTCTTTTCTGGCACCATTGCCGGGGAGGTTAGTGCTTGAAGGTATATCTTTAGATCTTGCAATCGAATCCTTTTGTTTCTTGTTTTATCACTAGTTTAGTCTATAAAAGAAAACTACAAAAAAATGGAATTGAGTTTGTCTCATACGCTTCATCTTTTAATATCTTTCGTGAGTATGATGGAAAGGAAAATTGTGCCAAAGTGTTAGAAGAAGAATGCATTAAATTGTTTGGCACTAAATCTTTGAATGATGAGCATGATTGCAATGTTGTTAGTATGAACTCCTTGAATATCCATAGTACTAATGATGATTGCACTAGTTATGATGAAAATGTCTCCTATAAACAGGTCAATTTTTGTGGAGTACATTGGGTTTGGAAGTACACACCAAATAGGGAAGATAGATATTGCAAGAGGCATACATATTTAGAAACTAAATTGTTGCAAGAAAGTCTGGATGATTGTGCTGAAAATTTAAATTTTCTTGGCCATACTTGTGGACTTTGCAATGAAAGTGGTCATTTAGCTATCCGATGCAAATAGTTTCACAATCTAATTGTGTCAAAAAATTGTGATGAGTTGATTTCCCTTGCAAATTATAATGAACTTAGCTTGCTTATGGGTTATGAAGAAATGAAACGTTTAACTAGTGATCTTCCAGAATTTGCCCGTTACAAACTTCTTGGTTTTGATCTAGAGGAAATTTATATGTATTGTGCGGTGAATTGCATTGAAAATCCTTATATTGCCAATTACATAAAGAAAAGAAAATGAAGAGAATGCTAACGAAAGGGAAGAGACTTCCTAATATTCTCCTATTATTTCTTATGATGAATCAGGTAATGAGGAGGAGCCTTCTATTCAACCAATCTCATTAATAAGGAGCTCCAAAAAGAGGATTGAACCCACACATGATTGGTGAAGAAGAAGAAAAGAAAAAGGAAGAGAGGTAAAAAGGTATCCCTCCCAAATAATGTTGCTCCTATTATTGTTGTGCCTCATGAAAATGAATCAAAAATAATTGTGGAAGATGATGCACTTGATGATGACCTTGTTATGCCTATTGCTTGTTGTGATGATTATGATTGGGAAGATAATAATACTTCTTATGATCTTGAAAATCTTTTTGGCACTTGCTTGGAAGAATATGATAATAATGTTTGCTATACTATTGGTGCTATCCATACTATTGATGATGAGAGTGATTATGCTTATGATATGAAAAGGCCCAATCTTGGGGAAGCTATGTTTAATGAGGATGACATATTTGAGATATATTTGCTGCAATTAATGTTTGTCCCAAGCTTGGGGATGCTATGTCTAATGAAGATGACATTTTTAGCCTCTCAAGTTTTGATATGCAAAGTTGTTATGATGATAGCATGCCTTCTACCTATGATGATTATATTGATGAAAGTGGGTTTGGAAGAGTGTCAACTTTAGGAAGTAATGATCCCACTATTTTGGAGGATGTTGAATTTTATAATATTTATGAAAGTGGATTTGGAGAGGTCATAACTTTATTTAGTGATGAGTCCACTATCTTGGAACAGGTTTCAATCGATTATGATGAGAACAAAGTTGCTACTTATGATGATTATTGTGATGAAACTTATCCTAGAAAAAGTAGTGATGATTATATTTATAAAACTTGTCATGATTATGATTCCCCTTTTTTTGAACATTACTCTTTTAATCTGGAAACAATTTATAGTATTCAAGTCTCTTATGAAACTCCCACTATTCGGAATGAAAAGAATTTTTCTTATGTGGAGAGTAATAAAATTTCTATGCAAGTAGATCATGAAAGGAATGCTTTAGGTGCTGGTTATATTGTTGAATTCATTCATGATGCTACTGAAAATTATTATGAGGGAGGAACATATGCTGGTAGGAATTGCAATAATATCAAGTTTCCTCTCTATGTGCTTAAAGTTTTAAAGTTATGCTTGTTTTACCTTCCTATGCAAGATGATTCTTGTTCCCATAAGTTGTTTGCTCACAAAATCCCTATGCATAGGAAGTGGGTTAGACTTAAATGTGCTAGTCATATTCTTCATGATGCTTTCTTTATGTTTCAATTCTTATATTTTATGTGAGCATCATTGAATTCATCATGCCTAGCTAGGGGCGTTAAACGATAGCGCTTGTTGGGAGGCAACCCAATTTTATTTTAGATTCTTGCTTTTTGGTTATGTTTAGTAATAAACAATCCATCTAGCTTCTGTTTAGATGTGGTTTTATGTTTTAACTAGTTGACTCGTTGCGCCAAACGGCGCAGAGACCCGCTAAAGACATGTTGTCGATGAAAATAGTTTCATTTTGCAAGGACATATTCGATAACCATGCTATATTAAAAATATGTCTATCACACTGCGAGATCCAAGTTGAAAAAAAATTATATTTGTATAACCCGTTACACCAAAAAAAATGTATAACATGACCCGTTGCGCCAAACGGCAGTTAAAAATATTTGCATTTTTTAGTAATTGTGTTTGAGCAAATAAATACGGTAAGAACTTAATAAAAGTTTAGCAACAACAGAGTACAATTGTATCAGGTGCAACAGCAGCAAAAATTAGTTAGCTAATAAATTGTTTGAAGGGAACCAAACATTTCAGAGTAGTTTATCCGACATCTCATTCTCAAAAATGATCCTAAGCGGCCATCAACGAAAATACAATTGTTTTTTTAGGGTGAAAATACAATTGTTTTGATGCAACGACGGCATGAGAAATGAGTAAACATCAAAGAAACATAACATTTAAATTGGTTATTCCTTGGGTGAAATCTATTGTTGTATCACCCAGCCTAGTACCAATTCTTATCGCAACAACAATCTCACCCAATCCTCCTTCAAGAGGATACACAAAGGATATCAGGACACCAAATTGTGCGTCTTTGTAACTGTGAACCTTAATTTAGCTTAGTTTCTTCTTTAAGACCCAGATGATCAACCTAATAAAACAACATATTCAAACAAATAAAATGACATTAGTCATGCATGCAAGACCAAACTGTCTATCAGAAATCACAGCTAGAAGCATGCAATCCCAATTCACAAGGCGATAATCCCAGCAAATGATCAAAACATCCACAAGAAAAACAAAAATGATAGGCTGACAATTCAAATACATGATGAAGAATATAATTTCTTTTAGAAGTAAAGCACCATAGAATTACTTAACAGCCACAACGAAAGGCGAGGATACTAACTTATAAATAAGGCCACCTTTATACAACCTGACAAAAGCTTAAGTTACAGCTTTTGACCTTTTCTCGTCCATTGTAAAGCACTAACGCACAAGGCTGACGTTAAGTTCACATTAGGAATTGGAACTATAGACAATACATTGTTTTCACTATTTTTCTTAACTAAGGAAAATAAGAAGTTTATCTCATGGGTCCAATCAAGGGAGGGCTCCAAGCCTATGTAATTGATTCAATACAGTACCACCATATTGATCTTTCCATTCTACGACTGCATGTAAGATGTTAAGAGGATACACCAAGTGTGCAAAGAAATAAGCTCACTATGATTCATGTCGCATCACACATGAAAAATTGACACTGCCAATTATGAATTTAAAAAATATACAGGACTCTACATTGTTACAGCTTCTACCACACATTGCCTATAGTGCAAACAAAAGAAAAGACAACCATGCGTTATTTCAACTGGTGTAAGCAAGGCACTTATAATAGAGCAACATCATGGCAGCTCTAGTTATCGTAACAAGGCTAAAGTGTAGCTTAAAATCATTAGTTAACTCTGCTTCTATTCCGGTTCTTTGAAAATCACAATAGTAAACTTGTCCCTAACTCCTTTTGTGATTAGTAGTCATGTGCATGACTAAACCATATCTTTTGTTATTGTTAAAGCGTCCGCATACATAACATGTTAAACTTAGAATAGTCGTGCCCTAACATGTTATTCCGGTAAAAAAACCCTTGCGAATCAAATTGGCGATACACATACAAGATCTATGAGCACTATAGTGGAAGCATGATACTCTATATACAGGGAAAATAGAGAATTGAACCGCTTTCCACGCAAAGCGACATGATCGATCTGGGCTTCCCCATGGGCGCTCATGTGTGGGCAACATCTGTACTATTTAATATGCTTCGCCACTAAATTATGGTCTCATTGATTGAACTGTAGAACACAAATTTTCAAAATATGCATAATTATTACTTTTCGCTTTCTTTAATATGAATAACAATAACTAAAGGACATATTCATGTCATGAAAAGTGAGGAAAGAATTCTCAGAACCCTTTTCACCTTTCTTTTTCACAATCCTTCTCGTGCACTCATCTTGACACGACCAATTATCATCCTTTGGATATATTTAAATAGAAAAATGTTCGATTGCATTCCTTGATCCTCCACTCTGTCTTGTCAAGCCACAAGAATTATTCGAACACAAGATTGTAAATATGTAAAAAAATAAGAGCGCGGAATTACGATATAGAAATAGCGCGACTGATTTCCTTCGTTCACGCCTCCGCTTCGCTTCAGGTCTCCACCTGTGTTGTGATGCTACTCTTGCATTCCAATCTAACATTCAGGATTCAGCTAATATAAACTCATTGCTCTTTGTACAATAGAGAAGTAATGAGGAAAGAAGAAAAGCGAATTCACTTCCCCACCGGAAGTCGTAAAGCCCAACTCTGAATTTTTGGTTGTACCGCGCATCATCATCCATCTCAGATAGTAAGAGCACGTCCTTTAGCAATAAAATATCTGCTTAATTTTGACCTGGAGGTAAGAAGATGGACAAGGCACCTCCAAATCATCTAAATCGAAACCTTTCGGTCTTTGCTTTCACTATGTCTGAGTACCTGCATGGTGTGAGCAAATCATTCAATCAGTACAAAAAAAGGAATAATGTTCTAAAAAAAAGTACACAACAAGGAATAAAGCAGTTCCATCAGTTATCTTGAAACTAAACATACCATGCGTATAAATCCACCGGATGGTCAATTTTCTCACACCCATTCTCAACAAATCATGTACATACCAAAAAAGTGTCCAATGGGGAGCATATTCAAAAAACCTACAGCTCCTTGAAAGAATGCCCTTCTCCACAGTAACCAAGCAAGCTCATGAATTTCTGTGATTTAATATAAACAAACCTGTGATGTGGAAGTAAAACCATTGGAATATGAAGTGAATAATGTGCATCTACTCAAGTTGTAGGTAATTCTGCATGCGGTTACTACGTCGTCCTTGGTGGGGAGGGAAGTTGGAGGAGGCTCGGATCTCGAGAGGCTTGACATCAGCGGACAATCATCTGCACAACATGAAAATAAAGATCAAACCTTGGTAAGAGAAACAATAGGAGACCTGAAATTATGGGTGAACAAAAGAGATAATTTGGGGAGAAATTTAGGTCCCCAGACTGATGAGCTCTTGCATATGCATGATATTACAGATGTGATACCTTTGTGCTGCCTTTAGTTTTGAACCACTCGGAGACCATTCTGATCCCTCTAGCAAACATGTCAACAAAACTATATGCGCAATGCATTTTGAACCATTGACCAAAGCATCCATGCACCCGGAACTAAAAGCATCTAATTGTTCTGTTCTAAACTATTTTAAAGTCTGCACTTTGTACAGCTGCAACTTGGTGTCATGAACTGAATTAGTGCATTACTTACACAACAGATATCAGATTAAGTAGAAGTCGATAGAAATTAGCAGAAGTGGGCCACAAAAATCAGCAGCCCATCACCTTGCAATATAGAATATACTTTCGCCGACCATCATAGATCATACCGCTAAACAACAAGGCGCATCGGTCGTCCACTTGAATTATTATTCTACAACAAAACAAAAGCACACATAGAGCACCAATTAGAAGGGATCCTGCACACCGGTAAATGGTCTATATGGCAAAAAAAAACCATTTAGCCATTCATCAGGCAGATGGTGTGCATTAGGTTGGCCTGCTTACATGGTACAGAGGCATTTAGGCTACACAAATCTTGTAGATATGTGTGTGCAGAGAGAGAGAGATCACAAATCCATAGATGTGTGTGTAGAAAAAGAGATCAGGAGCGGAGCGGAAGCTCACCATGGGGTCTACCCATCCCCAAAATCTGCATGTCATGCCAAGGAAGAGGCATGGAAAAGAAGGTGGGGTGGAGGCATAAGCCGCCACGCCTCAGTGGCAAAACAGAGGCGAGCCTGGCCTCCTCCCTGGCTGGGCGGCGGCGCGGCCTCCAGGAGGTCCGACCTGCTCCTTCACCTAGTCGCCCACCTCCTCCTCCCCTGTCCTTCACCCCACCACCGGGCTCGCCTAACCCGCGCTCGATCTGGAACCAACAACGAAGAGAAGGAAGACGAGGTAGAGGGGCTAGCGTGGTGGAGGAGGACTAGCAGGCGGCGGCGGGACTCAGGCGGAGGCCGTGGCGACGCGAGGTGGGGGTGGAGGAGAGGCGGTGGCGGGGCTCCAGGGCGGAGGCCGTGGTGACGCGAGGAGGGGGATGGAGGAGGGGAGCGGGAGGCTGTGGGGATCCAGGGAAAACAGGGCTAGGCTTTGTGTGACGGCTGGTGCGGGAGTGGGACGAGGTGGATTGGCTGCGGAAGCGTGGAGCGGATCGGTCAAAACCGTCTGCACGCGGCCACGACTGACCCAGCCAACCAGAGCACGAGATGAGCCCACCCGTCATAGGCCAGTGGAAATGACCGTGAAGTGAAAATCGAATTTGACTGTTGTGAAGATCCAATGGCTCAAGTGCATTAGAATGCAGATCGGACGGCCAACGAAGCTTCAAATCAGGGGAGCCTTCTGGAGGTGAGTTGGCTAGCCTCTTTATTGTTTTAAATTAGTGTTTGTGCTAAATAGAACCTTTGGGAAGACTTGGGTGAAGTCTTTATGATCATGCTGTAAAAAAACAGAAACTTTAGCGCTCACGAGATTAGTTTCAACTTTTTACTGGAGAGTGCTATTTAGTTGATTCTTTTTGCAGATGATTACTAGACAAATTCCTCAGGTCCACCAATTTATAGAATTTTTGGAGTTCCATAAGTTTGTGTTAGTTACAGATTACTACAGACTATTCTGTTTTTGACAGATTCTGTTTTCATTGTGTTGTTTGCTTATTTTGATGACTCTATGGCTAGTAAAATAGTTTAAAAACCATAGAGAAGTTGGAATACAGTAGGTTTAACACCAATATAAATAAAGAATGAGTTTATTACAGTACCTTAAAGTGGTGTTTTGTTTTCTTTCGCTAACGGAGCTTACGAGTTTTTTGTTAAGTTTTGTGTTGTGAAGTTTTCAAGTTTTGGGTAAAGATTCGATGGACTATGGAATAAGGAGTGGCAAGAGCCTAAGCTTGGGGATGCCCCGGACGGCATCCCCTCTTTCGTCTTCGTTCATCGGTAACTTTATTTGGAGCTATATTTTTATTCACCACATGATATGTGTTTTACTTGGAGCGTCAAGTCATTTTATTTTGTTTTGCTTGATGTTTGAATAAAATACCAAGATCTCAAATTATTAAATGGGAGAGTCTTCACATAGTTGCATAATTATCCGACTACTCATTGATCTTCACTTATATCTTTCGGAGTGTTTTTGTTATTGCTCTAGTGCTTCACTTATATCTTTTAGAGCATGGTGGTAGTTTTATTTTGGAGAAATATATGAACTCTCATGCTTCACTTATATTATTTTGAGAGTCTTAAAAAGCATGGTAATTTGCCTAAATAATCCTAATATGCTAAGCATACAAGATTTGTAAGAATTCTTATGAGTGTGTTGAATACTAAGAGAAGTTTGATGCTTGATGATTGTTTTGAGATATGAAGATGGTGATATTAGAGTCATGCTAGTTGAGTAGTTGTGAATTTGAGAAATACTTGTGTTAAAGTTTGTGATTCCCGTAGCATGCACGTATGGTGAACCGTTATGTGATGAAGTCAGAGCATAATTTATTTATTGATTGTCTTCCTTATGAGTGGCGGTCGGGGACGAGCGATGGTCTTTTCCTACCAATCTACCCCCCTAGGAGCATGCGTGTAATACTTTGCTTTGATAACTTGTAGATCTTTGCAATAAGTATATGAGTTCTTTATGACTAATGTTGAGTCCATAGATTATACGCACTCTTCTTCCTTCCACCATTGCTAGCCTCTCTAATACCGCACACTTTTCATCGGTATCATACACCCACCATATACCTTCCTCAAAACAGCCACCATACCTACCTATCATGGCATTTCCATAGCCATCCCGAGATATATTGCCATGCAACTTTCCACCGTTCCGGTTATTATGACACGCTCCATCATTGTCATGTTGCTTAGCATGATCATGTAGTTGACATTGTGTTTGTGGCAAAGCCATCGTTCATAATTCTTTCATACATGTCACTCTTGATTCATTGCATATCCCGGTACACCGCCGGAGGCATTCATATAGAGTCATGTCTTGTTCTAAGTATTGAGTTGTAATTGTTGAGTCGTAAGTAAATAAAAGTGTGATGATCATCATTTTTAGAGCATTGTCCCAGTTAGGAAAGGATGATGGAGACTATGATTCCCCCACAAGTCGGGATGAGACTCTGGACGAAAAAAAAGAGGCCATAAAAAATAGAAAAGGCCCAAAGAAAAAAGAAAAAAATGAGAGAAAAAGAGAGAAGGGACAATGCTACTATCCTTTTACCACACTTGTGCTTCAAAGTAGCACCGTGATCTTCATGATAGAGAGTCTCCTATGATATCACTTTCATATACTAGTGGGAATCTTTCATTATAGAACTTGGCTTTTATATTCCAATGATGGGCTTCCTCAAAATGCCCTAGGTCTTCATGAGCAAGCGAGTTGGATGCACACCCACTTAGTTTCTTTTGTTGAGCTTTCATATACTTATAGCTCTGGTGCATCTGTTGCATGGCAATCCCTACTCACTCACATTAATATCGATTGATGGGCATCTCCATAGCCCGTTGATACGCCTAGTTGATGTGAGACTATCTTCTACTTTTTGTCTTCTCCACAACCACCATTCTATTCCACCTATAGTGCTATGACCATGGCTCACGCTCATGTATTGTGTGAAGATTGAAAAAGTTTGAGAATGTCAAAAGTATGAAACAATTGCTTGGCTTGTCGTCGGGTTTGTGCATGATTTAAATACTTTGTGTGGTGAAGATAGAGCATAGCCAGACTATATGATTTTGTAGGGATAACTTTCTTTGGCCATGTTATTTTGAGAAGACATAATTGCTTTGTTAGTATGCTTGAAGTATTATTATTTTTATGTCAATATGAACTTTTGTCTTGAATCTTTCGGATCTGAATATTCATACCACAATTAAGAAGAATTACATTGAAATTATGCCAAGTAGCATTCCACATCAAAAAATTTCTTTTTTATCATTTACCTACTCGAGGACGAGCAGGAATTAAGCTTGGGGATGTGTGATACGTCTCCAACGTATCTATAATTTTTGATTGCTCCATGCTATATTATCTACTGTTTTGGACAATATTGGGCTTTATTATCCACTTTTATATTATTTTTGGGACTAACCTATTAACCGGAGGCCCAGCCCAGAATTGCTGTTTTTTTCCTATTTCAGTGTTTCGAAGAAAAGGAATATCAAACGGAGTCCAATTGACCTGAAACTCCACGGAACTTATTTTTGGACCAGAAGAAGCCCACGGAGTACCGGAAGCTCACCAGGGGAGTCCCGAGCTGCCCACGAGGGTGGGGGGCGCCCCCACCCCCTAGGGCGTGCCCCCCAGCCTCGTGGACAGCCCGGAGGTCCACCGACGTACTTCTTTCACCCATATATACCCACATACCCTAAAACTTCCGAAGACGAGAATATATAGGGAGTTCCACCCCCGCAAGCCTCTGTAGCCACCAAAAACCAATCGGTACCCTGTTCCGGCACCCTGCCGGAGGGGGGAACCCTCACCGGTGGCCATCTTCATCATCCTGGCGCTCTCCATGACGAGGAGGGAGTAGTTCACCCTCGGGGCTGAGGGTATGCACCAGTAGCTATGTGTTTGATCTCTCTCTCTCTCTCTCTCTCTCTCTCTCTCTCTCTCTCGTGTTGTTGATTTGGCATGATCTTGATGTATCGCGAGCTTTGCTATTATAGTTGGATCTTATGTTTCTTCTCCCCTCTACTCTCTTGTAATGGATTGAGTTTTCCCTTTGAAGTTATCTTATCGGATTGAGTCTTTAATGATTTGAGAACACTTGATGTATGTCTTGCCGTGCGTATCTGTGGTGACAATGGGATATCACGTGATTCACTTGATGTATGTTTTGGTGACCAACTTGCGGGTTTCGCCCATGAACCTACGCATAGGGGTTGGCACACGTTTCGCCTCTTGATTCTCCCAGAGAAACTTTGGGGCACTCTTTGAGGTTCTACGTGTTGGTTGAATAGATGAATCTGAGATTGTGTGATGCATATCGTATAATCATACCCACGGATACTTGAGGTGACATTGGAGTATCTAGGTGACATTAGGGTTTTGGTTGATTTGTGTCTTAAGGTGTTATTCTAGTACGAACTCTAGGGCTGTTTGTGACACTTATAGGAATAGCCCAACGGATTGATTGGAAAGAATAACTTTGAGGTGGTTTCGTACCCTACCATAATCTCTTCGTTTGTTCCCCACTATTAGTGACTTTGGAGTGACTCTTTGTTGCATGTTGAGGGATAGTTATATGATCCAATTATGTTATTATTGTTGAGAGAACTTGCACTAGCGAAAGTATGAACCCTAGGCCTTATTTCCTAGCATTGCAATACCGTTTACTCTCACTTTTATCATTAGTTACCTTGCTGTTTTTATATTTTCAGATTATAAAAACCTATATCTACCATCCATATTGCACTTGTATCACCATCTCTTCGTCGAACTAGTGCACCTATACAATTTACCATTGTATTGAGTGTGTTGGGGACACAAGAGACTCTTTGTTATTTGGTTGCAGGGTTGCTTGAGAGAGACCATCTTCATCCCTACGCCTCCCACGGATTGATAAACCTTAGGTCATCCACTTGAGGGAAATTTGCTACTGTCCTACAAACCTCTGCACTTGGAGGCCCAACAACGTCTACAAGAAGAAGGTTGCGTAGTAGACATTAGTCCATGAGGGTGGGGGGGCATGCCCTACCCCCCCTGGGCGCGTCCCCCTATCTCGTGGATGACTCGTAGACCCCCCTGACGTGAGACCTACGCAAAAAATTCCTATAAGTACAGAAACCTCCAGAAAATAACCTAGATCGGGAGTTCCGCCACCGCAAGCCTCTGTAGCCACCAAAAACCAATCGGGACCTGTTTGACACCTCGGGAGGGATCGCTCACCGGTGGCCATCTTCATGATCCTGGCGCTCTCCATGACGAGGAGGGAGTAGTTCACCCTCGGGGCTGAGGGTATGTACCAGTAGCTATGTGTTTGATCTCTCTCTCTCTCTCTCTCGTGTTCTTGATGTGGCACGATCTTGATGTATCGCGAGCTTTGTTATTATAGTTGGATCTTATGATGTTTCTCCCCCTCTACTCTCTTGTAATGGATTGAGTTTTCCCTTCAAAGTTATCTTATCGGATTGAGTCTTTAAGGATTTGAGAACACTTGATGTATGTCTTGCATGTGCTTATCTGTGGTGACAATGGGATATTCACGCGATCTACTTGATATATGTTTTGGTGATCAACTTGCAGGTTCAGTGACCTTGTGAACTTATGCATAGGGGTTGGCACACGTTTTCGTCTTGACTCTTCGGTAGAAACTTTGGGGCACTCTTTGAAGTACTTTGTGTTGGTTTGAATAGATGAATCTGAGATTTGTGATGCATATTGTATAATCATACCCACGGATACTTGAGGTGACATTGGAGTATCTAGGTGACATTAGGGTTTTGGTTGATTTGTGTCTTAAGGTGTTATTCTAGTACGAACTCTAGGATAGATCGAACGGAAAGTATAGCTTCGTGTTATTTTACTACGGACTCTTGAATAGATCGATCAGAAAGGATAACTTCGAGGTGGTTTTGTACCCTACAATAATCCCTTGGTTTGTTCTCCGCTATTAGTGACTTTGGAGTGACTCTTTGTTGCATGTTGAGGGATAGTTATATGATCCAATTATGTTATTATTGTTGAGAGAACTTGCACTACCGTTTACGCTCACTTTTACCACTTGTTATCTTGCTGTTTTTATATTTTCATATTACAAAAACCTATATCTACCATCCATATTGCACTTGTATCACCATCTTTTCGCCGAACTAGTGCACCTATACAATTTACCATTGTATTGGGTGTGTTGGGGACACAAGAGACTCTTTGTTATTTGGTTGCGGGGTTGTTTGAGAGAGACCATCTTCATCCCACGCCTCCCACGGATTGATAAACCTTAGGTCATCCACTTGAGGTAAATTTGCTACTGTCCTACAAACCTCTGCACTTGGAGGCCCAACAACTGCTACAAGAAGAAGGTTGTGTAGTAGACATCACCGACCTACTTCTTTCGCCTATATATACTCTTATACCCTGAAAACATCCAGGGGAGCCACGAAACCACTTTTCCACCGCCGCAACCTTCTGTACCCGTGAGATCCCATCTTGGAGCCTTTTCCGACGATCTGCCGGAGGGGGATTCAATCACGGAGGGCTTCTACATCAACTCCATAGCCTCTCCGATGATGTGTGAGTAGTTTACCATAGACCTTCGGGTCCATAGTTATTAGCTAGATGGCTTCTTCTATCTCTTTGGTTCTCAATACAAAGTTCTCCTCGATATTCTTGGAGATCTATTCGATGTAATACTTTTCGCAGTGTGTTTGCCGAGATCTAATGAATTGTAGGTTTATGAACAAGATTATCTATGAACAATATTTGATTCTTCGCTGAATTTTTTTATGCATGATTTGATATCTTTGCAAGTCTCTTCGAATTATGGTTTGGTTTGGCCTACTAGATTGATCTTTCTTGCAATGGGAGAAGTGCTTAGCTTTGGGTTCAATCTTGCGGTGCTCGATCCGAGTGACAGAAAGGGAACCGACACGTATTGTATTGTTGCCATCGAGGATAAAAAGATGGGGTTTATATCATATTGCTTGAGTTATCCCTCTACATCATGGCATCTTGCTTAATGCGTTACTCTGTTCTTATGAACTTAATACTCTAGATGCATGCTGGATAGCAGTCGATGTGTGGAGTAATAATAGTAGATGCAGAATCGTTTCGGTCTACTTGACACGGACGTGATGCCTATGTTCATGATCATGCCAGGATATTCTCATAACTATGCGCTATTCTATCAATTGATCGGTAGTAATTTGTTCACCCACCGTAATATATGCTATCATGAGAGAAGCCACTAGTGAAACCTATGGCCCCCGGGTCTACTTTACATCATATAAGTTTCCGATCTATAATTCTAGTTTACTATTTATTTTGCAATCTTTATTTTCCAATCTATACAACAAAAATACCAAAAATATTTATCTTATTATCTTTATCAGATCTCACTTTTGCAAGTGGCTGTGAAGGGATTGACAACCCCTTTATCGCATTGGTTGCAAGGTTCTTGATTTTTTGTGCAGGTACTAGGCGATTTGCGTGTAGTCTCCTACTGGATTGATACCTTGGTTCTCAAAAACTGAGGGAAATACTTACGCTACTTTGCTGCATAACCCTTTCCTCTTCAAGGGAAAACCAACGCATGCTCAAGAGGTAGCAAGGGTCCAGCGCCTCCTCCACCAGGATCGCCTGGCGCCTGGCCTCGTGAGCCACCAGGATGCCCTGCATGCAGCGCTGGTGCGTGACAGCCATGTTCAGCAGGCCGAATAGCATCAGACATAGATGCGGGGGCAGCCCCCACTCCGGCCGACGTGGGATGGCCAGAAGCGCTCCTGAGAAGCGGCCTTGTTGAGCCCTGGGATGTTGACGCAGACGCGCAGCTCGCCACCCATGTCGAGGCGGCGGTATGGCGTCTTGGCGGCCTTCGCCGCGCATGGCTCGCGCCTCCTGAAGCTCTCCGATCACCTTAGTGATGAACTCCTGAGCGCCTGGCACCTCGCACCCTGTGCCCTGCTCGTAGAAGCGCGCATTGAAGCATGCCTCCATGTGGTGCCCAAACGCCTCTCTCGTGTCGTTGGCCAGGTCAGAGGCCCTCGAGAGGAGAGCCCCCGAGCCCGTCCTGAGAGGGGCGCTGAGCACGCCTTCCTATGCGAGAGGGAAGGGCGTCCCAGCAGTGGGCGCGGGTCCAGAGGCACGACCATCGGACACCCCATCCTCCTGAGGACCTCTAAGGAGTAGTTGCTTCTTCTTCTTCTTGGGGACGGCCTCAGGAGGATGGATGGCACCCTCGTGAGCTGAGTTCTTGACCGCTGCGGCCTGGTAGGCGCGCTCGAGGGAGCACACCGCATCCTTCTCATCGCAGGCGGCCATGATGATGCCGCCGCTTCCTGGCATATTGAGAACGTTGTAGCCGTGGTGAGTCACTGCCATGAACTTGGCAAGGGCTGGATACCCAAGGATGGCGTTGTACGGGAGGTGAATGCGGGCGATGTCAAAGTCGATGAGCTCGATGTGGTTGTTGTCGTGCTTGCCGAAGGTGATAGGGAGACGAATCTATCTCAGGAGAACAGTGGAGCCGGCGGTCACCCCTGAGAAGGGCTTGGTAGGGAGGAGCTAGCTGGTCATAGGGCACCTAGAGCCTCTCAAACGTCTCAACAAAGAGGACATCGAGTCCCATGCCTACGTCGATGAGTGTCTTGGTAACGAGGACGTTGCTGATGGTCGGCGAGCAGAGCATTGGGAGCGCGCCAGCGGTGGCTGCACACTTGAGCTGATTCGTAGAGTCAAAGGTGATGGCGTACTTGGACCACCTGAGGGGACGCGATGCCTCGAGCTTGGGGAGGGCCGCGTTCACCTCACGAGCGAACTGCTTGAAGACGCGATGGGAGGCAGGGGCCTGAGTGCCACCCAGCATAGAAGCGATAACACGAGGCTCCTGGAAGCCCCCGGCCCCATAATCTTGGCGGTGGTCATCGTTCCTCCTTGGCGGCGGCGGCAGCGGGAGCAGAGGAAGGTCGGCGTTTCCCTGAGGACGGTCCCCACGAGGTTGGTCCCTCCAGGGGCCGTCGGCTGAGAATCGCGGGCGAGCTGAGTCAACCGAGTCGGCTGAGAAGCAGCCCAAACACATTTCCACCAAGACCTAGAAGGACGTCCTGCCGAAGATCAAGGTGGCCGTTCTGATGGCTTCGACATAAGTATCAGAGACCGAATTTCTTCTTTGTATAAATTTGTCTTGACTGATCGTCGAGTGACTTTATGAGTGCAGCAACGAAACGTCGATGACTTCGTTGGATCCGAATGCCCCGGGGAGGGCCAGACTGAAGTTGACGCCGCAGACGCCACCACTTGCAAAGGTACTGGCCAGTTTATTCTCTGAATCTTGTTTGAATGGTTTGTAGACTAACGTTTTCGCCACTCGTATGAATGCAGCACCAACTGATGTGATCCATCTTGACGACGAAGACAAGGCTGACCCGCCGAACCCACATGCTGAAACGAGGGTGCTGACTCGCACTGACATAATCATGCGAGATGCTTCACCGAGACGAGCGGGCCGCGCCTCTCCCGCCAAAGCTGCTGCGAAGCCTGCGGGTCCGAGTCCTCCGGCTCAGGCTAGTTCCGAGTTTGTGGCCACAACCCCGACTTCTAAGCCCGCACCCATGACAAATCCAGCCCCTGTCACCGCCTTCACGCTGCACAGGGTCCCAGAGGACCAGGTGGAGGTGAGCAAGGAAGCCTTTGGTTACTTGTTACTTGCTACGAATTATCTTGCTCTCAAACTATGTGTCACTACTCTTTTACAACACTTGCAGAGAATATCTTGCTAAAATCGCTTATCAATTCCTCCCGCTCCTCGTTGGGTTCGACACTCTTACTTATCAAAAGGACTACGATGGATCCCCTACACTTGTGGGTCACCAGGGACCATCATCTTCATCAACATCTTCACCAACACCATCTCATATCCAAACCCTAGTTCTTTGTGCCTAGGGAAGGTTTTGTGGAATTAGTTTGTAGATTATGGGTTGTGGGAGTGATAGAAACTCAAACCCCAGTTTATGAATTGTTCCATGAGGGGCTGTTTTTGATCCAACTGTTTAATGCTACGGCGAGATTTATCTTAGTTACTTCTATTGTAGTTGCGGATGGTTGCATGGAGAGTATAATCATAAGTAGGTATTTGTTCAAGTTAGGACAGTACCTTAGCTCCGGTCCACCCACACAACACTTACTTAATCAATGAACGGTAAATTAATGAATCATGGTGAAAGTAACTTGGCGAGATTCCCGTGTGTCCTCAAGAGCGTTTGACATATTATAAGAAACACCCCGACTTGTCCTTAGCATTCTTAAGGATTGGGCCACTTACTGCACCTATTTCTTTGTTACTTGTTACCTTGTTATGAATTATCTTGCTATCAAAACTATTTTTACAACACTTGTAGTGAAACATTGTTGAAAACTATTTGTCAATTCCTTCTGCTCCTCATTGGGTTCGACGTTCTTACATATCAAAAAGGACTACGATTGATCCCTATACCCGTGAGTCATCAAGAACATGAACTGGTGCAAGTTCATTGCTCGGTGTCTTCATGATGTTTCTGCCAAAAAGAGATACAATAAGGGTTGGTGTCTTCACCTACTTAATGAATCTTCATGATGCAAGCTTAACTACTTTTATCCATTTTTTTCTTTTGATTAATGCACAACCCTTTTTGCCCCTACGTCGCCTTTTGTAGCTCCTTTTTATCCCCTTTTCTGCAACTTATGTATGTTTATAGGCTTGCCATCAGCAATGTAAAATTCAGCGAGGTTGGTAGTCGGTCGCCTGCTCACACGTTGGATGTAGTAACTTGGTCTATTGAGGCCATCAAAGCTGTTCTCGCGGCAGAAAGGAAGGCCGATGGGCCTTTTAGCAAGTTGCAAGTTAGTTCACTAGATGGAGTTTTTCATACAACATGGATGGCATTTTTCATGTGACTTGGATGCCATTTTTATCATGCCAATATGGCGATTTTCACTCTGTTTTTAGTATAGGAATATCATCATTCTCTTATTGGCTTGCATTTTTCTCTTGTTCATTATGGAATCCTATATCCTATATACCTAGGAGAGTTATCCTCACTAACTTATTTATCTCAACATGCTAGCGTGCCACCTCATCATACAACTATGGATGGGATAAGTTCCACCTCAAATGCAATTGTGCATGAGAGAAGACACACCACAACATTCAACTATGCATGAGAAAATATTTTCCATTTAATTATTTTACTTATATTCAACAAATATTGTTACAACTATACATACTCAAATATAATAAGTCATATGCATTTTTACTTTTTTAGTTTTGGTTTGTATGTTATCAACACAAATTTTCATCAACCAATTCACGCAACAACGCACGGGGGATGTATCTGGTGCACCGGGGCAATTTGTGCTACCGGTGCACCGGTCGCCCGTTGCACATTAAACAATGTTCGAAAAAATCCGGAAAAAAAATTAGTGCATTGACACAACATGAATGTATGTTGTCATGAAAATTTAGATCAATATTCAAAACATTGCTCGAGATACAAAAATAACTAATTTGACACTGAATAGTACATAACACAAGTTGGGCTTCAGTTTTGGCCCATTAGCACATTGATCTCAAATTTGTCTTGTATTTTGACCATTGTTTTGAATTTTTATGACAACATATATTTATGTTGTATCGACACACTAAATTTTTTCCGGATTTTTTGAACATTTTTGAATGTGCAGCGGGGTCCAGTGCACCGGTAGCACCAATTGCCTTGGTGCACCGGATACGTTCCCGCAACGCACGGGGTATCCTCTAGTTTCTAATATATGCTAGATGGCCTTTTTTTTGCTTCCGGATTGAATTCATGCTATTTTTTATTTCCCTTTTTACGATTGACATCTTTCATTAGATGCCAATTTCATTGTGTCTTGTGTGGCAAAGTGTTCATGTTGGCATTTTTAGTGTTTACTGTATGACAATTTTTAGTGTTCATGATGATATCTTTATTATCCACTGGATGACATTTTCATCATGTTTGAATGACCATTCCCTTTCTCGGTAGGTAACACACAAATTAAGAAACGTTTTTATTGCTAATGCGTTCATTGTTTCACCTGCTTTTATCTTGTCCAATTTGTATCATATCCTAGCTTTTTTTTTTCAAATCTAAAATGTTTACAAATTCACAAGGAATTACCTTTTTCCTATGAATGCTTGTGATTGGAACGAACACCGTTAAGATGGGAGGGGGACGAAGGGACTTATTCCATCTCATAATGTCATTATCACATCAGCGTCACTGCTGGCACACCTGAAAGAAAACCTATATGAAAAGAAGTACATATAATACGAACAACCAAGTTTTTCTCCATCTCCTTGCGCTTAGATGGCAGGGAACAATAACCTTATAACACATAAGAGGGAGAAACCCTAGCGGCGGGCCCACTCCATCCTTTTGTGCTTCGATGACAGTTCGAGATGGAGAGGAACAACATCCTTAACAGAGAAGGGGGAAAAACCCTAGCCTTCCATAAGATTGTTACCATGATGAAATGAATATAAATAATCCCTGATTCTGATTCTTACTTTTTGAACAGTTCGAGATGGAGAGGAACAACATCCTTAACAGAGAAGAGGGAAAAACCCTAGCCTTCCATAAGATTGTTACCATGATGAAATGAATATAAATAATCCCTGATTCTGATTCTTACTTTTTGAACAGTGGTGGGTCTTTTTTTTTTTTGAGAGAAACTACCGGTCCGTCTTTGGGATCTCAGAAAAAAAGACAGAAAAAAAGACACCTCCGAAGAGCTCAGGAGAGCCCGCCGATCTGCAGTACTAGTAGAAACCAAGAGCAAAGTCAGGTGGCCCCCCGAAACAGATCCACCTCCTCAGCGTCGCGTGGTGGGAAGACGAGAACCTCCCAAAGGCCAAAGCCCACCCCATAACCCCTAACCTAGGGTTTCGCCGCCATGGGATCCGCCGCCTCCGCCGCCTCCGACGCAGCGCCGCCACCGCCTTCTCCAGCGCAACCACACGGGGCCGCGCCGCCGTATGGGGTTGGGCTCGCCGGCATCCTCCCTCAGAAGCCGGATGGGGATGATAAGAAGGAGGAGAAGGTGGACTACCTCAACCTCCCTTGCCCCGTGCCGTACGAGGAGATCCAGCGCGAGGCCCTCAGTTCGTCCCCTTCCCCTCTCTTTTTTTAGTTTTCTTTATTTTAAACTACCATTGTGTGTTAATTGCTGCAGCATTGCTAAACTGCCAGTTGATGTATATGTGTGTGCTCTTGTGGTTGGTAATGAAGTTGTGCCATAATCCTTTCCTTGGTCGCGATTTGGTTGCTTGACGTGGATTATTATGAGGTTCCTGTAATCTGTAAATGTTTTTGTGATGTGCTGTTAGGATCAAAAGCCACAGAGTAGCCAAGTTTAGTCCATGTGAGATTAGGAGAGCACCAAAGCACTACTTTGATGCAACAGTTGTATAGAAATATAAGATGTCGATGTTCTCCAGAACTTACACCAAAGTATCCCACTTCTCTTGTAAAAGGATCCTTAAGCAGAACAACCTAGTCATGTTGACATATATCATACATAATTTAGAGTTAACAAAGGGATCATAAGGTGCTTAACATAATCTTTTTACTGTACTTCTCTAGATATTATCGTTAGGTAGTGGAACAGTGTTATGATTTAGGAAATGAACCAATATCTCAATCATTCATGCCTCCACTATCCACAATTTATTCCTTTTGTTATGACGCTATGTGGACGTGGTCTGTCTCAGACTTTCAACTTTGACAGATAGTTTTTAGGACAGGTTGGTAAAAAACTGCAAATGGTGAGATTATGAAAATATTTCTGTGAGAAATCTAGTAATAATACAGCTGTGAACAAATTCAATACCGTAAGATTTCCAATCCTCAGTTACACCTTACTAATTGACAAGAGAGATGCATTTGATGTGACATTATGGTCATCGTGGGCTTTATTTAGGCCATCATAATTCTTTGAATATTTACATAACTAAATATGCAATTTTAAACTCGTAAGGGAATTTAATTGTTTGCTTTGCTCATTTGGTGTTTACCTACCTGGCTACCTGCTTGCTGTATACGCAGTTTGGCTCTTGAGCTTTCTTTCATGGGATTTACTGACATGCTCAATTTGCAGTGTCTCTGAAGCCTGAACTTTTTGAAGGTTTGAGGTTTGACTTCACAAAGATGTTAACCCAGAAGTTCGCTCTTAGCCATAGGTGAGACAAAATGCAAAATGTTGGTGATACTTCTTTCTTGTCTTATTTATGATGTATGCCGATAACTTATTACTGACATCTTAACAGTGTCCTTATGGGCTCCCTGGAAGTTCCTTCTCAGTCAGCTGATGTTATAAAAGTCCCAACATCACAGTATGAATTTGGTGCCAATTTTTTAGATCCAAAGGTTTGTTCTCTTCACGTTTGATATAATTCTGTGGCATCTTGTATTTATGAACTCTGTTTTTAACTGTGTAATGAATTTTCCTTAGTTAATGCTTATCGGAAGGTTGATGACTGATGGAAGGCTGAATGCTCGTGTGAAATGTGATCTGACAGAGAATCTCGCGCTGAAAATAAATGCTCAGGTAGTTGAATTTGATATATTTTTTGTTTGGTGACTTCTATTTTACTCTTTTTTTGCTGATGGTTTCCTGTTTTCCAGCTTACTAGTGAGCCTCATTACTCTCAAGGGATGTTCAACTTTGACTACAAGGTATTCTATATCTGTGTTCCAAGCATATCTGTTCAGCTACATTAGCTGTCAGTTACTTATAACAATGCTTAAATTTTCTCTTAGTGTGTGCTTCTACCCAACTACTACCTTCTGTTAACATTTTACACTTTTATATAGGGCACAGACTATCGAGCACAGTTTCAAATTGGAAACAATGCGTTCTATGGGGCAAATTATATCCAGGTAAAGATCATCATTTCCTAGTTTCACGTCATACTCTACCTGCATCACCCAAAGGGAAACAAAAAGGGAATACAAGTATATTCAGGCTTCTCTGTAGTTGTCTATTTGTTTCTTGACTGCTTAAATTCTGCACAGGAGTTCAGGAATTTCTGTTAATGTGTTTATATTCAGTTTTTGCCCTTTGCTGTCTTTTGAGCTTCTTTTTATATCATGTTCCCTCACCACGTGCTATCTGGTTAGTGTTGTGGCTATGCTTAAGGCCCAGCATATTTTGCAGTTTTGGTTCTGTTGAACCTTGAACTTGTTAAGTTTGTTTACAATTTTAAAATAACTTGGCCACTGTAAGATTTATGCATTTTGTTGCTATATCTGATATCTGATGGAAATACATCAATAGTTTGTACAAGTGATGTTTACAGTTTCAGCGTTTCACTGTAAGATTTGTGCATTTATTTGCTTTCTGTTAGGATCACAGCAATAATTTGTAGCAGTGATGTTTACATTTTTCAATGGACTCAACTTATGCTTAGAATCAGCTCAAAACTTTGTTAGTGGCAAACATATTTACATTAATTACTAAATAACCTTGCTGCGCATATGAGAGTTGGTTTGTGATGAAGTGGGCAAATACATGTTTTTTATCTACTCTTTGTGTTGACAATGGGTTAACAATTTTTCGGTGTTCCAGAGTGTTACGCCAAATTTGTCGATGGGAACAGAGATATTCTGGCTTGGTCAGCAAAGGAAGTCAGGAATTGGATTTAATTCTCGCTACAATACAGATAAGATGGTAAGGAACTTCATAAGTCTTTGCTGTCTGGATGGCATGTAGGTTGAACTTCCGCATGTGACATACTTAAGTTTACAAGTCCATCCATTTATTGTTGGTATAAAGGATTAATTTGGGGAGGGATTTGGAAAACCCTCACTTTTTTGTTTGGCTTTGACAAAAAAAATGCCATTCCTTTATGTCGCTTGCATGTGGGGTCTGGGGCCACCTGTCAATGACACAAGGTGTGGCTTTTGCATCAAAGCACAAAGAAAAATGTGCCAGTTTGTCAAATTTTCCATTCAGATTGTGGTTTAATAGTCTAGGTTTAAGGGAAATTAAGACAGGCTATCCCCATGCACATCTTACGGTATCGAGAAGAACTAAGAGAGAGCAGAGTTTTTTCCTTAATCAGTCACTATTTGCTCACTTGACTTGAATATTCACTCATGCTACGTGTAGAGAATTGATTTACTATGAGAATGCAAGCTGATACATAGCAACGAAGCTACTATAGGACTGCAGGCTGAACACTATCTTTTACGACCATTGCAGGTGGGTACTCTACAGGTTGCGAGCACTGGTATTGTTGCGTTAAGTTATGTCCAGAAAGTTTCTGAAAAGGTTAGACACTACTATTATGAACATGAATTATTTGCATGCTATTTTAACCAGGTTCTAACTGTAAGTATACTGAAGTGCAGGTGTCTCTTGCTACTGACTTTATGTATAACCACATGTCCAGAGATGTGACTTCCAGCGTTGGCTACGATTATATCCTTAGGCAGGTCAGTGTCCCTTACAACACATTTGAGTATTTGACATTCTATATACTACCTCTGTCCCTAAATATAAGACGTTTTTCATTTCAAATCAAACTGCAAAAATGTCTTGCATTAATTAGCCTTAACTGGGTTTTTTATCTGCATGGTCTTGTTGCTGCCAATGGATATATATGTACCAACAGTATAAAACCATGCACTCTCACCGGTGTGCTGCCTTTTTTTTTCTGAAATTTCTTTTTGTTAGCTTAAGTTTCTTATTGCATTCCATTACAGTGCCGTCTAAGGGGCAAAGTTGACTCAAATGGTGTCGTTGCTGCATACTTGGAGGAGAGATTGAACATGGGTGTCAACTTTCTTCTGTCTGCAGAGGTATGAGCTGTAATATGACAGTTCCGATGAAATATGAGCTGTACTTTATGCCATTTCTGATAAAAATGTTTCCTTCCTCCCAGCAATGAATGTACTAATATTTTGGATTACCATCTTCTGAACTTGTGTTTTGTGACACAGATTGACCATCCGAAGAAGAACTACAAGTTTGGTTTTGGAATGACTGTAGGAGAGTAGATATGCTCACAGCAATTACTGTGAGAGGACTACAGATGTCTCCTCAGTTCGTTATAAGTGCAGGTTAACCATATGGTCTCGGTTCAAGTGTTCGGGACCTACAGATTCGCTCCTCGAGCGTTCAGGCTTTTTCGGTGTGCTTGCGGTTGTCTCATTTCAGCTGCTTTAGATAGCATGGGCATTTGGGCGTCCATGATTCTTTGTTTATCTAAAACAAGCTGAAACGTTGTTGTAATAATGTTCACTTGGTTGTTGGAGATTTTTGACCCTTAGGTTCCCAGCAATAGGCTTCTGTGAAATGACCGTACTCCACAATCTACAGACTATATACATTGAGAATTCAAGTGCAATCTTTGCTCTCATATCAGTTATATGTTCTTACATGTGGGGCCACCATGTCTTTTCTGCTCGAATTGTTCTCTCATAAGAGTAGTTGCATTCTTTCAGTGCCTGGCCGATCTGGATTCTGACAACTGACACAAATGAGCCCCCGTTTGCATCTCAAAGAGGTGCATCATGGAACAACCTGCGCCACCCTTTATCACCACACTTATTGCTCTTGCACTTGCTTGATTTCAACATTTGGATGCCGGGTGCCTGGCTCAGATGCATACCCGACAGAGGCGAAATTAGTTCCCCAAAACATGCATGATAACACCAGTGCTAGAATAATGACAAAGACCTTGCCCACAGAGGATCTGCTGTCCGTCCTCTGGCGGCTTCGCTGACTGAGTTTTTTCGGCGGTTTTGTCGATCACCGGATTCATGGCCTTCTCGTCGGAGGCTGTCTGATCATCATGAAAGTCTTAAGCTGGAATTGTAACAGGCTAAAAAACGCTGCAACAGTTCCAGCGTTGTTGAATGTCCAGCGAGCATGCAACCCAGAAGTGATGATGTTGTCAGAGACACACTTGGAAAGCTATCTGGCTGAATGTTTACGAAGGAGATTAAAAATGGATCACAAATTGGTGTGTGAGGGAGAAGGTCGGGTTGCACTTGCTTGCATCATGGAACCACCCAGTGCTAGAATAATGACAAAGACCTTGCCCACAGAGGATCTGCTGTCCGTCCTCTGGCGGCTTCGCTGACTGAGAGTTTTTTCAGCGATTTTGTCGATCACCGGATTCATGGCCTTCTCGTCGGAGGCTGTCTGATCATCATGAAAATCTTAAGCTGGAATTATAACAGGCTAAAAAACACTGCAACAGTTCGAGCGTTGGATGTCCAGCGAGCATGCAACCCAGAAGTGATGTTGTTGTCAGAGACACACTTGGAAAGCTATCTGGCTGAATGTTTACAAAGGAGATTAAAAATGGATTACAAATTGGTGTGTGAGGGAGAAGGTCGGGTTGCCCTTGCTTGATTTCTCCATTTGGATTAAAAATGAAAGAGGTGCATCATGGAACCCCCCCCCCCCCCCCCCCTCACCACACTTCTTGCACTGCTTGATTTCTCCAATTGGATGCCGGGTTGAGGGAGAGCTTTTTCCCTCAACACACGTTCGATCACCTTGCTAATGAGAAAATCATTAAGCTTGATAGCAAATATGACCCTGAGGTCTGACACCGATGCTCTGGCCACAACAACCTCGACGCCTACAAGAACCACATGCCAAATTCTGACGTGTGGCAACAACATAATCTGCAGCACTCGCCACATCTGGAAAGGCGATCGATAGGCGCCGGCGGACAGGCCGAAACTGCGCATTCGTTGGATTCGTCCAGTAATACCGGTTAGATCTATGTCCCCCACGTCATCCTCTGTGCAAAAAAAAAAAAAACGCTTCGTCATCATGTCTCCACCCACGTCTCGCGTCCCTTTGACCAATAGCTCGCGGCCATGTTAAGAGACTGCGCACACCGCCGCCGGCACTTGCCAGCCATCGGTGACACCCGCGGCCCCTGCGCTTGTCTCCCCCGGTCGCACGCGCTCCCCGGCCATTTGTGCTCATCCAAGAAGAGCGCCGTCGTCGCCACCAGCCCTGGCTTTGTTCGATGCAACACGGACCAAAGAGTCGTCGCCGTCCCCAACATCATGTGGCCATTGTAGTGTCGCCGCGCATGGCCATGTCAACCTCGGTGGCTGGTTGCAGCATCTTGAGCTGCCCGTGGTAGCAACTCTGGGTGGCGCTCTATGGCCGTCCGGCACTCATGCTGGTTTCAGCAAAAACATATGCCCATCGTAGCAAAATTTATTGTAGACGTAGCTCCGCCTCTTCGTAGCTCGGCTGGTTCCAGCAAAAATAGATGCTGGTCGTAGCAATTTTTGCCGTGGATGCAGCTCCGCCTCGCTGTCGTCGCTGACGCCCGATTGGTTCCAGCAAAAATAGATGCCGCTCGTAGCAATTTTTGTTGTGGATGCAGCTCCGCCTCACCGTCGTCGCTGACGTTCGACTGGCTCCAGCAAACGATATGTCAGACGTAGCATTTTTGTACGCCGATTGAAACATTTTTGCCATGGTTTGCAGCTCCGTCGCATCGACTCTTGCAGCCGACGCTTGACTGGCTCCAACAAACAAATGGTGGTCGAAGCATTTTGGCACGCCGGTCGTAGCATCTTCGCCCCATGGATGCAGCTTTGCAAGCGTGCCGCCGCTGGTGGTAGCAAACTTCAGCATCGCATCCTTGGTAGGAAAAAAAAAACCCATGGATGCATTTAGCCGCCCGCCCCATGGCCGCAGCTTCACGTGCGAGCTCACAGCATGGCCAGCCGCGTTGCAGCTTGCGGTCCTCACAGTCCCTGCAAGTGCGGGAGCCGCATGGAGCACATGGTGGCCGCCCCCATCGCAAAGGCAATAGCATCTGGGCGCATGGGTGTGCGGCGCGCGGCGGGCACCAACAACAACGCGCATGCGTGGTGAAGGGAAAGGAGGATCAAAGGGGAAGATAACAGAGGAGCTACAAGAATTTGTCAGGATGGGGGCGAACGAATGGCTGAGAAGAGTTGGGAAGAGGAAGGAGATAAGGACAGCGCATGGGACCAATAGGATGCGTGGGCAAGGCGCGGGCCCAATGCGTACAGCCGTCTCACGCGTGGTTTGTTTTGTGGCACTTTTAAGCAAGTGTGGCGTGCGAGCCGACCGAAAGTTTGGCCGGCGCCGAACACAAATGGTTCTCATCTGGAAACGCCTGGCTAGGGATACAGAGGCAAAATTAGTTCCCAAAACATGCATAATAACACCAGCGCTAGAGTAATGACAAAGGCCTTGTCCACGGAGGTAAAGGTAGACAAACGCCGACGAAGAGGTCATACCATGAGGGGAGAAACAACCGTAGAACTCTGCATCCCCGTCATCCAGGAAGTCAACATCAATCTCAGACAAGCCGACACAATAAAGAGCCTACTCAATGCAACCTTCACACGCTTGAGAAGGCTCCTAGCCTGTAGCAGCCAACCATACAAAGAATCAACCACACCACATGGAGGTTGGACCGCCTCCACCATCCGAAAGAAGCCAAGCCTTGCCGCCTACACAGGCACCACCTCAGCCGAGGCTGTAGAACCAACATAAGCAAAAACAACAAATGCCCGGAACTCACGACGGCTCTCATTGTGAGAGGGGGGGGGGGGGGGAGAGCATGGTGTTACACTCAGTGAAAGTGCATTTATCTCTAAATGGTATTTTGGTGTGATGACAATGTGGTTAGTGAAACTAATGACATTTGTTAAGGTTTATCTGAGGCCATTGGTTCCTCGGAGATTTATTGAGGAGGTGGTTGCCCCCCCCCCCAACACACACTTCAAAAGGGCTGTCATCCAAATCACGCCTTGTTACCCCTGGAGATCTATTGAGGATATGGTTGACCATACCAAAATGATTTGTGTTCCTTGCTCGATTTCCACATCAACACTTGTTACTCATACAGGTTGAGCTCTTAGGCCTTTAGAGGTTCCCCTGGAAGCTTCCTTGCGTGCGGTGTGTGATACGTCTCCAACGTATCTATAATTTTTGATTGTTCCATGCTATTATATTATCCATCTAGGATGTTTTATATGCATTTATATGCTATTTTATATGATTTTTGGGACTAATCTATTAACCTAGAGCCCAGTGTCAGTTTCTGTTTTTTCCTTGTTTTTGAGTATCGCAGAAAAGGAAAACCAAACGAAGTCCAATTGACCTGAAACTTCACGGAGATTATTTTTGGACCAGAAGAAGCCCACGGAGTATCAGAGATGGGCCAGAAGAGTCCCGAGGCACCCACGAGGGTGTGGCGCGCGCCCTACCCCCTGGGCGCGCCCCCTACCTCGTGGCCGCCTTGGAGACCCCTTGACTTGTTCCCGATGCCAAAATCTCTTATATATACAGAAACCCCCAGAACATAACCTAGATCGGGAGTTCCGCCGCCGCAAGCCTCTATAGCCACCAAAAACCAATCAGGACCCTGTTCCGGCACCCTGCCAGAGGGGGGATCCATCACCGATGGCCATCTTCATCATCCCGGCGCTCTCCATGACGAGGAGGGAGTAGTTCACCCTCGGGGCTGAGGGTATGTACCAGTAGCTATGTGTTTGATCTCTCTCTCTTTCTCTTGTTCTTGATTCGGCACGATCTTGATGTATCGCGAGCTTTGCTATTATAGTTGGATCTTATGATGTTTCTCCCCCTCTACTCTCTTGTAATGTATTGAGTTTTCACTTTGAAGTTATCTTATCAGATCGAGTCTTTAAGGATTTCAGAACACTTGATGTATGTCTTGCATGTGCTTATCTGTGGTAACAATGGGATATTCACGTGATCTACTTGATGTATGTTTTGGTGATCAACTTGCGGGTTCAATGACCTTGTGAAATTATGCATAGGGGTTGGCACACATTTTCGTCTTGACTCTCCGGTAGAAACTTTGGGGCGCTCTTTGAAGTTCTTTGTGTTGGTTGAATAGATGAATCTGAGATTGTGTGATGCATATCGTATAACCATATCCGCGGATACTTGAGGTGACATTGGAGTATCTAGGTGACATTAGGGTTTTGGTTGATTTGTGTCTTAAGGTGTTATTCTAGTATGAACTCTAGGATAGATCGAACGAAAAGAATAACTTCATGTTATTTTACTACGGACTCTTGAATAGATCGATCAGAAAGGATAACTTTGAGGTGGTTTCGTACCCTACAATAATCTCTTTGTTTGTTCTTTGCTATTAGTGACTTTGAAGTAACTCTTTGTTGCATGTTGAGGGATAGTTATATGATCCAATTATGTTATTATTGTTGAGAGAACTTGCACTAGTAAAAATATGAACCCTAGACCTTGTTTCCTAGCACTAGATGACCCGACCCGGTTGCGCCAATGGCGCAAGAACCCAGTTAGTAGCAATGCTAGTAGTGAATAGGTAGGGGATGTAGCTACAAACGTAATGCAATATGAATTTATCACAGATAGTAGAGTGAGGTAGATCGTTTTACAGAAACACATACATAGGATGTTTTAGAGCTTATTTAGTCATCTTCTTAGTCTGGCTGGTTTTCAGAAGGTGTGAACATACGAATAAGCAGTGTCGTTGCCGTATAATGCTCATGGTATACTTCCATAGGTACTTGAAGGCTCATGTGGCAAATGTAACAATTGATGTGTAATTTTTTTGCAGCGATGAGACGCTTCGATTTTCTGACTTGATCTTTGTAAAGCTTCATTTTGTTACCCCATGTGCAATGATCATCAAAGCTTCCAGCCAGGTTCCCCTACGAATGATTTTTAAAATGGCTGGTGTAAGCATAAGTATGTACTGGTATTAGAAGATCAAATGAAAATATTGTTTGCACGTACGGATTATAGGCTTAATTGCAGGTGTTGATGTTTATAATTAGTAGGAGGTTTTTGAAAGATTAGCATTTATAGGAAGACAAATTAAATAAGGCATACTGGTATTACGATTGGCACATGTAGATGGTTATGTACCATCAGATGTGTGCTTTCTTGCGATGATGTGAAGGGCCTGTGTAATTTTGAACAGTAAGATGCCTACAAGGTGAATATAAGTAGGAGGTTAAAAAGGGAAAATTAGCAGGTTGCACTTACCACTACCATCACCGATGTTGATAACAACTGGTTTGTATTTGCTGCGTGGCCGGAGTAAGATTACATTGTTAAGCTGAGGAAGTGATTCAGAAGACCCGCCATCATTACTGCCGTCACTGATGTTGATAACAGAAAATTTGGCAATGCATTGTGCCATAGTTTCCTATGATCCAAACCGGTTGGAGACACGAAGAGTTCATGTATCTTCCTTTGATCACGAACCGATTGGAGACATGAAGTGTTCATATTTTACTTATAATATGAGCAAGGACAGAACCAAAACTAAGGTCCCCAAGGAAATGCAGTATTATCATTATGCTAAATATACATTTCAAACGCGTGTCAAGTAAACTGGATCTAAAGATAGTGTAAAGCAACAAATGTGTCATCATTATGCTAAATATACATTTCAAACGCGTGTCAAGTAAACTGGATCTAAAGATAGTGTAAAGCAACAAATGTGTCATAGCTTAATCTATATGTGTATCTATCTATCGATAATCTGGCAACCCGTTGAAAACAACAAAAGAGCAAGTGTGCATCTATTCTTCACCCACAAAAATAAGGTCTTGTAGTTAACTAATAATTTCGATGCAGCAAGGTACAAACATTGAAGTAAATATAGCCATTCCATATACTGAAATAAAGCAGGAAAGACATAGAAGCACACACACACACAGAGAGGGAATTGCTTATTACATTCAAATTATCATAGCACCATAAGTTTCCTGCAGGGCAAAATACAGAAATGTATTCCATTCCGTGTTCTGTTAATCACTATGACAATAATAAAACAATATGAAGTCTCTAGCATGCATCTGCATCTAATTTACAAAATCATTATACTCAAATCAATCATGACCAGCACAATGTTTTTACAAATATGAACAAGGAAAAATATAGAGAAGGAAAATGAGTATGGATACCTTGTTATGTTTAACACCAATCTGGTGAGGTGGTTAGCATGCAAGGAAGGAAGCGGGAGCCGCGAGCTATCGTAGCATGAACTGTGTCACGGTGAACAAGGAGCAACGGATACGAGGGCGACGCTGCAGCAAATGAGGCGAGGAGCGGCCGTCCTCCCCTCCCCTCCCTCGACTGGTGACCCCGACCCATCACCAGACTCACTGCTCCTTCCCTCACCTTCGTCCTCCTCACCCTCCCCTGCTCATCGACACCCACAATATAACCACGCCATCTGCGCTCTCCAATGGCGATTACACATGCCTGATCCAGACAAAATGATTGCACTCAACAAGCACAATCCAAAATTAGAAGCGCATCTAACAAAAGGAAATATAGATACCGAACAACCATATTTCTGTACAAACTGGATTAGAACCATATTTAATCAAGAAAGCTGTTTTAATGGAGCACTAACGCCTTACAAACATGGATATGAACCAATGGCGCATACGAGTACTCAATAAAGCAGGAAACAAACCAACAGGATATTTATAAAGTTAGGCATTCATAAAATTGGGAACAAATTGTTGCATAACAACTGAATTTAATTACTTGAAGAAAAATGATTCAGATGCCACCTAGTGCTTTCGGTGATGGGTATTAAGTATCAGCAATGATTGAAGTAAAGTACCCTAAAACTAAACTTTGGGAGCCGAACTTTAGCGATCTGAATAGGTAACATACTATGATGATGGTTGTGATGTTCCGGCCAATCACCTAAAATAGCATGTTTCCTTTGCAAACCCGTAAGCTAAAGAAACTACATTACGTTACATAGAACTGACATTTTTGTACTACATAAGAATGGTTCAAAAATTGCATATTCAACGAAGGCTACACATTTGTTCAGTTCGTAAAGCAAAAAAGTACCAAATCTTCCATGAACACAAGAAGATGCCACGAATGGATGACCTGGGTAATCTGACTCTCTGACAGACGGCCATATCAAACAGGAGAAGAATGACCATCATCTTCAAGAAACAAAGAAAACTATGTCATATCAGAAATGGCATAAACACCAACACAAATAGTTAATTGGACGCGGAACATATCAAATTAAAAAATGAATTATTATTCCGTGATGGTAGAAAAAGCAAACTTCCCACACAAAAATTCATACTGTGATATTATGGGCATATACTAAAGTATTTTGAGAAGCATAGAAACAATTAATCTTGTTTGGTACCTTTCTTCTGCAGCTATCACTTCAGGCACATAATTTTGATGTGACATCTGGTGTCCAAAGTAGATCTGAAAGCTAGTATATTGTATACATAAAAATTATGCCAACTATTTTTCTATTTCGACCTTCTTTAAGCAGGTAAGTATTTTCCAGATAACAACTTCGCTTTATTACCTCAAAATTGATCAACCGGTGTGCCAATGAATAGAGCTATAGAATTTGGTAGGGTCTATATTCATGTATTCCCAGATCCTTGCATTTCGGACCGTAAACATCTAGCGATAGGACTTCCTGTTCACGTCCTTTGGCAGCAGGACTCCATCAATCAAATCCTGCTGATGGTAAAAAGAGAAAGTGATTACTAGAGTCCATAGGGTAGTTAGAGATTAGCCATAAAGAAAAAAAAGGGCAGAGAGCTCTAAATAGTCTCTTTCTTATTTCCACACTTACATCGCGTTCAAATACATAAAGGAAATAAGCCAGAATATTTATCCATTGCTCAGTGTCAAGAGAAAGCACATCCAGCCATGCATTTTTTCCAGTTATAATTGTTTCTACTGGCAAATCATCTAGTTTATTGATGCCTAGGAATAACATATTAAATAAGGCAGCTCAACTCATGCGTAACGGAGATCCAAGTTTTAGTAAAGCAGAAGAATTCGTGTTTTCCAAAAATCTCTTGCACAAATTAGCACAGATCAAGAAAGGTCACCAAGAAAAACAGCAATCTAAAAATTAGCAAAGGAAGAAACAACACTGTAATAATGCTTTGAAAAGCTTGATTTGGTGTGAGCACAAACTGTGAGAAAAATCAAATGTGTATGTTTAGTCCGTGTGTCAATTTTTCAAAAGCGCAGGACCTAAGTTACTGCTGCCCAACATAGAGTAGCACTACCCTTAGTTGCAACCTTAGTCCATATAAAATAGTCAGTCCACCACCAGCAGAGGTTACAAACCTCTTCTACTCTCGCATAACTACTTCAGAGTTATTAACTACCTCAAATTAGCACAGAACATAGTAGAGTTCGTAACTGAATTAAGGGGAAGAAATGAGATGTTATTTTTTAAATGAGATGACATTTTCTAATCTAACTGAACGTATTGTAAGTACAGAAGTTACTGACATGGCAGTCTCACCAACAATAGTTTGAAGTTAAAGTGAAATTGCACAAATTTTGTTTAAGCCGCCACACCCACCGCTTTTCAGCTTAGGTGCCCTAAAAAATCATAAACACATCACACTAATCAGTATATATAAATGACTTTACTCGATAATTAGAATCACTATGTGTTCCCGACTCATATATGTAACAAAATCTAAGTGTTGGCCATAGTAACAACAGTATATCTGGCAGTACTTAGGTGTCATGAATCACAATAAGGGATTTGTGTCTCTCTTCTCTTGTTCCTACACCTCTATTGCCAAAAGTTAAGAAGCACACGAAATCAATCCAATTCAAATTCCTCAGAGAACAATGAGAAGCACACTGCATGTATGCTAATGCTTAACTGAACTGATAGAAAAGGTAATATGTAGTCACCTGGCTGCTAGAGCATACAGAAGATAAGCATGGATGATGGAGAACCGACACCACGGATGCCTCCTGTACATCAGCAACTGCGCCACCACATACAATGGCTACGACTACCATAGAACATCAGTCCGCCATTGAGAAGATGAGCTCACCGGTGAATCACCGAATCGACGGGCACATCAACCCCACCATCGACTGGATGGGAACACACCCATCTACAATAGAGACCAAAGGAAAAGCAAGAGCACGATTACTAAGTTGGAAAGAAAGGAAGAACCAAACACAAATCGAGAAAATAAAGTAGGAGATCATCACCACAAATAGGACGCATCCGACGACGAATTCCCTGCCACAACACCCCCTTTCCTCTCCTCCTTCTCCCTCTCCCTCTTATCTTCTCTCTCTCCTACAGATCAAATTGAGAGAGGAAGGGGATTAGAAGAAGGAACTCACAGGGGGGAGGTGCAACCATAAGAGACGGGGAATGAGATGGCGCCTGATATAGCGGAGGTTGCGGCGAGGCGCATCGTCTGTCGCGGCTAATCCTTCCTCCTCCTGCCGAGTCCGGATCGAGGCCGCGCTCCTCGGCTCGAGCTCCGATGACGAATTATAGTCAACTAAACAACACACACACCCTTTTCAGTAACTGAAAAGACAGAACCATCTAAATTACAGAAACTTGGTGCCACACAACATAAAGAAGCAGATATTGCTCATGCTCACTTGAGACAACGCCTTTAACTAAATGCAGCTGCAAAATTTTCCAAACCCTGAAAAGAAACTACAACAAACAACCAATAAAATCTAATGTTCTACATATGCTGGAAGCATGGATTTTACTACAAAAGGGGAGGCATCAACAAGAATAAGTATCTCAATTTTAGCCACCAATGCAGAAGACAGGTCATGTGCTTTTGTTCAAGCTATGCAATATGAATAATCATATATTTGTTTACCCATAGGAATAATAATCGCAAGGTAGTCTAACTATTAGCAAATATTCTATTAAGGGAAACAACAACACAATTAAATGGTAGAAACTCTAAAAGGGGCAAATAGTCATTGGTTTGAGATCATCATCTTGCTCGTGAGCAAATAAACACGATTGTTTAATTATCTCATAACAAGCTAGATCAAAAGCATTAAACAACCTAGGGTGTGCCTAGCCTTACAGAATATCATAACACATACATTTGGTGGAGAAAGGCGGAGACAATTATGTACTGTGAGCCGATCACACTACCACGAAAACCATGATGAACCTTGATAAGACCAGTCGACCATATGGTGGCAAAATCATCAAAGAGGTATATGGGGAAGAACTCACGGAGCAAAGCCAATAGAACAATTAGTAGATCCCGCTTACATGCAGCGCCAAATAAACAAATCATAAATTTGGACCAGTGTTTCAGCGAGAAATTACTGCACAAGAATGGCAACCGACCACAAGGCCTTTAAAGATGAATATAATATATTAACACAACATCAGTTCAGTTTCCGTAAGCGAAACAATGAAGAAACGTATTGTATAAGTTTACTTAATTTGGTCACATATTGTAACCAGAAGTATTTATGTGCACAAAAAAGGAAGGCAGTCTTTCCTTTGGCCTAATTTTCACAAATTAGTTACATTTGCTTCTTGAATGGAAGCTACTAAGTTGAGTAAAACCAAGCATGTATGTGATCTGACCATCGTCAACTGCAAGTAAACTAAGTAACCAACTGTATGTACCAAAATGTACAAAGCTCAAGGTCAGTTAGGGAGACAAACACAACGAATCACACCTTATCTTATCTCATCATGGCTGGTACAAAATCCTAACCTTGAAACATGCAGCAAAAAAACAGATATAGTTCAGCCTTCATGAGCCGAAACGCATGACTAAAAAATTCTGATTGAGAGAGAGGAGATTGACTACACCCCAAATTAACAGGAACCAAAAAATTCCATTAGTATGCATGATAGATTAAGCTGTAAATTCATTAGTATGATAAAGAAAATGTCATTACTACAACCTGTAAATTAATAGTGTAGTGACCCGACCTCAGACGGTCAAGGCTCTGTGTTACTGTGCCATCCCTGGATCAGTATGCTGGCACACACAGTACATCAATGTATATATCAAAGTGCAATCACATGCATAAATAACGTAAAACTGATATATACCTCATAATACTCAGTGAAACAATCAAGCGGGTGTGGAGTCCCATCAACGCCATCGGCGGGTTGAGTGTAGACCGTAACCTGTATCGTAACTCTTACTCGTCGAGGAAAATATCTGCAACATGATACGTTGCAGCCGTAGTGTAGGTCGATTACATTGAATGTACGGCAAGATCACAACATGAATAAAGCAGATGGTAAAACTATACTATATGCAATTTGGCTTTGTGGCTCTGTATCTGAGTTTTGTTTTGCGTAAAAGCTGATTTTATTTTACCTACATCAAAGGAATAGAATGAAGTCTGCACTAAGGAGTTTTCTATCATGACATGGTTCCGCCAACCGATGTCTCATAGCCCAAAATTCATCATATGTTGCCCACAATTAAGTTATCAATCCGGTGTTGAGAGTTCGAAATAGATCCAAGTCCAGAGGCTCAAATTGTCCGTAACCGGGACACGGCTAATCGATTAGGTTTAAACCCTCTGCAGAGGTTTGTACACTTTACCCGCAAGATTCGATCCCTCTCTTTACGTTCTCGCACTTCGTGGTGTTTGAGAACAAGATGACCGAAACATGGTCTTCCAAAGAGTTCCTCTGACCACTGTCCGGTACCCATCCAATCCTACCGTCATTCTACATCTGCTAGTACCGTCCCAGCCAGAGTCACAACTAAGGTCAACCAAGCCAGAGCCCATAATGACTTGCGGTTGCACGGTAAGCTTCGGGCGTGAAGTATTCTTCCGTCTCTTTGAGTGCAGGTGAAGCTTTCCGCAAGATGTCATGGCGCTTCTCCATGCATCCCGGCCAACCACTGGGTTCTCCAGGGTGCCCGTCAACCGTCCTTCACCCAGTAGTGTGTATTGAATTCCTGTCTTGAGTCTTGGAAGTCTTGAGGTCTTGAAGATGCAGTCCTTGCAGATTCCATCATGGAGTTGTCGTTATTGACGTAGAGTCCTCCTTTCTCACACCACTCCCGAACACTCATACCAAACCCCGTCTACTATAGCGTAGCATTTAAATAAAACGTCCGGGCTTGGTAACAGGGTGATGGGTTCCTACCTCATGCATACTACTCAACTACAAGGATTCAATAACACTACTGAGGTGTGGTTGCAAAGATGTCACTAAATGCAATAAAAACATAGGTATGAAAGCATGGTCAAAGTGAACTTGCCTGGTTGACGATCTTCGAAAAAAACTAGGGTTTCATAGTAGCAATCTTCGCACTCCGGAAATTCTACCGAGGCAAACAATAACTATAATAAGCACATAGCAATAGGATCACATAACACAACATAACAAAAGTAACATAACACAACAAACAACCAAAACTCAATCCAAAAGAAAAACTCAAATAAAGGCCACTCAAAGTTTTCCCTACTTCAAACAATAACAAAAATAGTTTTATATAAAAAAAATTCTTAATATAACCTAATCATGGTTTTAGGTTAACTTAACAGAAAAGGTTTCACTAAGCAACTAGGAGCAAAAAGAATTAATTAAAAGCTATTATAAAACTCATTTTAGGCCTAATCCAATTTCTATTAAGAAAAATAATTTAAAACTTTTATTAATTATAAATAAAAGTTCATCTACTAGAATGACAGAAACTAACCTAGAATAACTAATCACAAGTTAAGAATAAATTAATTTACTAATTAATTAATTAGGAAAACAGGAACTAGTTAATTAATTAGGATTAATAGGATTCTGTCTAAAACTAATTATTTATTAATCCTAAAATACCCAAGTTAATTTCTAGGGTTTGGCAATGCCAAAATAAAGTGATGACAAAAAGAATCATGCAAAATAATTTTTCTAACTAAAGTTATAGCAGATTTACTATTCTGACTAAAACAATATTAAGGCATTTTAATTATTTTTAACATAGCTAAATATATATTTTACAGAAACTACATAAAATTTGCAATCCAACAAAAAGAATCACTCAAAATATTAAACAGAATAAAAGATATGAATTTTTGAAAAGCGAAGCTATTCTCAGAAATGTAAAATCAAAATAAAAGAAAAAGGCCTAATGGGCCTATCATGCACTAAGGCGTAACTTAGTCTAAACGGGCCTAGGTTTAACTAAAACTAACCGGCCTAAAATAAAAAACCTAACTAAAACTAACCGAAAAGAACCGGCGGTTTTATAAATAAAACCTACCCCTTGAGTTCTAATCCTAACCACTCGATTGAGATCGGACGGGGTGTGCTTTCAATGACTTACCGGAGTCCGGCGACGGCGGCGGCGGGCGGCGAGAGGCTGGGGCTTCGAAGGCCGGGAGGTCGGGAGTCGCCGTCTTGGTCAGGGAAGTGGGAGGTGAGGAGTTTGGTGGGGTCGGGAGCTCGGGGCGCTTAGGGCGTCGTCGTGGCGACTTTGGCGGCGGTGAGAGCCTCGGGCTCCCGAGCACAACGGGAGGAGAGGGGTCCAGCGAGGTCTCGGGGAATGGGGTCGCGGCGGCTTTTATAGCCGGGGTCGTCTTCGCAGAGGATCGAGGCGATCGGGGATCCCGGATCCTTCGGGATCCGGCGATCCAGCAGCGGCAGTGGCGTGGGCGAGGTAGGGATGGGCGGGCCCTGGGTCGAAGAGAGAGAGAGGCGAGGCGAAGGCGGGTGGCAAGTGGCAGCGCTTTGAGGAGAGGAGAGGGAGCCGGGCTGGGCTTGGCTCATTGGCTGGCTGGGCTGGCCGGCCGGGCCAGGCTGGAGGGGGGGTGCGGCGCTGGCTGGGCCTGGGGTGGCCTGGCTGGCGCCCCGGGGATTTTCCTTTTAAAATTTTATTTTTTTAAAATAAAACAAAAACAGAAATAAAACAATATCTATAAATATTTTATATAGGGTATATATATACCAAAATGATCAGGGAAATATTCCCTTTCATTTGAACATTTTACCAGAGGCAAAATCCAAACTTTATAAAAATCCATTTTTTTCAAATTCTATTAAAATTCAGATTTGAATTCCAAAACTGTTGGCGTAGTTTCTGCGGATAGTTTTGGAGTGTCATGTTTGCTCCTCTCATACTTTGGTTCAAGTATTTATCAGGCATAGTTTTTTGAAACAATTCCAACTTGCCAAAGTTTTGAATTCAAATTCAAAACTCAAAATTTGAAAGAGGGTTTCAAGCACTTTCAAATGACTTTCAACTTGATACTTTTTAACTTCCAACTCATATTTCATATAATTGAAGAAGTCATTTTATCTTCCCTCATGAAAATCATTGAGTTGCATAAAGCTTTGAATTTGAAATCTTCCCAAATGAAATTCAAATCTTTTCCAAAACCCTATTCATTTCAAAATGGAAGAAGTCATGTCATCTTCACTCTAGGCTTTGGTGTTGGTATGAATTTGAATTCATTGGGATCCAAAAGGCAAAGGAGAAAGTTTTGGGAAAGTCATTTCATTCCCTCTCATTCAACTTTCAAAAGTTTTTCAAATTTCACTCAGTTTCACTCATTCAATCAAACCAACAATCGGACAACAAGCATGGTTATTTATTTAATATAACATTCCAAAATTTAGAATTTTGGGATGTTACAAACCTACCACTTAAAATGAATCTAGTCCTCGAGATTCAAGAAACTAGAAAGAAAAGGTTAGGGTTTGGAGGCCTTCTAGCAAATCCATTGATCGGTATGGTCTAAAGTGCTACCACACTTAAAAACAAGGTCATGGTTCCAATAAACTCAGATATTTCCTCTGGAGGGCTGACAATGTATGTCTCTTCACATATCTTACAATAGCTCCTTCATTAAAGCTCTTCTGTCAGAAGCATAGAGTTTTCCTCAAAATCTTGGGTTGGTTCGTCAAGGTTGAAGTTCGTTCGAGGCTGGATCTTCTTAGCTGATAGGTCTGTGTCCATTCTAGACAACCATCGAAACACTCATGGTGGTCTACCATTAATGGTTTCTCCTGCAGAAAACGGGTCTAGGTTGAACTTCACCGTATAACCTCTCGATTGGCAATTTGCTGTAAAGGGTTCCATCGTCCTACCATTCTAGGGTTTTATGGCTTATCGTGTCGACACTCTTCTAAGGTTTTCAAGGCTCTCGATTTTCGATCAACATATGATAGTTCATGATAGAAGTCTCTCGGTATGGGGCCAATCCATCCCGTGCTTGAATCATTACCACATATGTAAATATCGAATCACGTCTTCTAACACTTGGGCATACTCACAAGCATTGCAGAATTTCTCTTGTTCTCGAACTGGGTTCGAGTAATTCCATGGTTTTCGCAAGCCAAACAAAACATCTATCGTTACTTCACCACTCTCGTGTTTTTGCGTAACCTTACGGGTGTGTCCTATTTCTCCATAAATCTTGCGAGCACAAGGTTTCTTCTTCGGGTTATCATGGTGCCTCCGGATGAGACGTGATCTCATCGTGGTCTTCTTGAATTCCTCCCAAGTTCTTGCTCCTTTAAATCCTTGTATGGATTGATGCATTCTCCACAGGTTGCAGCACTTTCTCGTAAAATCTTGAAGAGCGTATTGGACCTCATACTTCCTTGAAACCAAATTGTTCCCGAAGTGATTCTCCATGTTCTCGCATCCATAGCTCTGCCTCCGAAGTCTTGATCCGAAGAATATCAGTCCAACTTCATTCATCATCTATGGGGTTCAAGGGTTTTAAGGTGAGATGAGAGAGAGGTGGGGAGGATATACACACAATACAAACAATAGTTTTTGATGAAACAAGTTTTACTTTGTGGTCATCGAAAAAACATCAAACAAATGACAGCTCACACATCGTCGCATCTAACGTAAGTGTGTAACAGGGTTTGGTCTTCTAAAGGTCAAATATTTCTTTAGGAACTTCAAATCTTCGGAGTCTTCAACTGTTGTAGCTTCTAATACATGGTGAAATCCTCTTTACTTGGAAGAGGTCATCAGTCTTCCGATATCTTTCTTGGAGTGGCTTCAGTTGATCCTTCATGTGGTCAAAAGGAAAAGGGTATATCCTAACTATTATGAGGTGAGAGTGTCTATTCGATAAAATCAGAAAAGATGAGAAGTAAGAGTCTTTTGTAAATAAAGTTTTTGAGATATCCTGTCCTAAGGGCTTTTCCGGTTTCTAGGGTCACGTCCCCACACCAACATGTGCTCGATACCATCTCAGAGCGACCCGACCTCAGACGGTCAAGCCTACGTATTCTTGTGCCATCCACAGATCAGTATCTTTGGCACACACAGTACATCAATGTATATATCAAAGTGCAATCACATGCATAAATAACGTAAAACTGATATATACCTCATAATACTCAATGGAAACAATCAAAGCGGGTGTGGAGTCCCATCAACGCCATCGGCGAGTTGAGTGTAGACCGTAACCTGTATCGTAACTCTTACTCGTCGAGGAAAATATCTGCAACATGATACGTTGCAGCCGTGTAGGTCAAGACATTGAATGTACCGGCAAGATCACAACATGAATAAACAGATGGTAAAACTATACTATATGCAATTTGGCTTTGTGGCTCAGATTCGAGTTTTGTTTGAGTAAAAGCTGATTTTATTTTACCTACATCAAAGGAATAGAATGAAGTCTGCACTAAGGAGTTTTCTATCATGACATGGTTCCGCCAACCGATGTCTCATAGCCCAAAACTCATCATATGTTGCCCACAATTAAGTTATCAATCCGGTGTTGAGAGTTCAAAATAGATCCAAGTCCAGAGGCTCAAATTGTCCGTAACCGGGACACGGCTAATCGATTAGGTTTAAACCCTCTGCAGAGGTTTGTACACTTTACCCGCAAGATTCGATCCCTCTCTTTACGTTCTCGCACTTCGTGGTGTTTGAGAACAAGATGACCGAAACATGGTCTTCCAAAGAGTTCCTCGACCACCGTCGGTACCCATCCAATCCTACCGTCATTCTACATCTGCTAGTACCGCCCCAGCCAGAGTCACAACTAAGGTCAACCAAGCCAGAGCCCATAATGACTTGCGGTTGCCAGGGTAAGCTTCGGGCGTGAAGTATTCTTCCGTCTCTTTGAGTCTGGGTGAAGCTTTCCGCAAGATGTCATGGCGCTTCTCCATGCATCCCGGCCAACCACTGGGTTCTCCAGGGTGCCCGTCAACCGTCCTTCACCCAGTAGTGTGTATTGAATTCCTGTCTTGAGTCTTGGAAGTCTTGAGGTCTTGAAGATGCAGTCCTTGCAGATTCCATCATGGAGTTGTCGTTATTGACGTAGAGTCCTCCTTTCTCACACCACTCCCGAACACTCATACCAAACCCCGTCTACTATAGCGTAGCATTTAAATAAAACGTCCCGGGCTTGGTAACAGGGTGATGGGTTCCTACCTCATGCATACTACTCAACTACAAGGATTCAATAACACTACTGAGGTGTGGTTGCAAAGATGTCACTAAATGCAATAAAAACATAGGTATGAAAGCATGGTCAAAGTGAACTTGCACGGTTGACGATCTTGAAAAAACTAGGGTTTCAGAGTAGCAATCTTCGCACTCCGGAAATTCTACCGAGGCAAACAATAACTATAATAAGCACATAGCAATAGGATCACATAACACAACATAACAAAAGTAACATAACACAACAAACAACCAAAACTCAATCCAAAAGAAAAACTCAAATAAAGGCCACTCAAAGTTTTCCCTACTTCAAACAATAACAAAAATAGTTTTATATAAAAAAAATTCTTAATATAACCTAATCATGGTTTTAGGTTAACTTAACAGAAAAGGTTTCACTAAGCAACTAGGAGCAAAAAGAATTAATTAAAAGCTATTATAAAACTCATTTTAGGCCTAATCCAATTTCTATTAAGAAAATAATTTAAAACTTTTATTAATTATAAATAAAAGTTCATCTACTAGAATGACAGAAACTAACCTAGAATAACTAATCACAAGTTAAGAATAAATTAATTTACTAATTAATTAATTAGGAAAAGCAGGAACTAGTTAATTAATTAGGATTAATAGGATTCTGTCTAAAACTAATTATTTATTAATCCTAAAATACCCAAGTTAATTTCTAGGGTTTGGCAATGCCAAAATAAAGTGATGACAAAAAGAATCATGCAAAAATAATTTTTCTAACTAAAGTTATAGCAGATTTACTATTCTGACTAAAACAATATTAAGGCATTTTTAATTATTTTTAACATAGCTAAATATATATTTTACAGAAACTACATAAAATTTGCAATCCAACAAAAAAAGAATCACTCAAAAATATTAAACAGAATAAAAGATATGAATTTTTGAAAACAGAAGCTATTCTGTAAAACAGAAAATCAAAATAAAAAGAAAAAGGCCTAATGGGCCTATACTGTGCACTAGGCGTAACTTAGTCTAAACGGGCCTAGGTTTAACTAAAACTAACCGGGCCTAAAAATAAAAAACCTAACTAAAACTAACCGAAGAACCGGCGGTTTTATAAATAAAACCTACCCCTTGAGTTCTAATCCTAGCCACTCGATTGAGATCGGACGGGTGTGTGCTTTCCTGACTTACCGGAGTCCGGCGACGGCGGCGGCGGCGAGAGTGCGTCGGGGCTTGAGCGTCAGAGGTCCGGGAGTCGCCGTCTTGAGTGCGGGGAGGTCGGTGAGGAGTTTGGTGGGGTCGGGGAGCTCGGGAGCGCTAGGGCGTCGTCGTGGCGACTTTGGCGCGGTGAGAGCCTCGGGCTCAGCGAAACCTGAACGGGAGGGAGAGGGGTCCGCGAGGTCTCGGGGAATGGGGTGCGGCGGCGGTTTTATAGCTGGGTCGTCTTCGCCGGGGATCGGGCGATCGGGGATCCGGATCGCTTCGGGATCCGCGATCCATGGCGACGGTGTGGCGTGGGCGAGGGGTAGGATGGGTCTGGGCCCGCAGGTCGTTGAGAGAGAGAGAGGCGAGGCGGGTGGCCGTGGCAAGCGCGCCAGGCGAGGGGAGGAGAGGGGGAGCTGGGTCGGTGGCTCATTGGGCCTCGTGGGCTGGCTGGGCCAGGCGCGGGGGTGCGGCGCTGGCTGGGCCTGGGGTGGCCTGGCTGGCGCCCCGGGGGGTTTTTCTTTTTAAAAATTTTATTTTTTTAAATAAAACAAAACAGAAATAAAACAATATCTATAAATATTTTATATAGGGTATATATATACCAAAATGATCAGGGAAATATTCCCTTTCATTTGAACATTTTACCAGAGGCAAAATCCAAACTTTATAAAAATCCAGTTTTTTCAAATTCTATTAAAATTCAGATTTGAATTCCAAAACTTTTGGCATAGTTTCTTCTGATATTTTTGGAGTGTCATGTTTGCTCCTCTCATACTTTGGTTCAAGTATTTATCAGGCATAGTTTTTTGAAACAATTCCAACTTGCCAAAGTTTTGAATTCAAATTCAAAACTCAAAATTTGAAAGAGGGTTTCAAGCACTTTCAAATGACTTTCAACTTGATACTTTTAACTTCCAACTCATATTTCATATAATTGAAGAAGTCATTTTATCTTCCCTCATGAAAATCATTGAGTTGCATAAAGCTTTGAATTTGAAATCTTCCCAAATGAAATTCAAATCTTTTCCAAAACCCTATTCATTTCAAAATGGAAGAAGTCATGTCATCTTCACTCTAGGCTTTGGTGTTGGTATGAATTTGAATTCATTGGGATCCAAAAGGCAAAGGAGAAAGTTTTGGGAAAGTCATTTCATTCCCTCTCATTCAACTTTCAAAAGTTTTTCAAATTTCACTCAGTTTCACTCATTCAATCAAACCAACAATCAGACAACAAGCATGGTTATTTATTTAATATAACATTCCAAAATTTAGAATTTTGGGATGTTACAAATAGGAACCAAACATCCATGCCAAATCACATAAAGCATCAAGGGCAATGTATCTTAGAGGACGCAATACACCTTAAGAATCAAAGGCGAGCTGTGGGTGTTCATCCTAAACCACTAAAACAAATAAGTAAAATTCACATATTGCTAGTTTCTTAATTGTTGACTACTGCATAATCAAAAGAACAAGTGTAGACATGGATCCAGTGTTTATTAAGCAATTTTAACAGCAATTGATTACTCTCTAGAGTCATGATGTGCCCCCAAGGCTGTGCAAAGTATGAAGTACAGGTTGTGCTTTCAGGCCTAAAAGAAGGTACGAGTATGTAGGTACAAGTAGAGATGCAATGGAAAGCTAAATACCGGAATGGAAGGAAATTGTGATGACCTTCTCTTGACCCCGTCTGGCTCGGGAACCTCCTGTTGAGCCTGCGAGTAGAAGGTTGCGCGGCACAGGAGCTGCGTGGTGTCATCGGCTCATCGTACACCCGCTGAGGCCGCCGTCTGCCGCACCATAGCGCGAGCCGTCGGTCAACGCTGCACCTCCCTCTCCTATTTCCTCTCTTTCTCCTTCCTCTCCTTCCTTCTCTCTCTCTCTCATTTTCTCTTTCTCCGCAGGGACCGATCCATGGCGCAGATCGATTCGGCGTCGCCCTTCCCTTGTAGGTCGCCGCCACCAAGACGCCTCGGGTCCGGTGGGATCCGGGATGACGAGGGGGGATGGGATGCGTGAGGGGAAGGTCGCCGCCGCGCCACCATCTCCCCCCTCCTCCTCCGCCACCAGAGGGCGCCGCCGCCACTGTTGTCGAGGGAGTAGAGGGGATGAGGAGCTTGGGAAGGCGGCTGTAGGGGGAAAAGATTTAGGGTCGGAGTGAAGACTGAGGGAACGGGGATGGAGGAGAAAGTGGACGGGCGCGGGGCTCACCACGACGCGGTGGTTTTTTCCCTCGCGTGGTGCGCTGCGCCCACCACGCGCGGGCGCGGCGCGGTGGTTTTTTTCACCTCGCGTGGTGCCGTGCGCTCGAGGCATCGGTTGTGACTAGCATGCTAACCACATTGGCTAACCACCATCTCCCCCATGCATGCTAACCACCATCTCCCCCTCGCGTGGTGCCGTGTTCTTCCTTGCATGCTAACCACCATCTCCCCTCATTGGCTGTTTTTATATTTTCAGATTACAAAAATCTATATCTACCATCCATATTGCACTTGTATCACCATCTCTCCGCCGAACTAGTGCACCTATACAATTTACCATTGTATTGGGTGTGTTGGGGACACAAGAGACTCTTTTTTATTTGGTTGCAGGGTCGTTTGAAAGAGACCATCTTCATCCTACGCCTCTCATGGATTGATAAACCTTAGGTCATTCACTTGAGGGAAATTTGCTACTGTCCTACAAACCTCTGCACTTGGAGGCCCAACAACGTCTACAAGAAGAAGGTTGCCTAGTAGACATCAAGCTCTTTTCTGGCGCCGTTGCCGGGGAGGTGAGTGCTTGAAGGTATATCTTTAGATCTTGCAATCGAATCTTTTTGTTTCTTGTTTTATCACTAGTTTAGTTTATAAAAGAAAACTACAAAAAAATGGAATTGAGGGTGCCTCATATGCTTCATCTTTTTAATGTCTTCCATAAAAATAAGGATTCCGATAATTGTGCTCAATTGCTAGAGGAAGAATGCATTAGAATGTTTCACACTAAATATTTGAATGATGAGCATGATTGCAATGTTGTTAGTATGAATTCCTTGAGTATCCATAGTACTAATGATGATTGCACTGGTCATGATGAAAATGTCTCTTATAAGCATGTCAATTTTTGTGGAGTGCATAGAGTTTGCAAGTGCACACCAAATAGGGAAGATAGATTTTGTAAGAGGCATAAGTATTTAGAAATCAAATGGTTGCAAGAAAGACTAGATGTTTGTGCTGAAAATTTAATTTTTTTAGTCATCCTTGTGAACTTTGCAATGAACGTGGTCATTTAAATATCCAATGCAAATTGTTTCATGATCGTATCGTGTCCAAAAATTGTGATGACTTGATTTCCCTTGCACATCATAATGAACTTAGTTTGCTTTTGGATTATGAAGAAATGAAACGTATAACTAAGGATATGCCAGAATTTGTCCTTGATAAAGTTCTTGATTTTGATCTAGAAGAAATTTTTATGTATTGTGCGGTGAATTGCATTGAAAATCCTTATATTGCCAATTACATAAAGAAAAGAAAAAACAAATAGAAGATGAAGAGAATACTAATGAAAGGGAAGCGACTTCCCAATGTCCTCCTATTACTTCTTATGATGAATCAGGTAGCGAGGAGGAGCTTTCTATTCAACCAATCTCATTAATAAGGAGCTCAAGAAAGAGGGTTAAACCCACACATGATGTGAAGAAGAAAAAGAAAAGACGGAGAAGCAAAGGTAGAAAGGTATCCCTCCCAAATGATGTTGCTCCTATTACTCATTGTGATGATGATAATTGCTATGCTATTGGTGCTATCCATACTATTAATGATGAGAGTGATTATGCTTATGATATGAAAAGGCCCAAGCTTGGGGATGCTATGTTTGATGAGAATGACGTGTTTGAGAATATATTTGCTGCAATTAATGTTTGTCCCAAGCTTGGGGATGCTATGTTTGATGAGAATGACGTGTTTGAGAATATATTTGCTGCAATTAATGTTTGTCCCAAGCTTGGGGATGCCATGTTTAATGAAGATGATATTTTTAGCCTCCCAAGTTTTGATGAGCAAATTTATTATGATGATAGCATGCCTCCTATTTATGATGATTATTGTGATGACACTTATGCTATAAAAAGTAGTGATGATTATATTTATAAAACTTGTCATGATTATGATTACCCTTTTTGTGAACATTTCTCTTTTAATGTGGAAATAATTTATAGTATTCGAGTCTCTTATGATACTCCCACTATTCCGAATGGGAAGAACTTTGCTTATGTGGAGAGTAATAAAATTTCTATGCAAGTAGATCATGAAAAGAATGCTTTATGTGCTGGTTATATGGTTGAATTCATTCATGATGCTACTGAAAATTTTTATGAGGGAAGAATATATGCTTGTAGGAATTGCAATAATATCAAGTTTCCTCTCTATGTGCTTAAAGTTTTAAAGTTATGCTTGTTTTGCCTTCCTATGCTAGTTGATTATTGTTCCCATAAATTGTTTGTTCACAAAATCCCTATGCATTGGAAGCGGGTTAGGCTTAAATGTGCTAGTCATATTCTTCATGATGCTCTCTTTATATTTCAATTCTTATCTTTTATGTGAGCATCATTGAAATCATCATGCCTAGTTAGGGTCGTTAAACGTTAGCGCTTGTTGGGAGGCAACCCAATTTTTATTTTTGTTCTTTGCTTTTTTGATAGAGGCGAGGGTGTCCCGATCTTTTGATGAGATGATAACTATCGATTTGGTGGAGACGACTTTGACGATCCGACTACAAACGTGTACGACGTTGCGCCTTAGCAATCGCTAAACCAACTCCGAGAGGTTATTAACCACGCCGGAGCACAATCAACCTGACCACGAAGGTCTATTCCTGCAAGCAATCGAAGAACAAGCAAGAATATGATAAAGCAATCTGAATATTGCAAGTATATATGAAGTATTGATAAAGGTGGGGATCCGTAAGCGGTCTTGGTCTGGTCGTTGGACACAAACGAAGTACACGAAATTGCAATGGCTAACTTTTAACTAAACAAATCCCAAGGGAAAAGCTACTAGATGGATCTACTTATATAGGAGCAAGGGGTGGCGGCCAAGGAGGTGGGGGGACGTCCCAAGGCAGCCTAAAACTAACCCTAGGTCGTACAAGGCCAATGGGCCCAAGTGGAGGTGACGTAACACCTTTGGACTTGTAGTTTGACTCGGATTCTGGTGCAGCGTCAGATTGTTTCGTCCATAACTCAACGCTCCAGACGGATTTTAAGGTGATTCCAATTGGGTTGGAAAGATCATGAAATCTATTTTCCAACAAAAAAAGAATCACCCAATTCGGAGTCCATATGGAAAAGTTGTTGGCGTTTTGAGTCAGGTATGTCTGTACAGTCTGAATCTGAATCCAGAACGTGAGAGACTTGGACTCTATCTTCTCTTGGCCCAAAAGTGACGTGAGAGGACTTTTTGAACAACACCTAAACTTCTCCTTTCCCCTTATCTTCATATGTGTATTGTACAAATCTCCCATACACTTGCAATTAGACAAAACACAAAAGTATGTGAAGTATTTTTGTTCTGGATAACATAAATAGATTATTGAATAGTTTGCACTAGAAATCACTTGACAAATATGCATGTATGCAATATTTTTGGTCTTATCCAAGGTAGTCATGTCCTCATCATCCTCCACTTCTTGAAAACAAAGCCGTCCTCGGCGTTGCTTAGTCTGAAATGTGGCTAACAAAAGAGACAAGGTGTACATGTTGTATATGTATATGTCATCCATTTTTACTTCCCTTGATTTCTGCACATATGACACATGAATAGATGAGTAACTTGCATAGTTCATAAAATCTAAAGCCAAATAAATAGCAGGATTAAATCTACCCTCAAATGATGGTAAAGACATAACCTGACCATATGCTTGTGTGTGTTGTCCCAACTCTCGTGATGGTGAAGATGTGTCCGTCGTCCAAGAACTTCTATCTCCGGAACCTGTCATGATTAGTAGAAACAAGAAACAAAATTCGAGAATAATGTTCCTATGAACTACTAGGATGTGGTTGTAAAGTGCTCATAGTAAAGCAAACATCAATATCTTACAAGTTCTTACCATGCGGCAGGTGGTGACAGGCAACCAGCGGTGTCAAGTAACTCTGAAGATTGTGTAAAGCGATTGCCAGGGAAACGTACGTATACACGGTGTAGAAATATGTGGAGCTGGGTTGGCTATATATGGTAGCAAAAAAATTAGCAATAATCAATTCAAAGATGCAATGTTGAATAAACGCTCAACGGCGGTACTGTGCTGGTCCTAGGCTAGACCGGACTAGAGACGCGAGCCTAGAAAACTAATTCACGGTGTAGCATAACTAGCATCAATGAAGGATAATAAGTAGCTCTGGACAGCAAGATATAAGTGAAGATCACAACGGCAGTAAAGATAATGATGAAAAACAACTGCCAAGCAGGATATACAACAACTCTCTCTCCAATTTTCCTCTTGAAAAGTTTGAGCCAATTTTCTGATAACTTTTTTCAAAGAATGCTACTAACTCAAGATTTTCAATGCAAAAAGAATCACTCAATTCTGAGTTGGTATGAGGAGTCAAAAAATTCTAAAACTGGTTTGAAAAACTGGAAAAGGCTGTGTTCACGAACTTCGGAGGGCAAAAAGACCTATTTAGAAGCCGATTTTGAGGTGCCAAATATTGAACTAGCTTCTGCAACTATTTAGATGCGGCTAGTCTCTAGCTTTAATTTGAGTACTCGCGGAGCCAAAACGGACTTCGTATGAGGAAGTTATGCCTGTTTTACTGAACAGTGCACAAAACAGATTCCAATCCGAATTCAGCTACGAGATTGAGTCTAGATAGATCCGAACTTTGTTTTTTTTCTCTCTCTTTTTTTTCTCACACTTTTTTTCCTTTTTCTTTCTCTCTTTTTTTTCTCTGACTTTTTTTCTCTCTTTTTTTTCTCTCTCCCTCTTTCCAAACAAGCTAGATAAGATGCAGATTAGATCAAGTGAAGATGTGAACGATCTCAACTATGATTATGACAATGAACGGTGGGTAGCACATGGTGGAAATTGATGGATGGATGGTGGTCAACGGAAGGGATAACAATGCAGCGGCGGCGTGACTAATGTGAACAGAACTCGAAACTCTAAACGAACTAGACACTAAGACCAGCAACTCGACACGACGATGCAACCGATAATTCAATAATGCAAACAATGAAAAGAAAACTGCAAAGGCTTAGACTGGCTTGGACAAAGGATGAATAGATCTAACTTTTTTGGTGGCATTTTCTTGGACAATAGGTAAGAAAATAAATCGAATCTAGGGATAACTGGAAAATCTCACCGAGCAACCTGAAAACTGATACCACTTGATAGAGAAGAGGGTGTCCCGATCTTTTGATGAGATGATAACTATCGATTTGGTGGAGACGACTTTGACGATCCGACTACAAACGTGTACGACGTTGCGCCTTAGCAATCGCTAAACCAACTCCGAGAGGTTATTGACCACGCGAGCACGATCAACCTGACCACGAAGGTCTATTCCTGCAAGCAATCGAAGAACAAGCAAGAATATGATAAAGCAATCTGAATATTGCGAGTATATATGAAGTATTGATAAAGGTGGGGATCCGTAAGCGGTCTTGGTCTGATCGTTGGACACAAACGAAGTACACGAAGTTGCAATGGCTAACTTTTAACTAAACAAATCCCAAGGGAAAAGCTACTAGATGGATCTACTTATATAGGAGCAAGGGGTGGCGGCCAAGGAGGTGGGAGGATGTCCCAAGGCAGCCTAAAACTAACCCTAGGTCGTACAAGGCCAATGGGCCCAAGTGGAGGTGACGTAACACCTTTGGACTTGTAGTTTGACTCGGATTCTGATGCAGCGTCAGATTGTTTCGTCCATAACTCAATGCTCCGGACGGATTTTAAGGTGATTCCAATTGGGTTGGAAAGAGCATGAAATCTACTTTCCAACAAAAAAAGAATCACCCAATTCGGAGTCCGTATGAAAAAGTTGTTGGCGTTTTGAGTCAGGTATGTCTGTGCAGTCCGAATCTGAATCCAGAACGTGAGAGACTTGGACTCTATCTTCTCTTGGCCCAAAAGTGACGTGAGAGGACTTTTTGAACAACACCTAAACTTCTCCTTTTCCCTTATCTTCATATGTGTATTGTACAAATGTCTCATACACCTGCAATTAGACAAAACACAAAAGTATGTGAAGTATTTTTGTTCTGGATAACATAAATAGATTATTGAATAGTTTGCACTAGAAATCACCTGACAAATATGCATGTATGCAATATTTTTGGTCTTATCCAAGGTAGTCATGTCCTCATCATTTTTGCTCCTGTTTAGTAATAAATAATTCATCTAGCCTCTGTTTAGATGTGGTTTTATGTTTTAGTTAGTGTTTGTGCCAAGTAGAACCTTTGGGAAGACTTGGGTGAAGTCTTTGCGATCTTGCTGTAAAAAACAGAAATTTTTGCGCTCATGAGATTAGCTGCCCATTTTTACTGCAGAGTGCTTTTAGGTTGATTATTTTTGTAGATGATTAACAGACAAATTCCTCACGTCCACCCGTTTATTTAAGAATTTTTGGAGTTACATAAGTATTCGAATGATACAGATTACTACAGACTGTTCTGTTTTTGACTGATTTTGTTTTCTATGTGTTGTTTGCTTATTTTGATGAATCTATGAGTAGTATCGGAGGGTACCTAAATGGTGATTTATTTTCTTATACTAACGGAGCTTACGAGTTTTCTGTTAAGTTTTGTGTTGTGAAGCTTTCAAGTTTTGGGTAAAGATTCGATGGACTATGGAATAAGGAGTGGCAAGAGCCTAAGCTTGGGGATGCCCAAGGCACCCCAAGGTAAAATTCAAGGACAACCAAAAGCCTAAGCTTGGGGATACCCCGGATGGCATCCCCTCTTTCGTCTTCGTTCATCGTTAACTTTACTTGGAGCTATATTTTTATTCACCACATGATATGTGTTTTGCTTGGAGCGTCATTTTATTTATTTTGTTTTGCTTTCTGTTTGAATAAAATATCAAGATATGAAATTATTAAATGTTAGAGAGTTTTCACATAGTTGCATAATTATTCGGCTACTCATTGATCTTCACTTATATCTTTCAGAGTAGTTTGTCATTTGCTTTAGTGCTTCACCTATATCCTTTTAGAGCATGACGGTGGTTTTATCTGAAGAAATAGATGAACTCTCATGCTTTACTTGTATTATTTTGAGAGTCCTAAACAGCATGGTAATTTGCTTTGGCTATTAAATTAGTCCTAATATGATGGGCATCCAAGATGGGTATAATAAAAACTTTCATATAAAGTGCATTGAATACTATGAGAAGTTTGATGCTTGATGATTGTTTTGAGATATGAAGATGGTAATATTAGAGTCGTGCTAGTTGAGTAATTGTGAATTTGAGAAATACTCATGTTGAAGTTTGCAAGTCCCGTAGTATGCACGTATGGTAACCGTTGTGTGACAAATTTGAAGCATGAGGTGTTTAATTGATTGTCCTCCTTATGAGTGGCGGTCGGGGACGAGCGATGGTCTTTTCCTACCAATCTATCCCCCTAGGAGCATGCGCGTAGTGCTTGGTTTTGATGACTCGTATATTTTTGCAATAAGTATGTGAGTTCTTTATGACTAATGGCGAGTCCATGGATTATACACACTCTCACCTTCCATCATTGCTAGCTCTTCGGTACCGTGCATTGCCCTTTCTCACCTCGAGAGTTGGTGCAAACTTCGTCGGTGCATCCAAACCCCGTGATATGATACACTCTATCACACATAAGCCTCCTTATATCTTCCTCAAAACAGCCACCATACCTACCTATTATGGCATTTCCATAGCCATTCCGAGATATATTGCCATGCAACTTTCCATCGTTCCATTTATTATGACACGCTTCATCATTGTCATATTGCCTTGCATGATCATGTAGTTGACATCATATTTGTGGCAAGGCCACCGTTCATAATTTTTTATACATGTCACTCTTGATTCATTGCACATCCCGGTACACCGCCGGAGGCACTCATATAGATTCATATTTTGTTCTAGTATCGAGTTGTAATCCTTGAGTTGTAGATAAATAGAAGTGTGATGATCATCATTATTAGAGCATTTTCCCATGTGAGGAAAAAAAGAAAGGCAAAAAAAAGAGAAAGGCCAAATAAAAAAAATAAAAAAAAGAGAAAGGCCGAAAAAAAGAGAAGGCCCAAAAAATGAGAGAAAAATAGAGAAGGGACAATGCTACTATCCTTTTCCTACACCTGTGCTTCAAAGTAGCACCATGATCTTCATGATAGAGAGTCTCTTATTTTGTCACTTTCATATACTAGTGGGAATTTTTCATTATAGAACTTGGCTTGTATATTCCAACGATGGGCTCCCTCAAAATGCCCTAGGTCTTCGTGAGCAAGCAAGTTGGATGCACACCCACTTAGTTTCTTTTGTTGAGCTTTCATACATTTATAGCTCTAGTGCATCCATTGCATGGCAATCCCTACCCCTCGCATTGACATCAATTGATGGGCATCTCCATTGCACGTTGATTAGCCGCGTCGATGTGAGACTTTCTCCTTTTTTGTCTTCTCCACACAACCTCCATCATCATATTCTATTCCACCCATAGTGCTATGTCCATGGCTCGCGCTCATATATTGCGTGAAAGTTGTAAAAGTTTGAGAATACTAAAGTATGAAACAATTGCTTGGCTTGTCATCGGGGTTGTGCATGATGAGAGCATTTTGTGTGGCGAAAATGAAGCATGGCCAAACTATATGATTTTGTAGGGATGAGCTTTCTTTGGCTATGTTATTTTGAGAAGACATAATTGCTTGGTTAGTATGCTTGAAGTATTATTATTTTTGTGTCATATTTAACTTTTGTATTGAATCTTATGGATCTTAATATTCTTGCCACGATAAAGAAGATTACATTGATAATTATGTTAGGTAGCATTCCACATCAAAAATTTTGTTTTTATCATTTACCTACTCGAGGACGAGCAAGAATTAAGCTTGGGGATGCTTGATACGTCTCCAACGTATCTATAATTTTTTATTGTTCCATGCTATTATATTATCCATCTAGGATGTTTCATATGCATTTATATGCTATTTTATATGATTTTTGGGACTAACCTATTAACCTAGAGCCCAGTGCCAGTTTTCTGTTTTTTCCTTGTTTTTGAGTATCACAGAAAAAGAAAACCAAACGGAGTCCAATTGACCTGAAACTTCACGGAGATTATTTTTGGACCATAAGAAGCCCACGGAGTATCGGAGATGGCCCAGAAGAGTCCGAAGGCACCCACGAGGGTGGGGGTGCGCCCCCTACCTCGTGGCTGCCTCGGAGACCCCGCTGACTTGTTCCCAACGCCAAAACCTCTTATATATACAGAAACCCCCAGAACATAACCTATATCGGGAGTTCCACCGCCGCAAGCCTCTGTAGCCACCAAAAACCAATCGGGACCCTGTTCCGGCACCCTGCCGGAGGGGGGATCCATCACCGGTGGCCATCTTCATCATCTCGGCGCTCTCCATGACGAGGAGGGAGTAGTTCACCCTCGGGGCTGAGGGTATGTACCAGTAGCTATGTGTTTGATCTCTCTCTCTTTCTCTTGTTCTTGATTCGGCATGATCTTGATGTATCACGAGCTTTGCTATTATAGTTGGATCTTATGATGTTTCTCCCCCTCTACTCTCTTGTAATGGATTGAGTTTTCCCTTTGAAGTTATCTTATCAGATCGAGTCTTTAAGGATTTGAGAACACTTGATGTATGTCTTGCATGTGCTTATCTGTGGTGACAATGGGATATTCACGTGATCTACTTGATGTATGTTTTGGTGATCAACTTGCGGGTTAAATGACCTTGTGAACTTATGCATAGGGGTTGGCACACATTTTCGTCTTGACTCTCCGGTAGAAACTTTGGGCGCTCTTTGAAGTTCTTTGTGTTGGTTGAATAGATGAATCTGAGATTGTGTGATGCATATCGTATAACCATACCCGCGGATACTTGAGGTGACATTGGAGTATCTAGGTGACATTAGGGTTTTGGTTGATTTGTGTCTTAAGGTGTTATTCTAGTATGAACTCTAGGATAGATCGAACGAAAAGAATAGCTTCGTGTTATTTTACTACGGACTCTTGAATAGATCGATCAGAAAGGATAACTTTGAGGTGGTTTCGTACCCTACAATAATCTCTTCGTTTGTTCTCCGATATTAGTGACTTTGGAGTGACTCTTTGTTGCATGTTGAGGGATAGTTATATGATCCAATTATGTTATTATTGTTGAGAGAACTTGCACTAGTGAAAGTATGAACCCTAGGCCTTGTTTCCTAGCATTGCAATACCATTTAGGCTCACATTTATCGCTTGCTACCTTGCTGTTTTTATATTTTCAGATTACAAAAACCTATATCTACCATCCATATTGCACTTGTATCACCATCTCTTCGCCTAACTAGTGCACCTATACAATTTACCATTGTATTGGGTGTGTTGGGGACACAAGAGACTCTTTTTTATTTGGTTGCTGGGTCGTTTGAGAGAGACCATCTTCATCCTACGCCTCCCACGGATTGATAAACCTTAGGTTATCCACTTGAGGGAAAATTGCTACTATCCTACAAACCTCTGCACTTGGAGGCCCAACAACTTCTACAAGAAGAAGGTTGCGTAGTAGACATTAGTGTGCTTCAGAGACGTTTGAAAAGTTGTTGTGGTCGCCTTCAAGACCAAACCTGAATGATTCGAGGCTCATCCGTTGGGGTGACTAGGAAGGAGAATACGGTGAGCCGCTTGGTGGCATTCTGGAGCTTTGGCTTCGGCACCGCTCCAATGGAGATTAGCACTCCCCAAGGAGTGTTAACTTCAGGATAAAATCCACGTCCCTGACTCACTTGTGGTTAATCCTTCCCGCATTTTTACTTGCCTTGTATGCTTGTTGGCTCACTAACTAGTTTATTTCCTTGCATATATTGCTTTGAGCTTGTTTGCCATATAGGTTGTTTTGCCTAGTTGCATATCTAGAGAACCTATTTTATATGCAATTGCCTAAAATAGGAAGATAAACTTAAATTTTGCAGTCTCCTATTCACCCCCTTTAGCCGACTGCATCGATCCTTTTAGTTGGTATCAGAACGATGACTCTTTATGAGGGCTTAACCAGCTAAAGAGAATATGGCCAATACCGGGGAGGAGGATTTGGGACAACACGCCAACAGAGGTTCCGTTGAGGTACCATCTAAGGATCCCACCGCCGCGCAAAATCGTTGCTCTTGCACCCACCGCTACCTTGACATTTGCGTAATTCACTTCCTTAATGACGGAATTTAAATCCGCTTCCATAAAGGAGATTCACACCATTGTCAAAGAAGAGTTGGATACAAGATTTAAAGCCCCCACTTCCGCATCATCCTCCTTTACTCCAAAAAACACATGATGTGGAAGGTTCAAGAGAAATTCTTAACCACCCAAACCTCCCACTGCACCTCTCTACAATGTTGCAGAGCCCCACTACCCTCCACAATCAACCCCACATCCACATATTAATCGAGGTTAGGATCAACAAGGACCCAATCTAGCGTGATGTCTAAATTCGCAAAGAGGGCCCGTTGCACCGGTCCCAGCATGCCTGCTCGGCTGCCTCCTTGTGGGCGGCTGTCATGTTGAGCGAGGAGGAGTCACCCTCGCTGTCAGGTGCAAGGTAGCGGAGGACGAGGCCGCGCGCGCTGGCGATCGGGCTGGGCGCCTCCTCCATTTTTGTTGGGCGCCATTGGCTCCTGGACCAACGGGGAGGTGATGGAAGCATCGACTCCTTGCCACACCGGAATCTGCACGACTGAGACGCCTATTGGAAGAACTATCTATCCGTGCTGCACGGCGGCAATAGGGGAACCTCCTTGACCTTCTTCTTCATGCAACGTCCGATTTGGATGCCATAGAAGCGCTGCACCGGCGGCGAGGGTGCCTCCTCCTTGATGCAAAGGTTGTGTGGTGGTGAGGGAGGCATCAGACCGTGATACGTCCATTTTGCATCATGCTTTTATATCGATATTTATTGCATTATGGGCTGTTATTACACTATGTCACAATACTTATGCCTATTCTCTCTTATTTTACAAGGTTTACATAAGGAGGGACAATGCCGGCAGCTGGGATTCTGGGCTGGAAAAGGAGCAGAGACCTATTCTGCACAACTCCAAAAGTCCTGAAACTCCACGAAAGTTAATTTTGGAAATAATAAAAAATACTGGAAGAAGAATCCACATCAGGGGGGCCTCCACCTGTCCACGAGGGTGGGGGGCGCGCCCTACCCCTGCCTCGTGGGCCCCCTGTTGGCCCTCCGGTGGCCATCTTCTGCTATATGAAGTCTTTCGTCCGAAGAAAAATCATAAGAAAGCTTTCGGGGCGAGACTCCGCCGCCACAAGGCGGAACCTTGGCTGAACCAATCTAGGGCTCCGGCAGAGCTGTTCTACCGGGGACACTTCCCTCCGGGAGGGGGAAATCATCGCCATCGTCATCACCAACGCCCCTCTCATCGGGAGAGGGCAATCTCCATCAACATCTTCACCAGCACCATCTCCTCTCAAACCTAGTTCATCTCTTGTATCCAATTCTTGTCTCATAGTCTGGGAATCGTACATGTAGGTTGCTAGTAGTGTTGATTACTCCTTGTAGTTGATGCTAGTTGGTTTATTTTGTGGAAGATCATATGTTCAGATCCTTTATGCATATTAATACTCCTCTGATTATGAACATGAATATGCTCTGTGAGTAGTTACGTTTGTTCCTGAGGACATGGGAGAAGTCTTGCTATTAGTAGTCATGTGAATTTGGTATTCGCTCGATATTTTGATGAGATGTATGTTGTCTCTCCTCTAGTGGTGTTATGTGAACGTCGACTACATGACACTTCACCATTATTTGGGCCTAGAGGAAGGCATTGGGAAGTAATAAGTAGATGATGGGTTGCTAGAGTGATGAGCTTAAACCCTAGTTTATGCGTTGCTTTGTAAGGGGCTGATTTGGATCCACATGTTTCATGCTATGGTTAGGTTTACCTTAATACTTCTTTTGTAGTTGCGGATGCTTGTAATAGGGGTTAATCATAAGTGGGATGCTTTTCCAAGTAAGGGCAGTACCCAAGCACCGGTCCACCCACATATCAAATTATCAAAGTACCGAACACGAATCATATGAACGTGATGAAAACTAGCTTGACGATAATTCCCATGTGACCTCGGGAGCGCTTTTCTCTATATAAGAGTTTTTCCAGGCTTGTACTTTGCTACAAAAAGGATTGGGCCACCTTGCTGCACTTTATTTACTTTTGCTACTTGTTGCTCGTTGAGGGAGTCCTGGATTAGGGGGTATCCGGACAGCCGGACTATATACATTGTCAAGATACAAGACTCAAGACTCCGTCCTGTGTCCGGATGGGACTCTCCTTGGCGTGGAAGGCAAGCTTGGCGATCCGGATATTATATTTCCTTCCTTGTAACCGACTCCATGTAAACCCTAGCCCTCTCCGTTGTCTATATAAACCGGAGAGGTTGGTCCTTAGAAGGCCGATCACAATTACAATCATAATCATCATAGGCTAGCTCTTAGGGTTTAGCCTCTACGATCTCGTGGTAGACCTACTCTTGTACTACTCATATCGTCAATATTAATCAAGCAGGAAGTAGGGTTTTACCTCCATCGAGAGGGCTCGAACACAGGTAAACATTGTGTCCCTTGCTTCCTGTTACCATCAGCCTAGACGCACAGATCGGGACCCCCTACCCGAGATCCGCCGGTTTTGACACCGACATTGGTGCTTTCATTGAGAGTTCCTCTGTGTCGTTGCTGCAAGGCTCGATGGCTCCTTCAATCATCGTCAATGACACGGTCCAGGGTGAAACTTTTCTCCGCGGACAGATCTTTGTGTTCGGCGGCTTCGCACTGCGGGCTAATTAAGCAGCCATCTGGAGCAGATCGACAACTACGCCCCTGGCCACCAGATCAAGTTCGGAAACCGGAACTACACGGCGGACATTCGCGGAGACTTGATCTTTGACGGATTCGGGCCTATGCCAGGAGCACCGGACAGTCACGATGAGCACGACTTAGACCTGCTGTCGGACAATGCTCGGGACATCACCCCTGCAGAAGCCCTGGACCTAAATCCGGAGCAGGCTGCGTGGCCTAAGGATGGAGGGATGGACCCCGCCCCGCAGGCCGTACACTCATCGGTGGTGGAGCCGAACACATGCCTCACTTCTGAGGAAGCCTGTGACTCCGGACCCCCGGACTCATGTCCGGTTGTAGGTTCCAGTCCGCACACTCCCGAGCCTGGTTGGGCTCCGGTAATGGAGTTTACCGCTGCGGATATCTTCCAGCACTCGCCCTTTGGCGACATGCTGAACTCATTAAAGTCTCTCTCTCTCTGTTAGGAGGCTCTTGGCCGAACTATGTCCAGCCCGAGTGGAAAGCAGGCGACGAAGGAATTCGTTGCCCACCCACCACCCACTTCATTGCCACAGTTGATGATTTAACCGACGTACTTGACTTCGACTCCGAAGGCATCGACGGGATGGACGAAGATGCAGGAGAAGATTCAGAATCTCTGGGGCACTGGACTGCTACCTCGTCACACGATATATACATGGTGGACACGCCCAAGGAGGACGACGGCGACAATCCGGAAGATAAAACCCCCGGGCAAAAGCCAAAACGATGGTGCAGACGCCGCTCAAAGTCCAGCAACAGTAAAAATAGCGACAAGAACGCCAGAAGGATCGACACCCCAGTCAACTCCGAAGGCAACAATGACCATATGGACCCAGCGATGGAGCAGGACGAGCCAGGTCATGCCGAACACGATTCGAGCGGACGCCCGATCACAATGATCCCGAGGGACGGGTTCATCAAACTGCCCGGAGACAAGAACAAAGTCCGGATGATGACGCATTCATCATCCGGAAACACGCATGGAACGAGATAACCTCCACAGAAAGCTTATGGCCACCGCAAGAAGTCTAAAGAAGCAGAAGCAACGGCTAAAAGCCGCACAGGAAACGCTCAATCACAGATGGAATAAAGTGCTAGACACTGAAGAAAGATATGGCGACGATCGCCATACAAAGAGCTATCCAAAACGTAAGCTACTGCCAGAATTCGACGACGAGGCCGTTCCACCAAAGAATAACACGACTAGGAGGCCAGACGTACCGCTTCATAACCGCAACAGAGCGGCTACCGACGTCGTGCACGATTTGCGTGAGCACCTGGATAAGAAAGCCGGCACGGCCAGGTCCATCTACGGATCTAAAGGACACACCCCGGCAAGGGACTATGGTCACCAAAACAATCATACCAACCAAATACCAGTTCGGAATACGCACCGGACACAGCAACAGCCGACGGCATGCCACAACACGTCCAGATACAGAGGGGCTGCCCACCCCCTGTGCTTCACCGAAGAAGTACTGGACCATGAATTTCCACAAGGCTTCAAACCTGTGAACATAGAGGCATACGACGGAACGACAGACCCAGGGGTCTGGATCGAGGATTTTATCCTGCATATTCACATGGCTCGTGGGGACGACCTCCACGCCATCAAATACCTTCCCCTCAAGTTGAAGGGACCAGCTCGACACTGGTTGAAAAGCCTCCCCGAAAATTCAATTGGGAGTTGGGAGGAACTTGAGGACGCTTTCAGGGCCAATTTTCAAGGGACTTATGTCCGGCCTCCGGATGCGGATGATTTAAGTCACATAATCCAACAGCCCGGAGAGTCCGCCCGCAAGCTTTGGAACAGATTCCTCACTAAGAAGAATCAAATTGTCGATTGTCCGGATGCCGAAGCCTTAGCAGCATTCAAACACAGCATCCGCGACGAGTGGCTCGCCAGACACCTCGGCCAAGAAAAGCCAAGGACAATGGCAGCCTTAACAAGCCTTATGACCCGCTTTTGTGAGGGTGAAGACAGTTGGCTGGCCCGTAAAGGCACCAGCGATCCCAGCACATCCGAAATAAGGGATGGCAACGGGAAGCCACGGCGTAATAAAAACAAACGCCAAAACAAGGAAGAGAGCCCGGACAACACAACGGTAAACGCCGGATTCAGGGGATCTCGACACGATCAGCAAAAGAAGCCACTTAAAGGCATTAAAGAGGGACTGTCCGGTCTGAACAGAAGTTACGGGACAGACTGCCAAATTGATGGCACCCAGACAAACCTGCGAACCACACGCATGTAGAGTGTTGGGTCTTCTAGCGAGCCGACAAATTAAATGCCGAACACAAGGGAAGGGATACACCAAGTGAAGGCGAGGATGAACCTCGTCGGCCAAACACCTGGGGATGTAAAAAATTCCCACCAGAGGTTAAAAGCAGTAAACATGATCCACGCGACTCACACATCCACGAGAAGGCACGAACGCGCGCTCAAAGACGCGTACGCTATAGAGCCCATCGTACCCACACCTAACTACTGGATGGCTTGTCCAATCAGCTTCGATCACACGGGCCGCCTAACTAGTATTTGGCACGGAGGATCAGAGGCCATGGTGCTTGACCCAATAATCGACGGATACCATCTCACCCACGTCCTTATGGACGGCGGCAGTAGTCTCAATTTAATATACCAGGACACTGTCCGCAGAATGGGGATAGACCCATCCAGTATCAACCAAAGCAACACCACCTTTGAAGGGGTAATACCAGGTGTTGAAGCCTACAGCAGGGGCTCTGTCGTACTGGAGGTAACATTCGGCTCTCCAGGCAACACCAGAAGCGAAGAACTACTCTTCACCATCGCACCCTTCCAAAGAAGCTATCACGCATTGCTTGGAAGAGTGGCCTTCGTCGCTTCAACGCAATACCGCACTATGCCTACATTACACTCAAGATGCCCGGTCCACGTGGCGTCATCACCGTTAACGGAAACACAACGCGCTCTTCACGCGCAGAGGAACACGCGACGACTCTAGCGGCCTAACTCTAAGCGGCCTCCGATACCAAAAAGCATGACTGGTCGTCAAGACCACGGACACGGTTAGACGGGTTCGGCAGCCTGGATACAAATGAACCAGGGCGTCGTATATGTAATCCCATAGAGGACACTAGGGGCTATAAATATTCAACATAGCCCCACACTTGGCTCAACCTTATTGGCAGGCCAACGCCTTACACTTTTACTATCCATCGCATACTTACGTTGTACTCTCCTACACGAGTTTTTATTTTTTACAGACACAACGCGTGCGATACCCTTCCAGGAAACGACACAACAGAGACAAAGGCGCAGACGTGCAGCAGGGTCCCGCTCAAAGGTTTCTTTTTAGATTAAGCCCCTGCGTAAACCTTTTATATTGCCTCTTGTTGTTCACACATTCCATGGGTACTACACCCACAGAGGATACTGCCGTTATTGGCATTTCGCCACGACAGATTAACACATGTACCTGGAAATACAGGGTTTATAATGAAAGGGCATTATTCAGCCCATTTTCTGTTACAAAGTCTGAATACATTCGGGAGTGTTCGGCATCACGAGTTTGGCCCTATATGCCCGGCTCCTGGGTTTGCCCGGCTCCTGGGTTTGCCGCCTTATGTTCCGTTCTTATCGGCTAAGGCGGCCAAAGGAGAACTACTGCGATTGTGCCCTGGTTATTCTGGATGAGCACCTCCGTAGATAAAGCCGAAAACTGATTGTCATGATACAGCGAGAGACTGTTCAACCACTCAAAGATATCAGAATCTTTAGGATCCCTCCGCATTAAGAAGGACCGTTTCTTGGTCATGTTCACCCGCGCCTGTATTCGGATGCACGCGAAAGTACCAGGGGCTACATAGTAGCCCCACTAAGGGAGTCCTAGATTAGGGGGTATCCAGACAGCCGGACTATGGAAGCGTGAAGATACAAGACTCAAGACTTCGACCCGTGTCCGTATGGGACTTTCCTTGGCGTGGAAGGCAAGCTTGGCGATCCTGATATTATATTTCCTTCCTTGTAACAGACTCCATGTAAACCCTAGCCCTCTCCGGTGTCTATATGAACCGGAGAGGTTGGTCCTTAGAAGGCCGATCACAATTACAATCATACCATCATAGGCTAGCTTCTAGGGTTTAGCCTCTACCATCTCGTGGTAGATCAACTCTTGTACTACCCATATCTTCAATATTAATCAAGGTGAAGTAGGGTTTTACCTCCATCGAGAGGGCCCGAACCTGGGTGAACATCTGTGTCCCTTGCTTCCCGTTACCATCAGCCTTGACGCACAGATCGGGACCCCCTACCCGAGATCCGCCGGTTTTGACACCGACACCCACCATTAGACTCCCATGGCTAAGTGAAGGTGTTACAGCTATATAGTCCGGTTGCCTAGTTCGACGTGCGATCACCTCCTTAATGGACCAAGACGTTGGATCAAGTGTGATTATGCATATTTTTCGCGAACACCCCCGCATTGTATGCGTGGGGGCTGAAGCCAACGACTGCTAACTTTCGGATCATATATATAAACGGTCGCACAGGAGACACAATAATACTTTCGGCAAAAAGTATAAATATAGCCTTACAACCAAAATAACATTGTTTTTACAATGGTTTGATCTGTCACTCGAATAAGACATTCTTCACAAGATCGCCTCTATTAAGCGCCAAGACCTTCGCATTACTGCGCCAAATAGTGCTCGGCCGGATACTGTCCTCCCGCCGGATTCTGGGTCGCTACAACGGTGGCCTCCATATCTGTCCAATATGCTTTAACATGGGCAAGAGCCATTCATGCACCCTCTATGCACGCCGACCTCCTCATGGCATCAATCTGAGGCACGGCCCCAAGGAAACTGCTGCACCAAACCAAAGTAACTGTCCGGCTTAGGCCCCCTTGGCCAATGATGGTCTATTAGAGACCCCATTGCAAGCCCGGACACCCTGTGAAGCTCCGCCACAGCAGCCATCTTCTCACTTAACGGCAGCGGACGCGCGGGAGCATTGAATTGCGACCAGAAAAGCTTCTCCACTTCTTTATCACCTTGATCCTCGAAAAACTTGGCTGCATCAGCGACACTCTTCGCCAAGTCCGCATACGCATCTGCAGGACTCCAGCGTCCACCCAGGGGAGCATACTTCGGATCGAAAAACTTCGTCCGCAGTAAGTAGGAGCCTCCAGCCGCGATTTTACTGGCCTGTTGAAGCTCCTCCCGCACACCCCTGACCTCGGTCCGCATCTCCTTGGTGGCATTAAGTGCCTTGTTCAGGTCGGCCGAATTAGCCTTATTCTCCTTTTCAATGAGTTCATACCGTCGGCGGCGTTTTCAACTCCACAGCCATTTCGCTATCTTTTCCTCGCTTGATGATGAGCAGCCTGTTCGGCTCTCAATTCTTGACGCCTTTAGGTCAGCCGCCTTGCTAACCCGAGCTTGCTCCTTGGCACAGGCAAGTTCCGCCCTTAGGGCTTCCACAAAGACAGATCATCTGCAGTCAAGCATATTGCATTAATATTATGCCCGTCTCTTATTTTCCTATACAACATAATAAGGAAAGCGAGCACATACCTTGTGAATCGTCCAGCCGCTTGTTCACCAAATGATATCGGCATCAATAGATCCGATCCGCCTCCTTAGCTCGGCAACTTCAACGGAGTGGTCGGCCGGACTTTAGATACCTGCGCATATGCACGGCACAATCATTACTATATGATCCCCGCTTGCTGCCTAGGGCGGGCAACCGAGTCTCAGGGGCTACTATCCATATGGAGCACACCTAGCGCGTGCCTCACAGCCAAACAATAGTGTATTTTCACTACATACCTCAAAGCCTCTGAGCAGGCTCGTAAATGCTTCATTCAAACCGCTTGTGGCGGATGAAATCTTCTTGAGCACCGCGCTCATTAATGCGCGGTGCTCCTCCGAGAGTGCAGCTCGCTCCAGAAGGCCTATCAGTATGTCCGGCCGGACATCGAACTGCGCCGGACCCTTCTCATCGCCCCTCATGGGAGCAAAACGCCTGTGCTCGTGGCGGCCGACGATTGGCTTCCGGGCCGGCAGATCCGGACTCCTCCGTGACGACACCTCGGTGTCGCCCACTTCATGAGGCAGAGAGGTGGGTGGGGTCTCGCTCTCCATCATCTCTGGAGGAAGATCCCCCGAAGACAAACTCTGTTGAGAAGAGCTGCTAGCCGGACTGCAAAAGACGAATCCTGGTTATTGATCTCGGAGAAACGCAGTACCTTTGAATTAACGATTAACTTACAACTCGTTGGAGGGCTGGCCCGTTGGTGGGCATGACGCGGTGAGGGTGCCCGTCATGGCAGAGCCCCCTGGTGATACCTTTTTCCCTGGTTTGGGCATCTCCGTCTCAAGTCTTTGGAGGCAGCCCTTTTCTTCCCAGCTGGAGGAGGCTTTAGCCTCCCTTCCCGACTATCCTCCTCGTGGGAGGTAACAATTCCCCGTTTCAGATGCAGCGTGTGAAGTTCGGTTTCTTCGTTCTTCCCTTGTCTTTCCTCGAGGGCATTTTGCCGAGCACCGGTCAAGCATCTTGGCAATGGTGGGATTAGGCGAGCCTTCGAAGTGGCGCGGACACTGATTCTCTCCGCCTTACTGAGCCATTCCTGGCCACGGATGATTTTCAGAATAACAGCTATGACCAATATAAAACAAAGTGTCCGGTATCAAGGTTACTTGGGTATCTAGGCGATTGCAGCTTAGGCCCGCATCCTCGGTGGTGTCTGGACACTCTACTTGTGGTCCGAAGAATAATTTACACATCCTTCGAGCTTCATGCCAAGAAGTGCTTAACAGTCCATGAACCCTCTGGATTGAAATCCCACATCCGGAGAGGCCGGCGTTAACGCAGCAACATCCGTCGGATTAACATCACTTGAATTATGCCGACAAGGTTAATGTCCCTCTCAAGAAGCTCCGGATGCGGTTCTCTGCGATCTTGGTACATCACCAGCGGGCCCCCAATTCTGTCCTACGTAGGTCCAAGATGCCAGTTGTGACGGAGGGCCCGAGCGGAACTCGGGGGCGGCTACCCACTTTGTCCCTCTGGGAGCCGTAACATAAAACCACCTCCATTGCCATACATCGGATACTTCTGGGAAAGAACCCTCTGGCCATGGGGCATCGGCGTTCCTGCTTATTATGGCACCTCCGCACTCTGCATGTTGCCCCTCGACCATCTTCGGCTTCACATTAAAGGTCTTGAGCCATAAGCCGAAGTGTGGAGTGACGTGGAGAAAAGCCTCGCACACAATGATGAACGACGAGATATGAAGGATAGCGTCCGGAGCTAGATCATGAAAATCCAACCTGTAATAGAACATGAGCCCCCTCACAAAGGGATCGAGGGTGAGACCCGAGCCATGGAGGAAGTGAGGAACAAACACGACGCTCTCATTGGGCTCTGGTGTAGGGATGACCTGCCCTGGAGCCGGAAGCCTGTGCTGGATGTCGGCAGTCAGATATCCAACCTCCCTAAGCCTCGCAATGTCCTCCTCTTGGATCGAGGAGGCCGCCCACCGGCCTTGAGGGTTGGATCCGGACATATTGGAGGACTAGGGCGTGGGAGCTTAGGTCTCGGGTGTTAGAACTCGAGGTGCAAGAAGGCGCGAGGGAGGTGGAAAAGAGGCATAGGCCTCGGCCCCTTTATAAAGAGGGTGAATATCAAGAGTCCTCGGCGTGACCGCTTTAAGCTTATCTAAAAACACTCGGAGTCATACCAACGGCCGTCGTAGGGTTACGCACGCCCATATTGATGGAAGATCCCGTAATAAGAGGAACACGATCTCTGCTTTGGCAGGACGTGCCAATGAAACCGCCTCGCAACGCGAGTCGAGGTGGGGCGAGAAACACCGGTTCGTGTTGGACCGGGCCACGATGCAAAGGCACGACGTACCGATATTGCCAGCAGATCGGGTTTATGCTATGTTCCCTGCGATGGTATGTGAGAATCACCTCGCTGATCCGGACACGGTCTAAGTGTTCAATAACTACTTTGGAATATTCGAAGATGGAACCCGCCCTGCAATGCCGAAGACAAGATCGCCACGGACTCATCGTCATTGAAGCCTGGTTCGAGGGCTCTTGAGGAGTCCTGGATTAGGGGTATCCAGCCAATGGACTATATACATCGTCCGGACTATTGAAGCGTGAAGATACAAGACTCAAGACTCCGCCCCGTGTCCGGATGGGACTCTCCTTGGCGTGGAAGGCAAGCTTGGCGATCCGGATATTATATTTCCTTCCTTGTAACCGACTCCATGTAACCCTAGCCCTCTCCGTGTCTATATAAATCGGAGAGGTTGGTCCTTAGAAGGCCGATCACAATTACAATCATAATCATCATAGGCTAGCTCTTAGGGTTTAGCCTCTATGATCTCGTGGTAGATCTACTCTTGTACTACTCATATCGTCAATATTAATCAAGCAGGAAGTAGGGTTTTACCTCCATCGAGAGGGCCCGAACCTAGGTAAAAATTGTGTCCCTTGCTTCCTGTTACCATCAGCCTAGACACACAGATTGGGACCCCCTACCCAAGATCCGTCGGTTTTGACACCGACACTCGTTACAAATTATCTTATCACAAAACTATCTGTTACCTACTATTTCAGTGCTTGCAAAAAATACCTTGCTGAAAACCGCTTATCATTTCCTTCTGCTCCTCGTTGGGTTCAACACTCTTACTTATCGAAAGGACTACGATAGATCCACTATACTTGTGGGTCATCAAGACTCTTTTCTGGCGCCGTTGCCGGGGAGTGAAGCGCCTTTGGTAAGGAAAAATTTATATAGTGTGCTGAAATTTACTGTCACTTGTTACTATGAAAAGTAATCCTCTGAGGGGCTAGTTCGGGGTATCTTCACCCCGACCAGTAGAGCAAAGAGTTGCTCCTGAACCTACTGAAAATGAAAATGTCTACTTTGAGATTCCTTCGGGTATGATAGAAAAACTGCTAGCTAATCCTTTTGTAGGAGATGGAACAATGCATCCTAATGAGCACCTAATATATGTGGATGAAGTTTGTGGATTATTTAAGCTTGCAGGTGTGCCCGGTGATGTTATTAATAAGAAGGTCTTCCCTTTATCTTTGAAGGGAGATGCATTGACATGGTATAGGCTATGTGATGATATGGGATCATGGAACTACAATCGATTGAAATTGGAATTTCATCAGAAATTTTATCCTATGCATCTTGTTCATCGTGATCGTAATTATATATATAATTTTTGGCCTCGCGAAGGAGAAAGCATCGCTCAAGCTTGGGGGAGGCTTAAATCAATGTTATATTCATGCCCCAATCATGAGCTCCCAAGATAAATAATTATTCAAAAAAATTATGCTCGGCTTTCTGATAACAATCGCACCATGCTCGATACTTCTTGTGTTGGCTCTTTTATGATGAAGACTATTGAATTCAAATGGGATTTATTGGAAAGAATTAAATGCAACTATGAAGATTGGGACCTCTACGAAGGTAAGGAGTCAGGTATGACACCTAAGTTTGATTGCGTTAAATCTTTTATGGATACCGATGTTTTCCGCAAGTTTAGCACTAAATATGGACTTGACTCTGAGATAGTAGCTTCTTTCTATGAATCTTTTGCTACTCATGTTGATCTCCCTAAGGAGAAATGGTTTAAATATCATCCTCCCATAGAAGCAAAAGTACTTGCACCTATTAAAGTTGAAGAAAAGACTATCACTTATAATGATCCTATGGTTCCTACTGCTTATGTTGAGAAACCACCTTTTCCTGTTAGGATAAAGGATCATGCTAAAGCTTCAATCGTGAGTGCTGTAAAAGCAATATTAGAACTTATACACCTCCTGAGCAAGTTAAAGTTGAACCTAATATTGCTATTTTTAAAGATCTCTTGTCTGATAATATTGATGGGCATGTTATTCATTTCTGTGATGAAACTGCTAGAATTGCCAAACCTTGTGCTAAAGATAAACATAGACCCGTGGTAGGCATGCCTGTTATTTCTGTTAAAATAGGAGATCATTGTTATCATGGATATTGCGATATGGGTGCCAGTGCTAGTGCTATACCCCATGACTTATACAAAGAAATTATGCATGAAATTGCACCTGCTGAGATAGAAGATATTGATGTTACCATCAAGCTTGCCAATAGAGATACCATATCACCCATTGGAATTGTTAGATATGTTGAAGTCTTGTGTGGGAAAACTAAATACCCTGCTGATTTTCTTGTTCTTGGTTCCCCACAAGATAGCTTTTGTCCTATTATTTTTGGTAGACCCTTCTTGAACATAGTTAATGCTAAGATAGATTGCGAAAAGGATGTTGTTACTATTGGTCTAGGTGATATGTCTCATGAGTTTAACTTTTCTAAATTTCGTAGACAACACCGTGAAGAGGAATTGCCTAGTAAAGATGAAATTATTGGTCTTGCTTCTATTGCCGTACCTCCTAGTGATCCTTTAGAACAATATTTGCTAGACCATGAAAATGATATGTTTATGAATGAAAGAAGGAAATAGATGAAGTGTTCTTTAAACAGGGACCTATTCTCAAACGCAACTTGCCTGTTGAAATCCTAGGATCCTCCTCCACCCAAGGGTGATCCTGTGTTTGAGCTTAAACCATTACGATACTCTTAAATATGCTTATCTTGATGAAAATAAGATATATCCTGTTATTATTAGTGCTAACCTTTCAGAGAAGGAGGAAGAAAAATATTGAAAACTCGAAGAAGCAGCGTCGCTATTGGATATACTCTTGATGATCTTAAGGGCATTAGTCCCACTCTATGCCAACACAAAATAAATTTGGAGAAAGATGCCAAACCAGTTCGTGATCACCAACGCAATTTGAATCCTAAGATGAAAGAAGTGGTAAGAAAGGAAATACTAAAGCTTCTTGAGGCAGGTATTATTTATCCCGTTGCTGATAGTCAATGGGTAAGTCCTGTCCATTGTGTCCTTAAAAAGGGAGGTATTACTGTCTTTCCTAATTATAAATATGAATTTATCGCGCAAAGAATTATTGCAGGTTATAGGATGGTAATTGATTTCCACAAATTGAATAAAGCTACTAAAAAGGATCATTACCCCTTACCTTTTATCGATCAAATGCTAGAAAGATTATCCAAACATACACATTTTTGCTTTCTAGATGGTTATTCGGTTTCTCTCAAATACAGTCATTAAATTTGACGATCAAGCTAAGACTACTTTTACTTGCCCTTTAGGTACTTTTGCTTATAGACATATGCCTTTTGGTTTATGTAATGCACCTGCTACCTTTCAAAGATGCATGATGGCTATATTCTCTGACTTTTGTGAAAAGATTTGTGAGGTTTTCATGGACGGTTTCTCCGTTTATGGATCCTCTTTTAATGATTGCTTAAGCAACCTTGATCGAGTTTTGCAGAGATGTGAAGAAACTAACCTTGTCTTGAATTGGGAGAAGTGCCACTTTATGGTTAATGAAGGTATTGTCTTGGGGCATAAAATTTCTGAAAGGGGCATTGAAGTTGATAAAGCTAAAGTTGATGCTATTGAAAAGATGCCGTGTCCCAAGGACATCAAAGGTATAAGAAGTTTCCTTGGTCACGCCGGATTTTGTAGGAGGTTCATTAAGGACTTCTCAAAAAATTCTTGGCCTCTAACTAATTTATACAAAAAGATATACCATTTGTATTAGATGATGATTGTGTAGAAGCATTTGAAATACTTAAGAAAGCATTGATTTCTGCACCTGTTGTTCAGCCACCTGATTGGAATTTACCCTTTGAAATTATGTGTGATGCCAGTGATTATGCTGTAGGTGCTGTTCTAGGGCAAAGAGTTGATAATAAATTAAATGTTATTCAATATGCTAGTAAAACTGTAGACAATGCTCAGAGAAATTATGCTACTGCTGAAAAAGAATTCTTAGCAGTTGTATTTGCTTGTGATAAGTTCAGACCTTATATTGTTGATTCTAAAGTAACTATTCACATGGATCATGCTGCTATTAAATATCTTATGGAAAAGAAAGATGCTAAACCTAGACTTATTAGATGGGTTCTCCTGCTACAAGAATTTGATTTGCATATTATTGATAGAAAGGAGCTGAGAACCCCGTTCTTGAGCACAACTTGTCTAGGCTAGAGCATGTTCTTGATGACCCACTACCTATTGATGATAGCTTTCGATGAACAATTAAATGTCATAAATGCTTCTCAGACTACTCCATGGTATGCTGATTATGCTAATTATATTGTTGCTAAATTTATACCACCTAGTTTCACATACCAAAGAAAAGAAAAGTTTTTCTATGACTTGAGACATTACTTTTGGGATGACCCACATCTTTATAAAGAAGGAGTAGATGGTGTTATTAGATGTTGTGTACCTGAGCATGAACATGAACAGATCCTACGCAAGTGTCACTCCTAAGCTTATGGAGGACACCACGCTGGAGACAGAACTGCACATAAGGTATTGCAATCCGGTTTTTATTGGCCTACTCTCTTCAAGGATGCCCATAAGTTTGTCTTATCTTGCGATGAATGTCAAAGAATTGGTAATATTAGTAGACGTCAAGAAATACCTATGAATTATTCACTTGTTATTGAACCATTTGATGTTTGGGGCTTTGATTATATGGGACCGTTTCCTGCCTCTAATGGATATACACATATTTTACTTGTTGTTGATTACGTTACTAAGTGGGTAGAAGCTATTCCATCTAGTAGTGCTGATCATAACACTTCTATTAAAATGCTTAAAGAAGTTATTTTTCTGAGGTTTGGAGTCCCTAGATATTTAATGACTGATGGTGGTTCACATTTTATTCATGGTGCTTTCCGTAAAATGCTTGCTAAGTATGATCTTAATAATAGAATTGCATCCCCGTATCACCCACAGTCTAGTGGTCAAGTAGAATTGAGTAATAGAGAGCTCAAATTAATTTTGCAAAAGACTGTTAATAGATCTAGAAATAATTGGTCCAAGAAACTTGATGATGCATTATGGGCCTATAGAACTGCATACAAAAATCCTATGGGTATGTCTCCATATAAAATGGTTTATGGAAAAGCATGCCACTTACCTCTTGAACTAGAACATAAGGCTTATTGGGCCATTAAAGAGCTCAATTATGGTTTCAAACTTGCCGGTGAGAAGAGGTTATTTGACATTAGCTCACTTGATGAATGGAGAACCCAAGCCTATGAAAATGCCAAGTTGTTTAAAGAAAAAGTTTAAAATATGGCATGACAAAAGAATACAAAAGCGTGAGTTTAATGTAGGTGATTATGTATTTCTATACAACTCTCGTTTAAGATTTTTTGCAGGAAAACTTCTCTCTAAATGGGAAGGTCCATACGTTATCGAGGAGGTCTATCATTCCGGTGCCATAAAAATCAACAACTTCGAGGGCACAAATCCTAAGGTGGTGGATGGTCAAAGAATCAAACATTATATCTCAGGTAATCCTATAAATGTTGAAACCAATGTTATTGAAACCGTAACCCCGGAGGAATACATAAGGGACACTTTCTTGAACGTTTCAAACTCCGAAAAGGAATAGGTATGTGGTACGGTAAGTAAACCGACTCCAAAACAGTTCTAATGACAATTTTTCTCCATTTTGGAATATTTAGAAAAATAGAAAAATAAGAAGCAGTCCGAGAAGGACACGAGGTCTCCACGAGGGTGGAGGGCACGCCCTACCCCCCCTGGGCGCGCCCCCTGCCTCGTGGGCACCTTGTGTGCTCTCCGGACTCCGTTTTCTTGCACGATACGTATTTTGGTCGGTAAAAATTCATTATATAATCTCCCGAAGGTTTTGACCCCCGTATCACGCAATTGTCCTCTGTTCTTGTTTCGAGCTGTTTTCTGTCAGGGTTGTCAAGGCTAGGCATCATGTCGTCCCCCTCCTCCAACAATGGTGACAACGATGCTTGGCTAATGAAGATAGAGCTGAAGAGGGAAGAACCCATGGAGATCAACAAGGATGAAGGGATCAAGAAGGCCACAGAGGACCAAGCTCCTGAAGAAAACCTTCAACTTGATCACAATCTTCTTACCCCAACTGAGATCGAAGCTTTCAAGATGATTGAGTTAGCTCGTATACAAAACAAGTATCTCACACGTGAAAATATTTTGTTGAAGGAGCATATCGTTGCACTCAAGGGCATTATCCGCAAGTTGGAGGACCTCTTACGCTCGATGTGCGACTATCCAGCATCACCTCCACCTTATTCACCAACAAAGGAGATATAATCACATGGGTATGGGCACTCCCCTTGGCAACTGCCAAGCTTGGGGGAGGTGCCCCGGTATCGTATCACCACCACATCTCCTATCTTTACCGTTTTTCTTAGTTTGGTCCTTTTAGTAGTATCTTGATCTAGTAAAATAAAGTTTTGGTATGATCTAGTTTTGAGTTTTGCTTTATGATCTCTCTATGTAATCGAGTCTGTGAGCTATATAATAAAGATTAGTGATGAGTCAAGGGCTTGATTATTTTGCTACGATCTTGAGAAAGAAAAAGAAAAAGAAAGAATAAAAAGAAATAAAAAGAGATCATATTGATCTTATTGAGAGTAATGACTTCATATAGAAAGAGTATGATGATTGAAAATTGTTGAGAGTTGACAAACATAGCTTTAGTCATCGTTGCAATTAATAGGAAGTAATAAAGAAAGAGAGGTTTAACATATAAATATACTATCTTAGACATCTTTTATGATTGGGAGCACTAATTAAAATATGACATGCTAAAGAGTTGATGTTGGACAAGAAAGACAACGTAATGGGTTATGTTTTCTTATATCTGAGATAAAGTATATTGTCATGAATCATCCAACATGTTGAGCTTGCCTTTCCCCCTCATGCTAGCCAAATTCTTTGCACCAAGTAGAGATGCTACTTGCGCTTCCAAAAACCCTTAAACCAGTTTTGCCATGAGAATCCACCATATCTACCTATGGATTGAGTAAGATCCTTCGAGTAAGTTTTCATCGGTGCAAGCAATAAAAATTTCTCTCTAAATATGTATGATTGATTGGTGTGGAGGAAATAAGCTTTATACGATCTTGTGATGTGGAAGAAATAAAAGCGATGGACTGCATAATAAAGGTTCATATCACAAGTGGCAATATAAAGTGACGTTCTTTCGCATTAAGATTTTGTGCATCCAACCCTGAAAGCGCATGGCAACCTCTGCTTCCCTCTGCGAAGGGCCTATTTTTATTATTATCGTCTACCTTATGCAAGAGTCATGGTGATCTTCACCTTTCCTTTTACATTTTATCCTTTGGCAAGCACAGGATGTTGGAAAGATCCCTGATATATATATATATATATATATATATATATATATATATATATATATATATAGTAACGCTAAACTAAGCGTGAGTGTAGAGTAGCGTGAGTGTAAAATATTTTTCAAATTACTACATTTTGTACACCATTTTACTAGATTTTGTACATAGTGTTACTAGGGGGTGTAGAATAAGCTATTCTACACTCACGCTTAGAATAGCGTTACCATATATATATATATATATATATATATATATATATATATATATATATATATATATATCTAATTGGATGTAGGTTAGCATGAACAATTATTGTTGACATTACCCTTGAGGTAAAGGTTGGGAGGCGAAACTATAAGCCCCTATCTTTCTCTGTGTCCGATTAAAACTCCATAACCACAAGTATTGCGTGAGTGTTAGCAATTATGAAAGACTAAATGATAGTTGAGTATGTGGACTTGCTAGAAAGCTCTGACATAGAACCTTTCTGATGTTATGATAAATTGCAATTGCTTCAATGACTGAGATTATAGTTTGTTAGTTCTCAATAAAGTTTCTGATTCATACTTTGCATTGTGAATAGATTATTACTTGAGCATAAGAGATTGTATGACAATATCTATATATGTTGCTGTTATGAGAATAATCATGATGCTCTCATGTCTGTATTTTATTTTATCGAGACCTCTACCTCTAAACATGTGGACATATTTATCGTTATCGGCTTCCGCTTGAGGACAAGCGAGGTCTAAGCTTGGGGGAGTTGATACGTCCATTTTGCATCATGCTTTTATATCGATATTTATTGAATTATGGGCTATTATTACACATTATGTCACAATACTTATGCCTGTTCTCTCTTATTTTAGAAGGTTTACATAAGGAGGGAGAATGCCGACAGCTGGGATTCTGGGCTGGAAAAGGAGCAAATATTAGAGACATATTCTGCACAACTCCAAAAGTCCTAAAAGTCCACGAAAGTTATTTTTAGAAAAAATAAAAATACTGGAAGAAGAATCCATGTCAGGCGGGCCTCCACCTGTCCACGAGGGTGGGGGGCGCGCCCTACCCCCTGCCTCATGGGCCCCCCTGTTGGTCTTCTGGTGGCCATCTTTTGTTATATGAAATCTTTCGTCCGAAGAAAAATCATAAGAAAGCTTTCGGGGCGAGACTCCGCCGCCATGAGGCGGAACCTTGGCAGAACCAATCTAGGGCTCCGGCAGAGCTGTTCTACAGGGGACACTTCCCTCCGGGAGGGGGAAATCATCGCCATCGTCATCACCAACGCTCCTCTCATCGGGAGAGGGCAATCTCCATCAACATCTTCACCAGCACCATCTCCTCGCAAACCCTAGTTCATCTCTTGTATCCAATTCTTGTCTCATAGTCTGGGATTGGTACATGTAGGTTGCTAGTAGTGTTGATTACTCCTTGTAGTTGATGCTAGTTGGTTTATTTTGTGGAAGATCATACGTTCAGATCCTTTATGCATATTAATACTCCTCTGATTATGAACATGAATATGCTTTGTGAGTAGTTACATTTATACCCGAGGACATGGGAGAAGTCTTGCTATTAGTAGTCATGTGAATTTGGTATTCGTTCGATATTTTGATGAGATGTATGTTGTCTCTCCTCTAGTGGTGTTATGTGAACGTCGACTACATGACACTTCACCGTTATTTGGGCCTAGAGGAAGGCACTCGAAGTAACAAGTAGATGATGGGTTGCTAGAGTGATGTAAGCTTAAACCCTAGTTTATGCATTGCTTCGTAAGGGGCTGATTTGGATCCACATGTTTCATGCTATTGTTAGGTTTACCTTAATACTTCTTTTGTAGTTGCGGATGCTTGCAATAGGGGTTAATCATAAGTGGGATGCTTGTCCAAGTAAGGGAAGTACCCAAGCACCGGTCCACCCACATATCAAATTATCAAAGTACCGAACGCGAATCATATGAACGTGATGAAAACTAGCTTGACGATAATTACCATGTGTTCTCGGGAGCGCTTTTCTCTATATAAGAGTTTGTCCAGGCTTGTCCTTTGCTACAAAAAGGATTGGGCCACCTTGCTGCAATTTACTTTTGTTACTTGTTGCTCGTTACAAATTATCTTATCACAAAACTATCTGTTAGCTACTATTTCAGTGCTTGCAGAAAATACCTTGCTGAAAACTGCTTATCATTTCCTTCTGCTCCTCGTTGGGTTCGACACTCTTAATTATCGAAAGGACTATGATAGATCCCCTATACTTGTGGGTCATCAGACTGCAGTCGTGGCGCGACCGCTCAATCAAGAGGGCCATCTGCACCGAGAATTGCTTGTCAATGCGTGTGTCCTTGATGAGGAGGGGCGGCTGTTGTTGCTTGTCGTCGTCTGAGGAGAGCACCACCTACTTTGTTGAGACGACGAAGTGGTTGAGACCGACGGGCCCAGAGAGCGGCGGCGGCGCTACGATCCGTACGACCTCAAGAATCCACCTGCGGGCGCCGTCGTTGTATTTACCCATCACTTAGGGGAGTGTGAAGGAGAGGAGAGGACGAGATGAGAGGCGATGGTGCGCAGACTGAAGATATGATGTAGGTTTAGCCGGCGAGGCCATCCTTCTTAAATAGCCTAATTGGCCGGCGCCGCTTCAATGTGCAACGACCGGAGTAGGCTTCTTTGCCTCCACGTCGGAATTGAAATGATGATGCAACACCAGTGTGACGCCCCCGACTTAATCGTGCACTAATCATACACGCAAATGTGCACGATCAAGATCAGAGACTTACGGGAAGATATCACAACACAACTCTAGACACAAATTAAAGTCATACAAGCTTCATATTACATGCCAGGGGCCTCAAGGGCTCGAACACATAAGCTCAAATATAAACGAGTCAGCGGAAGCAACAATATCTGAGTACAAACATAAGGTAAATAAGTCTGCCTTAAGAAGGCTAGCACAAACGCCAACATGGGTTTGAAAAGGCAAGGCCTCCTGCCTAGGAGCCTCCTAACTACTCCTGGTCGTCGGCTGCCTCCACGTAGTAGTAGGCACCCTCGGGGTAGTAGTAGTCATCGGTGGTGGCATCTGGATCTTGTGATCCGTCACCTGATTTCATCAATCTGCTACTTCTTGAGCTTGCTTTGTTATTTCCCTTGAAGAGGAAAGGGTGTGCAGCAAAGTAGAGATAAGTATTTCCCTCAGTTAAGAACCAAGGTATCAATCCAGTAGTAGGAACAACCAAGTCCCCAATACATACCCCTGCACAAACTAACAAACACTTGCACACAATGCGAAAAAGGGGTTGTCAATCCCTGGTCACTTGCAAGGGTGAGATCTAATAGAGATAGGTATAAAAGATAAATAAAAGGCAAAATAAAGTAAAGGTAAATAAATTGCAGCGAGGTATTTTGGAATTTTTGGTTTTATAGATCTGAAAATATATGATGGAAAATAGACCCGAGGGCCATAGGTTTCACTAGAGGCGTCTCTCTTGAAAGAAAACATACGGTGGGTGAACAAATTACTGTTGAGCAATTGACAGAAAAGCGCATAGTTAGGATGATAACTAAGGCAATGATCATGAATATAGGCATCACGTCTGTGACAAGTAGACCGACTCCTGCTTGCATCTACTACTATTATTCCACACATCGACCGACTCCTGCCTGCATCTAGAGTATTAAGTTCACAAGAACAGAGTAATGCATTAAGCAAGATGACATGATGTAGAGGGATAGACTCAAGCAAAATATGATATAAACCTCATCTTTTTATCCTTAATGGCAACAATACGATACGTGCAGGTAAGTGCATCTAGTGCCCCTTAGTGATTTTGGTGTATTGAAGACTTATAGGTTAAGGGACTAATGCGTTTGTGAGTGTACACATGTCTATAAGTCTATGAGGAGTTTGATATTTACAGAGAAAATCGACCCCTAAAAATGGATATCTTCAACTGAAGACTTTGGATTTCTCAAGACTTTCTAAAGACTTTGAAGATGAAGAAATTGGTGTGACCATGATGACTTGATATTCATGCGAGGAACATGAAGCGTGAAGACTTTTGTTTTCATAGTTTCATTTTCTCTTTCTTGAGTCATAGGAAACACCTTACTGTTAAAGGGGGTCGAGGAAAAACTAAGGAAAAATTTCCTTGTGATGCTCAACTCAAAATCCTACACCTACCAATCCCTTCGAGTGAAGCCATTGGAAATCTCATACAGTTCAGTCAATTTCTTCAGTAATAGAGACAAAGTTCTTCTGGTCTCTGAGGAACTTGTTCTAACTGAGGAGTTAGGAATTCGCCAGTGCGGATCACCTACAAGTGAGGAACATGATAGCCCTGAGGAATTTGAACCTCGCATTTCCGACCGTTGCTGTGCTATGCGCCAGCTGTCCCAAAATATCTACCCACCTAACGGTCATATCATTGAAGGACATTTATGCCTTATCATGTCGGGTTGCTCCCTAGGCTATAAATAGCCGCCCCCTACAACCACTAGCTGGTTGGCTGCTCCAAGAGAAACTGACACTTGTCATTGAGAGCATCCCATCCTCCGAGGACTTTGAGCGAAAATCATCAAGTGAGGAAAACCCAAACCAAAACACCTACAAACCAAAAGTGATTGAGCATCACTGTAGAGATTGATCCTGCGTTGATCCGACGCTTGTTACCTTTGAAGACTGTGCATCTTCCAAACGGTCAGGCGTCATGGTCTAGAGCATCCAAGAGGAAATTGTGGATCGCCGAGTGACCGAGTTTGTGAAGGTTTGGAAGTCACCTGAAGATTACCACGAGTGATTGGGCGAGGTCTGTGTGACCTTAGCTCAAAGAGAATACGGTGAGGACTGTGTGTCCAGGACTGTGTGTCCTCAGGTTTAAATACCTAGCCGCTCCAACCAGACGTACAACTGTCACATCAGTTGGAACTGGTCTACCAAATCATTGTCTTCACCAAGCTAACTGGTTCTATTTCCTCAACCCTTCTACTTCCTCATTACTGTGTTGTGTGCTTGTTCATATCTGTTTGAAGACTTTGACTGAAGACTTTCTTGATTTCCTCAGTTCAATTTCTTCAGTCTGTTTGTCTTCATCCTGTTTTATCCTGTGCTTACGCTTTGTGTACTGTGTGTTTGTTTTCTTTTCATCATGATGTCCATGCTTATGTTATGTCATGTATGCATCTGAGTACCTATTCCGCTGCAAGTACTTCTTCGCTTAGGAATTTCCTCACCCTGAAATTCCTCAGTGAAGAGTTCATAAAAATCGCCTATTCACCCCCCTCTAGTCGACTTAACTCACTTTCAATTGGTATCAGAGCAAGGTACTCCCTTGTTCTGTGTGATTTTGGTTTAACCGCCTGGAGTTTTAGTTATGTCGACCGCAGGTATGATCAAGGTCTCTGCTGGGTGTCCTACCTTCGATGGGACGGACTACCCCTATTGGAAGAATAAGATGCACATGCATCTTGAGGCAAGTGATAACGATCTCTGATATGTTGTGGAGAATGGTGTCCCCTCTGTCACCCCTACCATCAACGCTGCTGATGTGAAGAGATTCAAGCAACTCGACTCTCAAGCGAAGAACATCATATGTGGCCATCTGAGCAAAGGGCAGTATGGTAGAGTGAGTGCTTTGGAGACATCTAAGCTTATCTAGGATAGGCTGTCCAAGGTCAATGAAGGAGTCTCAACACAACATGACTCTCCAGTTGACGTTCTTCGCAATCTCTTCAACCGCTTCAAAAGACCCGATAATGAAAATGTTCAGCAAACCTTCGATCGCCTCACTGACATATCAAATGAGCTTCAAGCACTTGGTGCCACTCACATCACCGACCATGAGGTGGTGAAGAAATTGCTGAGATCGCTTGATTCCTCATTTGATACTCTGACATTGATGATACAAGAACGTGGAGACTATAAGTCACTTGATCCCGCTGATATCCTCGAGAGGCTAAACACTCATGAGTTCTAGCTTGCTGAGAAGAGAGATCTCTATGGACCGAGCTATGGTAGATCACTTTCTCTGAAGGCCAAGGCAGTGTCTGAATCTGAAGGTGAAGATTCTGGTAGCAGCCTTGGTGATCCTGACGAACCTAGCCAGGAGCTAGTAATGCTCGTGAAGAAATTCCAGAAGTTCTCAAGACGTGGTCGCTTTGGAAAATCCTCAAGAAGTGATGATTCCTCATCCCGTGACTACAAAAAGAGATTGTGCCACAAATGCAAGAAACCTGGTCACTACATTCAAGACTGTCCTCAGTGGGAAAAGGAATCAAAGAAGAAGAAATACAAGGACTACAGTTCGGATGACTCAAAGAAGAAGAAGAAATCTTCAAAGTCCTCATCATCAAAATCCTCGAAGTCCTCATCTCACAAGAAGAGTAGCTCCAAGAAGGCTCGGGCATTCATTGGCAAGGAAATGGACTCTAAGGTTGAGTGTGAGGAACATGAGGAAGAGGAGGCATCTGAGGAGTCAGAATCTGGTGTGGCTTCAACACTGAAGAAAATGGCTTCCACAACAAGGCTGACGACAATGATGATGACTATGCTCCCACCTATTTCTTCATGGCAAAGGGTGCCAAGGTACTAAAATATCCCTCCTCTGAATCAAGTGAGGATGAATCTGATGAAAACCTCAAGCCTAGCTACTCTAAACTTGCTAAGATTGTTGTGAAACAACAAAAGGCTTTCGAAAAGGTTCAAAATATGCTAGATAAAAGTAATGATATGTTGGGTGAAGAAATGGATCACACCAAAACTTTGACTAAAAATCTTCAGAGACTTCAGTCCAAGTTTGACAATCTTCAGAGTCATCATAACACTCTCGATCATGAGAAGATTTCTTATGAATTTCTTCAAAGAAAGCAAGATCTTGAGAAGCTAAGGGTGAGTTATGAAGATCTTCTGAAGGAGCGTGATTCATTACTTGCTCAACAAATCAACGCTACACAGGAATAATTCATTCCTCCATGTTTGAAGTGCATTGAACGTGAATCTGCTAAATCTTCACCTGAAAGTTCAAATGCTTCTATTGCTGAAAATTCTTCACCTATCTCTGCTATCACTAATTCCTCATCCGAGGATATTGCTAGTATCACTGACAATGTAGGGCTGAAGGAATTATATATGACAGGCATGTACAAAAGCCTCAAAGGGCATCAGGCTCTTTGTGATGTGCTTAAAAAGCAGATCCTCAACAGGAACCCTAGGAAAGAGGGTATTGCCTTTGAGAGGAAACTCAATGCTGATGGAACATACTGGAAGCATGAGCAGTGTCCCAAAACCTCATGGGTTGCTGCAAAGGGCCCTCCAGTAGATCTAGCTACTTTATCTGGCTTTACATGTGAATCTTCTCATTCTTCTGATGAGTCATTTGACTCCAACTATAAGCTGTTCAAAAATCAGAATGGTGAAGTATCTGCTAGATATGTTGGCACTAACTGTAGGAACGGTTCCCCTATGAAGAAAATCTGGGTTCCCAAAAAGTGCCTTGAAAGTCTTCAGGTGAATGTCATCATGACACCACCTGTGAAGAACAGGAACCCCAGATCCAATTCTTCATATGGATCGAAGTACTCATACGGACCAAACTCCTCACGTGGATCAAATTCCTCAAAAGGATCAAAGTCCTCATATGAACATCAACGTGCTAACACTTCTGTTTCGCAGGAAAAAACTAGGGGTTGTGAATATGTGCATTATTCTTCAAATCATTATGTTCATAAGTCCTCGAAGAATTTCTCTGCTTACTCATATGCTTACCCTAACTCCTGTTTTGTGAAACGAAGTGGACTGGCTTCTGTGCCACCTTTCTCTTATGGAGCTCGCAGAATGATGAACTCTTTGCCACCCCTCCAGATGTGGGTGGTGAAGAAAAAGAACTAATCTCTTATGCAGGTTCAGGTCTCTAGACGAACTTAAACGTCTGAAGAATTTGCTGGAGACCTGAATATGCTTGAAAGGACGCAAGCTAATCACGAAGAAATGAATTCTCATTTCACACATCCTCATATTGCTATATCTCTTCTATTGCTTGATGAAATTGATCTGATGAAATTAATGCCATATTCTTCACTGATGAAGTATATGAGTTCGTAAGCTACACTAATTCATCTGCAGGATGATCAAACCAAAGCCACTGAGTGGGTCCTCGATAGTGGATGTACAAATCACATGACTGGTGACAAGAATCTATTGATGGACGCTCCCTTATCTCCATCACATCTGAAGCATATTACCTACGCAGACAAAGGCAAAAGCAAGGTATTGGGTCTAGGTAAGGTTGCGATCTCAAAGGATCGACACATGGACAAAGTCTTGTTAATTCCTTAGGATTCAACCTCATGTCAGTCTCAATGTTTTGTGATCTTGATATGGTTGTTATCTTTGGCAAGTATCGTTGTGTTGTGATCATGGAAGCTGACCATTCCAAAGTCTTCAAAGGCTTTAGGAGAGGACACCTGTATATTGTTGATTTCTTTACAGGACCACAACCCGCTATATGCCTACTTGCAAAAGCTTCAGAAGGCTGGCTATGGCATCGACGACTCGGTCATGCTGGCATGAGGAACTTGCACACGCTCGCGAAGAAGAAGCATGTCATTGGCATTGAGAATGTCAAATTCCTCAAGGATCACTTGTTCGGAGTCTGTGAAGCTGGAAAGATGACCAAGGCCAAGCATCCACGAAGACTATCATGACTAACACTCGTCCATTTGAATTGCTTCACATGGATCTCTTTGGTCCTAACCATTATTCTGCATTCACCAATGAAGCATCTCTATATGGCTTTGTTATTGTTGATGATTACTCTCGTTACACATGGGTACACATAGTCACTTACACACGTGAAGTGCAGGAAGTCTTCAAACGGTTTTTCTCGAGGGCTTCAACCAACGTTGGCGTGAAGATCAAGCACATCAGAAGTGACAATGGAAATGAGTTCAAGAATACTGGTCTTGATGACTATCTTGATGAACTTGGTATTACTCATGAGTTATCTGCTCCTTATACTCCTCAGCACAATGGCATCGTGGAGCGCAAGAACAAGACTCTTGTTGAGATGGCTCGCACTATGCTTGATGAATACAAGACACCTCATCATTTCTAGACTGAGGCAATTGATACTGCGTGCCACATCATCAACAGGGTATATCTTCACAAATTCTTCAAGAAGACTGCATATGAATTCCTTGATACGTCTCCAACGTATCTGTAATTTTTTATTGTTCCATGCTATATTATATTCTGTTCTAGATGTTAATGGGCTTTATTATACACTTCTATATTATTTTTGGGACTAACCTATTAATCGGAGGCCGAGCCCAAATTGCTGTTTTTTTTGCGTATTTCAGTGTTTCGGAGAAAAAGAATATCAAATGGAGTCCAAACGGAATGAAACTTTCGGGAACGTGATTTTCGGAACAAACGTGATCCAGAGGACTTGGAGTCCACGTCAAGAAATCAACCAGGAGAGCACGAGGTAGGGGGCGCACCCTCCACCCTCATGGGGCCCATGTTGCTCCACCGACGCACTTCTTCCTCCTATATATACCTACGTACCCCAAACTATCAGATACGGAGCCAAAAACCTAATTGCACCGTCGCAACCTTCTGTACCCGTGAGATCCCATCTTGGGGCCTTTTTCGGCGCTCCGCCGGAGGGGGCATTGATCACGAAGGGCTTCTACATCAACACCATAGCCTCTCTGATGATGTGTGAGTAGTTTACCTCAGACCTTCGGGTCCATAGTTATTAGCTAGATGGCTTCTTCTCTCTCTTTGGATCTCAATACAAAGTTCTCCATGATTCTCGTGGAGATCTATTCGATGTAATCTTCTTTTGTGGTGTGTTTGTTGAGATCGATGAATTGTGGGTTTATGATCAAGTTTATCTAAGAACAATATTTGAATCTCCTCTGAATTCTTTTATGTATGATTGGTTATCTTTGCAAGTCTCTTCGAATTATCAGTTTGGTTTGGCCTACTAGATTGATCTTCTTGCAATGGGAGAAGTGCTTAGCTTTTGGTTCAATCTTGCGGTGCCCTTTTCCCAAAGGATGTGGCCAGGGCAGCAAGGCACGTATTGTATTGTTGCCATCGAGGATAACAAGATGGGGTTTATATCATATTGCATGAGTTTATCCCTCTACATCATGTCATCTTTCTTAAAGCGTTACTCTGTTCTTATGAACTTAATACTCTAGATGCATGCTGGATAGCGGTCGATGTGTGGAGTAATAGTAGTAGATGCAGGCAGGAATCGGTCTACTTGTCACGAACATGATGCCTATATACATCATACCTAGATATTCTCATAACTATGCTCAATTCTATCAATTGCTCAACAGTAATTTGTTCACCCACCGTAATACTTATGCTCTTGAGAGAAGCCACTAGTGAAACCAATGGCCCCCGGGTCTATTTTCCATCATATTAATCTCCCAACACTTAGTTGTTTCTTTTGCGTTTTATTTTACTTTGCATCTTTATTTCTCTTTATCATAAAAATACCAAAAATATTATCTTATCATATCTATCAGATCTCACTCTTGTAAGTGACCGTTGAGGGATTGACAGCCCCTTTATCGCGCTGGTTGCGAGGTTCTTATTTGTTTGTGTAGGTGCAAGGGACTCGTCGTGATCTCCTTTGGATTGATACCTTGGTTCTCAAAAACTGAGGGAAATACTTACGCTACTTTACTACATCACCCTTTCCTCTTCAAGGGAAAACCAACGCAGTGCTCAAGAGGTAGCAAGAAGTATTTCTAGCGCCGTTGCCGGGGAGATTCGCACCAAGTCAAGTCAAGTCAAGACATACCAAGTACCCATCACAAACTCTTATCCGTCGCATTACATTATTTGCCATTTGCCTCTCGTTCTCCTCTCCCCCACTTCACCCTTGCCGTTTTATTCACCCTCTCTTTTCCGCTCGCCTTTCCTTCGCCATGTCGGTGTTGGGGAACGCAGTAATTTCAAAAAATTTCCTACGCACACACAGGACCATGGTGATGGCATAGCAACGAGAGGGGAGAGTGTTGTCTCACGCCCTCGTGAGACCGTAAGCGGAAGCGATCACAACGTAGAGGAAGTAGTCGACGTTCTCCTCGCGATCCTGCCGATCCCAAAGGTTACTCCGGCACCTCCGAGTCGATGATGACGTAGAGGAAGTAGTCAGACGTTCTCCTCGCGATCCAGCCGATCCCAGCGCCGTTACTCGGCGCCTCCGAGTTCTTGGCACACGCTCAGCTCGATGGCGCTCCTCGGGCTCCGATCCGGCAAAGCTCCGGGAGAGGGAGTTCCACAAGACGACGGCGTGGCAGGACGATCTTGATGTTTCACCGGCGCAGGCTTCGCCTAAGCACCGCTACGATATGACCGAGGTGGAATATGGTGGAGGGGCACCGCACACGGCTAAGGAACGATCTCAAGGATCAACTTGTGTGTTCTAGGGTGCCCCTCCCCGTATATAAAGGAGGGAGGGAGGAGGTGGCCGCCACAAGGGGCGCACCATAGGAGGGGAAACCTACTCCAAGTAGGTTTCCCTCTTTTCCTTATCTTATTTGGAGGGGAAGGAAGGAGTACTAGTATTAGGAAGTAGTACTAGTAGTAGGAATAGGAAGAGGGGAAGGAGAAAGGAAAGGGGGCCGGCCCCTTCCCCAATTCGGATTGGGCTTGGGGCGCGCCTCCCTTGTTCCTTCTCCTTCCTCCTACATGGGCCCAATAAGGCCCATATACCTCCGGGGGTTCCGTAACCTCCCGGAGCTCCAAACTTCTCCGGAACCTTTCCGGTGTCCAAATATATCCGTCCAATATATTAATCTTTATGTCTCGACCATTTCGAGACTCCTCGTCATGTCCGTGATCATATCCGGGACTCAACAACCTTCGTACATCAAAGTACACAAACTCATAATATAACCGTCATCGAAACCTTAAGCGTGCGGACCCTACGGTTCGAGAACAATGTAGACATGACCGAGACACATCTCCGGTCAATAACCAATAGCGGGACCTGGATGCCCATATTGGTTCCTACATTTTCTCTGAAGATCTTTATCGGTCAGACCGCATAACAACATACGTTGTTCCCTTTGTCATCGGTATGTTACTTACCCGAGATTCGATCGTCGGTATCCAATACCTAGTTCAATCTCAAGCATCGGCAAGTCTCTTTACTCGTTCGTAATACATCATCTCACAACTAACTCATTAGTTGTAATGCTTGCAAGGCTTATGTGATGTGTATTACCGAGAAGGCCCAGAGATACCTCTCCGACAATCGGAGTGACAAAACCTAATCTCGAAATACGCCAACCCAACAAGTACCTTTGGAGACACCTGTAGTACTCCTTTATGATCACCCGATTGTTGTGACGTTTGGTAGTACCCAAAGTGTTCCTCCGTAAACGGGAGTTGCATAATCTCATAGTTACAGGAACATGTATAAGTCATGAAGAAAGCAATAGCAACATACTAAACGATCAAGTGCTAGGCTAACGGAATGGGTCATGTCAATCGATCATTCTTCTAATGATGTGATCCCGTTAATTAAATGACAACTCATGTCTATGGTTAGGAAACATAACCATCTTTGATTAACGAGCTAGTCAAGTAGAGGCATACTAGTGACACTCTGTTTGTCTATGTATTCACACATGTATTATGTTTCCGGTTAATACAATTCTAGCATGAATAATAAACATTTATCATGATATAAGGAAATAAATAATAACTTTATTATTGCCTCTAGGGCATATTTCCTTCAGCCTCCCACTTGCACTAGAGTCAATAATCTAGTTCACATCGCCATGTGATTTAACATCAATAGATCACATCTATATGTGGTTAACACCCATAGTTCACATCGACATGTGACCAACACCCAAAGGGTTTACTAGAGTCAGTAATCTAGTTCACATCGCCATGTGATTAACACCCAAAGAGTACTAAGGTGTGATCATGTTTTGCTTGTGAGATATTTTTAGTCAACGGGTCTGTCACATTCAGATCCGTAAGTATTTTGCGAATTTCTATGTCAAAAATGCTGAGATAGTAGCTATTGTAGCTATTTTCTACCACTGTCAATATGTATCTAGATCGAGACTTATAGTCATCCAGATCTGTGTCAAAACTTGCATCGATGTAACCCTTTTACGGCGAACCTTTTGTCACTTCCATAATCGAGAAACATATCCTTATTCCACTAAGGATAATTTTGACCGCTGTCCAAATGATCTACTCCTAGATCACTATTGTACTCCCTTGCCAAACTCAAAGTAGGGTATACAATAGATCTGGTACACAAGATGGCATACTTTATAGAACCTATGGCCAAGGCATAGGGAATGACTTTCATTCTCTTTCTATCTTCTGCCGTGGTCGGGTTTTGAGTCTTACTCAATTTGACACCTTGTAACACAGGCAAGAACTCTTTCTTTGACTGTTCCATTTTGAACTACTTCAAAATCTTGTCAAGGTATGTACTCATTGAAAAAACTTATCAAGCGTCTTGATCTATCTCTATAGATCTTGATGCTCAATATGTAAGAAGCTTCACCGAGGTCTTTGTTTGAAAAACTCCTTTCAAACACTCCTTTATGCTTTGCAGAATAATAATCTACATTATTTCCGATCTACAATATGTCATTCACATATACTTATCAGAAAGGCCGTAGTGCTCCCACTCACTTTCCCGTAAATACAGGCTTCACCGTAAGTCTGTATAAGACTATATGCTTTGATCAACTTATCAAAGCGTATATTCCAACTCCGAGATGCTTGCACCAGTCCATAGATGGATCGCTGGAGCTTGCACACTTTTAGCTCCCTTTGGATCGATAAAACCTTACGGTTGCATCATATACAACTCTTCCTCCGAAACCCATTCAGAATGCAGTTTTACATCCATTTGCCAAATTTCATAAATTGTGGCAATTGCTAACATGATTCGGACAGACTTAAGCATCGCTACAGTTGAGAAAATCTCATTGTAGTTAACACCTTGAACTTGTCAAAACCTTTTTGCGACAAGTCGAGCTTTGTAGATAGTAACACTACTATCAACGTCCGTCTTCCTCTTGAAGATCCATTTATTTTCTATTGCTTGCCGACCCTCGGGCAAGTCAACCAAAGTCCACACTTTGTTTTCATACATGGATCCCATCTCAGATTTCATGGCTTCTAGCCATTTAAGCGGAATCTGGGCTCACCATCGCTTCTTCATAGTTTGTAGGTTTGTCATGATCTAGTAGCATGACTTCCGAACAGGATTGCCATACCACTTTGGTGCGGATCTCACTCTGGTTTACCCTACGGGATTCGGTAGTGACTTGATCTGAAGTTACATGATCATCATCATTAGCTTCCTCACTAATTGGTGTAGGAATCACCGAACTGATTTCCGTGATGAAATACTTTCCAATTCGGGAGAAGGTACAAATTACCTTATCAAGCTCCACTTTCCTCCCACTCACTTCTTTCGAGAGAAACTCATTCTCTAGAAAGGATCCATTTATAAGCAACGAATGTTTTTGCCTTCGGATCTGTGATAGAAGGTATACCCAACAATTTCCTTTGGGTATTCTATGAAGACGCACTTCTCCGATTTGGGTTTGAGCTTATCAGGATGAAACTTTTTCACATAAGCATCACAACTTCCAAACTTTAAGAAACGAGCTTAGGTTTACCGTTAAACCATAGTTCATACGGTGTCGCCTCAACGGATTTAGACGGTGCCCTATTAAACGTGAATGCAGCTGTCTCTAATGCATAACCCCAAAACGATAGTGGTAAATTGATAAGAGACATCATAGATCGCACCATATCCAATAAAGTGCGGTTACGACTTTCGGACACACCATAACATTGTGGTGTTCCAGGTGGCGTGAGCTGCGAAACTATTTCACATTGTTTCAAATGAAGACCAAACTCGTAACTCAAATATTCATCTCCACGATCAGATCGCAGAAACTTTATTTTCTGGTTACGATGATTTTCCACTTCACTCTGAAATTCTTTGAACCTTTCAACTATTTCAGACTTATGTTTCATCAAGCAGATATACCCATATCTGCTCAAATCATCTTGTGAAAGTCAGAAAATAACGATACTTGCCACGAGCATCAACACTCATTGGATCGCATACATCGGTATGTATTATTTCCAATAAGTCAAGAGCTTGTTCCATTGTTCCGAGAACGGAGTTTTAGTCATCTTGCCCAAACGGCACGGTTCGCAAGCATCAAATGATTCATAATCAAGTGATTCCAAAAATCCATCAAGATGGAGTTTTCTTCATGCGCTTTACACCAATATGACCTAAACGGCAAAGTGCCACAAATAAGTTGCACTATCATTATTAACTTTGCATCTTTTGGTTTCAGATATGAATATGTGTATCACTATGATCGAGATCCAATGAACCATTTTCATTGGGTGTGTAACCATATAAGGTTTTATTCATGTAAATGTAACAACAATTTATTCTCTTACTTAAATGAATAACCGTATTGCAATAAACATGATCAAATCATATTTATGCTCAACACTAAATAACACTTATTCAGGTTCCACACTAATCCCGAAAGTATAGGGAGTGTGCGATGATGATCATATCAATCTTGGAACTACTTCCAACACTCATCGTCACTTCTCCTTCAACTAGTTTTTGTTCATTCTGCAACTCCCGTTTCAAGTTACTACTCTTAGCAACTGAACCGATTATCAAATACCGAGGGGTTCTTGCGAACACTAGTAAAATACACATCAATAATCTGTATATCAAATATACCTTTGTTCACTTTGCCATCCTTCTTATCCGCCAAATACTTGGGGTAGTTCCGCTTCTAGTGACCAGTTCCATTGCAGCAAAAAGCACTTAGTCTCGTGCTTAGATCCAGACTTGGGCTTCTTCACTCGAGCAGCAACTTGCTTGCCGTTCTTCTTGAAGTTCCCCTTCTTCCCTTTGCCCTTTTCCTTGAGACTAGTGGTCTTGTCAATCATCAACACTTGATGCTCTTTCTTGATTTCTACCTTCGTCGATTTCAACATCACGAAGAGCTCGGGAATCGTTTTCGTCATCCCTTGCATCCTATAGTTCATCACGAAGTTCTAGTAACTTAGTGTTGGTGACTAGAGAATTCATCAATCACTATCTTATCTGGAAGATTAACTCCCACTTGATTCAAGCGATTGAAGTACCCGGACAATCTGAGAACATGCTCACTAGTTGAGCGATTCTCTTCCATCTTTTAGCTATAGAACTTGTTGGAGATTTCATATCTCTCAACTCGGTATTTGCTTGAAATATTAACTTCAATTCCTGGAACATCTCATATGGTCCATGACGTTCAAAACGTCTTTGAAGTCCCGATTCTAAGCTGTTAAGTATGGTGCACTAAACTATCAAGTAGTCATCATATTGAGCTAGCCAAACGCTCATAACGCGTCTACATTTGCTCCTGCAATAGGTCTCACCTAGCGGTGCATTAAGGACATAATTCTTACGTGCAGCAATGAGGATAAACCTCAGATCACGGATCCAATCCGCATCATTGCTACTAACATTTTTCAATACAATTTTCTCTAGGAACACATATAAAAATATAGGGAAGCAACAACGCGAGCTATTGATCTACAACATAATTTGCAAAATACTACCAGACTAAGTTCATGATAAATTAAAGTTCAATTAATCATATTACTTAAGAACTCCCACTTAGATAGACATCTCTCTAGTCATCTAAGTGATCACGTGATCCAAATCAACCAAACCATAACCGATCATCACGTGAGATGGAGTAGTTTTCAATGGTGAACATCTTATGTTGATCATATCTACTATATGATTCACGCTCGACCTTTCGGTCTCCGTGTTCCGAGGCCATATCTGCATATGCTAGGCTCGTCAAGTATAACTGAGTATTCAAGCGTGCAAAACTGGCTTGCACCCGTTGTAGATGGACGTAGAGCTTATCACACCCGATCATCACGTGGTGTCTCGACACGACGAACTTTGGCAACAGTGCATACTCGTGGAGAACACTACTTGATAATTTTAGTGAGAGATCATCTTAAAATGCTACCGTCAATCAAAGCAAAATAAGATGCATAAAGGATAAACATCACATGCAATCAATATAAGTGATATGATATGGCCATCATCATCTTGTGCTTGTGATCTCCATCTCCGAAGCACCGTCATGATCACCATCGCCACCGGCGCGACACCTTGATCTCCATCGTAGCATCGTTGTCGTTTCGCCATCTATTGCTTCTCGACTATCGCTACCGCTTAGTGATAAAGTAAAGCAATTACAGGGCGTTGCATTTCATACAATAAAGCGACAACCATATGGCTCCTGCCAGTTGCCGATAACTCGGTTACAAAACATGATCATCTCATACAATAAAATATAGCATCACGTCTTGACCATATCACATCACAACATGCCCTGCAAAAACAAGTTAGACGTCCGCTACTTTGTTGTTGCAAGTTTTACGTGGCTGCTACGGGCTGAGCAAGAACCGTTCTTACCTACGCATTAAAACCACAACGATACTTCGTCAAATAGACTCTATTTTAACCTTCTCAAGGACCGGGCGTAGCCACACTCGGTTCAACTAAAGTGAGAGAGACAGACACCCGCCAGCCACCTTTAAGCACGAATGCTCGTAACGGTGAAACCAGTCTCGCGTAAGCGTCTGGCGTAATGTCGGTCCGGGCGCTTCAACTCACAATACCGCTGAACCAAAGTATGACATCTTTGGTAGGCGGTATGAATTGTATCGCCCACAACTCACTTGTGTTCTACTCGTGCATATGACATCAACGCATAAAACCAGGCTCGGATGCCACTTTGTTGGGGAACGCAGTAATTTCAAAAAATTTCCTACGCACACGGGACCATGGTGATGGCATAGCAACGAGAGGAGAGTGTTGTCTACGTACCCTCGTAGACCGTGGCGGAAGCGATCACAACGTAGAGGAAGTAGTCGTCGTTCTCCTCGCGATCCTGCCGATCCCAAAGGTTGCCATTCCGGAACCTCCGAGTCGATGATGACGTAGAGGAAGTAGTCGTATGTTCTCCTCGCGATCCAGCCGATCCCAGCGCCGTTACTCCGGCGCCTCCGAGTTCTTGGCACACGTTCAGCTCGATGACGCTCCTCGGGCTCCGATCCAGCAAAGCTCCGGGGAGAGGGAGTTCCGTCAGCACGACGACGTGGTGACGATCTTGATGTTTCACCGACGCAGGGCTTCGCCTAAGCACCGCTACGATATGACCGAGGTGGAATATGGTGGAGGGGGGCACCGCACACGGCTAAGGAACGATCTCAAGGATCAACTTGTGTGTTCTAGGGTGCCCCCCCTCCCCCGTATATAAAGGAGGGAGGGAGGAGGTGGCCGGCCACAAGGGGGGGCGCACCATAGGAGGGGAAACCTACTCCAAGTAGGTTTCCCTCTCTTTTCCTTATCTTATTTGGAGGGAAGGAAGGAGTACTAGTATTAGGAAGTAGTACTAGTAGTAGGAATAGGAAGAGGGGAAGGAGAAAGGAAAGGGGGCCGCCCCTTCCCCAGTCGGATTGGGCTTGGGGCGCCCCCCTCCTTGTTCCTTCTCCCTTCCTCCTACATGGGCCCAATAAGGCCCATATACCTCCCGGGGGTTCCGGTAACCTCCGGAGCTCCAAACTTCTCCGAACCTTTCCGGTGTCCAAATATATCCGTCCAATATATTAATCTTTATGTCTCGACCATTTCGAGACTCCTCGTCATGTCCGTGATCATATCCGGACTCGAACAACCTTGGTACATCAAAATACACAAACTCATAATATAACCGCCATCGAAACCTTAAGCGTGCGGACCCTACGGTTCTAGAACAATGTAGACATGACCGAGACACATCTCCGGTCAATAACCAATAGCGGGACCGGGATGCCCATATTGGTTCCTACATTTTCTCTGAAGATCTTTATCGGTCAGACCGCATAACAACATACGTTGTTCCCTTTGTCATCGGTATGTTACTTACCCGAGATTCGATCGTCGGTATCCAATACCTAGTTCAATCTCGTTCTTGGCAAGTCTCTTTACTCGTTCGTAATATATCATCTCACAACTAACTCATTAGTTGTAATGCTTGCAAGGCTTATGTGATGTGTATTACCGAGAAGGCCCAGAGATACCTCTCCGAGCAATCGGAGTGACAAAACCTAATCTCGAAATCGCCAACCCAACAAGTACCTTTGGAGACACCTGTAGTACTCCTTTATGATCACCCAGATTCGTTGTGACGTTTGGTAGTACCAAAGTGTTCCTCCGGTAAACGGAGTTGCATAATCTCATAGTTACAGGAACATGTATAAGTCATGAAGAAAGCAATAGCAACATACTAAAGCGATCAAGTGCTAGGCTAACGGAATGGGTCATGTCAATCAGATCATTCTCCTAATGATGTGATCCCGTTAATTAAATGACAACTCATGTCTATGGTTAGGAAACATAACCATCTTTGATTAACGAGCTAGTCAAGTAGAGGCATACTAGTGACACTCTGTTTGTCTATGTATTCACACATGTATTATGTTTCCGGTTAATACAATTCTAGCATGAATAATAAACATTTATCATGATATAAGGAAATAAATAATAACTTTATTATTGCCTCTAGGGCATATTTCCTTCAGTCGGAACCAAAAAGAGTTGGGGGTTCTCTCCCGAGCTTTAGTACTTTGGACGATCCTTCTATTCTATCTAAACTCATAAATAATACTATGGAAAAACCTGCCGGAGTTGTCAATGAGAGTCCTAATAATTTTGATGAAGATGATTCCGGAATTTTTTGTTATTTACTCGATGGATCTTTGAAAGATGCTTGGGATAGACTGTTAAGGATCCGGGCTAACTATGTACCCCAATACCAAATTGAAATTTACTTGAAGAGCTTTTATGTTGCCCTACCTTGTTCGTTTAAGCATGTCTTAGATTCTATATTTGAAGAAGGCTTTCTTGAAGGGGATGCCGTAGATACTTATGAAAAGATGAAAACCATATTTGGGCACCCCATGGATGAGAAAGTTTAATCTACATCTCTTTTGCTCTCCTACCAAAACGAATCTATCAAAGAGATAAAAGCTAGCCTAGATGCAAATTTCCGCAACGTGCTTAATCTTTCTTCTACCATTAATAGCCACGTGCTTTATCAAAATAGAAATATTAATTCTATAGATAACAAGTTTGCTCTTTTCTTCCCTAAAACCAAAGATGGCAATACCTAGATATATCCTTGCTTTTATGCCTAGCTAGGGGCGTTAAACGATAGCGCTTGTTGGGAGGCAACCCAATTTTATTGTAGTTTTTTGCTTTTTGTTTATGTTTAGGAATAAATATTTGATCTAGCCTCTGGTTAGATTTGTTTTTATGTTTTAATTAGTGTTTGTGCCAAGTTAAACCTATAGGATCTTCTTGGATGATAGTTATTTGATCTTGCTGAAAATTCCAGAAACTTTCTGTTCACGAAAACAATTGTTAAAAATCACCAGAACGTGATAAAATACTGATTCCAATTGCACCAGATAAATAAACAAATGTTCTATATCTTCTTATTTTGGTAGATTTTTTGGAGTTCCATAAGTTTGCGTTAGTTACATATTACTACAGACTGTTCTGTTTTTGACAGATTCTGTTTTTCGTGTGTTGTTTGCTTATTTTGATGAATCTATGGCTAGTAAAATAGTTTATAAACCATAGAGAAGTTGGAATACAGTAGGTTTAACACCCATATAAATAAAAAATGAGTTCATTACAGTAACTTGAAGGAGTGTTTTGTTTTCTTTCGCTAATGGAGCTCACGAGATTTTCTGTTAAGTTCTGTGTTGTGAAGTTTTCAAGTTTTGGGTAAAAAGATTTGATGGATTATGGAACAAGGAGTGGCAAGAGCCTAAGCTTGGGGATGCCCATGGCACCCCAATATAATCTAAGGACACCAAAAAGCCAAAGCTTGGGGATGCCCCGGAAGGCATCCCCTCTTTCGTCTACTTCCATCGGTAACTTTACTTGGAGCTATATTTTTATTCACCACATGATATGTGTTTTGCTTGGAGCGTCTTGTATTATTTGAGTCTTTATTTGTTAGTTTGCCACAATCATCCTTGCTGTACACACCTTTTGACAGAGACACACATGATTCGGAATTTGTTAGAATACTCTATGTGCTTCACTTATATCTTTTGAGCTATATAGTTTTTGCTCTAGTGCTTAACTTATATCTTTTAGAACACGGTGGTGGATTTGTTCTATAGAAACTGTTGTTCTCTCATGCTTCACTTATATTATTTTGAGAGTCCTACAAAACAGCATGGTAATTTGCTTAAATTGAGAAATTAGTCCTAAAGTAATAGGCATCCAAGATTAGTAAAAATTATCTTATGAGTGTGTTGAATACTATGAGAAGTTTGATGCTTGATAATTGTTTTGAGATATAAAGATGGTGATGTTAGAGTGATGCTAGTTGAGTAGTTGTGGATTTGAGGAATACTTGTGTTAAAGTTTGTGATTACTGTAGCATGCACGTATGGTGAACCGTTATGAGATGAAGTCGTAGCATGATTTATTTATTGATTGTCTTCCTTATGAGTGGCGGTCGGGGACGAGCGATGGTCTTTTTCTACCAATCTACCCCCCTAGGAGCATGTGCATAATACTTTGCTTTGATAACTTATAGATTTTTGCAATAATTATATGAGTTCTTTATGATTAATGTTGAGTCCATGGATTATATGCACTCTCTTCCTTCCACCATTGCTAGCCTCTCTAAAACCACGCACTTTTCGCCGGTATCATACACCCACCATATACCTTCCTCAAAATAGCCACCATACCTACCTATCATGGCATTTCCACAGCCATTCCGAGATATATTGCCATGCAACTTACCACTGTTCCGTTTACTATGACACGCTCCATCATTGTCATATTGCTTCGCATGATCATGTAGTTGACATTGTATTTGTGGCAAAGCCACCGTTCATAATTCTTTCATACATGTCACTCTTGATTCATTGCATATCCCAGTACACTGCCGGAGGTATTCACATAGAGTCATATTTTGTTCTAAGTATTGAGTTGTAATTGTTGAGTTGTAAGTAAATAAAAGTGTGATGATCATCATTTTAGAGCATTGTCCCAAGTGAGGAAAGGATGATGGAGACTATGATTCCCCCACAAGTCGGGATGAGACTCCGTACGAAAAATAAAAAAAAGAGAAAAAAGAGGCCATAAAAAAGAGAGAAAAGGCCCAAGTAAAAAAATGATGAGAGAAAAACAAAGAAGGGACAATGTTACTATCCTTTTACCACACTTGTGCTTCAATTTAGCACTATGATCTTCATGATAGAGAGTCTCCTATGACATCACTTTCATATACTAGTGGGAATTTTTCATTATAGAACTTGGCTTGTATATTCCAATGATGGGCTTCCTCAAAGTGCCCTAGGTCTTCCTGAGCAAGCGAGTTGGATGCACACCCACTTAGTTTCTTTTGTTGAGCTTTCATATACTTATAGCTCTAGTGCATCCGTTGCATGTCAATCCCTACTCACTCACATTGATATCTATTAATGGGCATCTCCATAGCCCGTTGATACGCCTAGTTGATGTGAGACCATCTTCTCCTTTTTTGTCTTCTCCACAACCACCTTTCTATTCCACATAAAGTGCTATATCCATGGCTCACGCTCATGTATTGCGTGAAGATTGAAAAAGTTTGAGAACACCAAAAGTATGAAACAATTGCTTGGCTTGTCATCGTGGTTGTGCATGATTTAAATACTTTGTGTGGTGAAGATAGAGCATAGCCAGACTATATGATTTTGTAGGGATAACTTTCTTTGGCCATGTTATTTCGAGAAGACATAATTGCTTAGTTAGTATGCTTGAAGTATTATTATTTATGTCAATATTAAACTTTTGTCTTGAATCTTTCGGATCTGAATATTCATACCACAATTAAGAGAATTACATTGAAAATTATGCTAAGTAGCATTCCACATCAAAAATTCTGTTTTTATCATTTACCTACTCGAGGACGAGCAGGAATTAAGCTTGGGGATGCTTGATACGTCTCCAACATATCTATAACTTTTTATTGTTCCATGCTATATTATATTCTGTTTTGGATGTTAATGGGCTTTATTATACACATTTATATTATTTTTGGGACTAACCTGTTAACCGGTGGCCCAGCCCAAATTGTTGTTTTTTTGCCTATTTTAGTGTTTCGCAGAAAAAGAATATCAAACGGAGTCCAAATAGAATGAAACCTTCGGGAACGTGATTTTCGAAACAAACGTGATCCAGAGGACTTGGAGTCCACGTCAAGAAATCAACCAGGAGAGCACGAGGCAGGGGGCGCGCCCTCCACCCTCGTGGGGCCCACGTTGCTCCACCGACGTACTTCTTCCTCCTATATATACCTACGTACCCCCAAACCATTAGAGGCATCTACGAAAACCTAATTCCACCGCCGCAACCTTCTGTACCCGTGAGATCCCATCTTGGGGCCTTTTTCGGTGTCCTGCCGGAGGGGGCATTGATCACGGAGGACTTCTACATCAACACCATAACCTCTCCGATGACGTGTGAGTAGTTTACCTCAGACCTTCGGGTCCATAGTTATTAGCTAGATGGCTTCTTCTCTCTCTTTGGATCTCAATACAAAGTTTTCCATGATTCTCGTGGAGATCTATTCGATGTAATCTTCTTTTGCGATGTGTTTGTTGAGATCGATGAATTGTGGGTTTATGATCAAGTTTATCTATGGACAATATTTGAATCTTCTCTGAATTATTTTATGTATGATTGGTTATCTTTGCATGTCTATTCGAATTATCAGTTTGGTTTGGCCTACTAGATTGATCTTTCTTGCAATGGGAGAAGTGCTTAGCTTTGGGTTCAATCTTGCGATGTACTTTCCCAATGACAACAAGGGCAGCAAGTCTCGGCGTTTTGGGAATGGGGGTACCCAGACTTGCCTGCCTGCGGCCTGCGGCGTGGCTCAAGGGGTGGCCCAGTACGGCCCATCTTCATCAACACAAGCTCAAGACCCTCGCGAGGGGCCAAGCCTCGCGGGGCGGACGACAGGAAGCTTCCTTAGGCACGGCCTCGTCAGGCTGGCTCGCGAGGAGGCGGAGAGATCAAGGCGGGGTACCTCACGAGGTGCCATGACGCAAACCATGACGACCGAGGGCGCCAGGCGGGCGCCAGCCCGCACAGTGTCCTCATTTCCCCTTTGGTGCAAAGGACGCAAGCGCAGACCAAGGCATCAGGCAAAGGCAACCATTTCGGTGCAACAAGACCAAGACCAGCAGCAGCGGGGAAGGAGGTCATCGTGGAGCCCAAGCCAGCGTCACCGTCAGAGTCTTTGGCAGGCGAGGGCCGACTTTAGTCAGGATAAGTGTACTAGATGTTCCCCTTCAAAATGGCCAATTGTTGGCGCCCTTCCCGCTCAATATTTGGGAAAAGGCCGAGGGCCTCCCACTATAAATAGAGCTAGCCACCACCAAGGCAGGGGAACACCAAAAGACAGGCAAGAGAGAGAGAGAGAGAGAGAGAGAGAGAGAGAGAGAGAGAGAGAAGCGACTGAACTCCCCTAGCGGTTCATCACACCAGCCAAGAACAGACCCTCGCGAGGCTGTTCTTCCCTTGTACTATTCATCATCAGCCCCAGAGGCAATCCACCACACCACACACTGGAGTAGGGTATTACACCACCATGCTGGTCCGAACCAGTATAAACCTTGTGTCCCTTGTGTTGTTCTTTGTGTAGTTTAGATCCTTGCGAGGCGACGAAACATCGGTAGGTTGGAGGTGCGATCTCCGCGTGCACCCCAGAGTTTGAACCTAGAGGGTCTGCCGGAACCCGAAACCCGACATTTGGCGCGCCAGGTAGGGGTGCGCCGGAGCTTTCCCTTCCACCGACCCGCTCTCCGCCAACATCGCGATTCGCCCTATGATGAGCAACGCGCCGCCCACTCTGGTCGCCAGCGCCAGCGCAGGGGCCAGGGGGCTCCGAGCCTTGGACCCAGCCTAGCGGCAGGTGTGGTGGCCGAACAAGTTCAAGCCGGAGATGCCACCGCGCTACAACGGCACGACCGATCCGCTGGCCTTCCTGCTGGCGTACGAGGGGGCTGTCCTCGAAGCTGGGGGCGACGGCAGGGCCATGGCTAACTGGTTTCCCATGGCCCTCACCGGCGCCCCGCGCATGTGGCTCCTCCACCTGCCAGCGGCTTCCGTGGCCTCTTGGAGGAGCTGCGCGGCCTCTTCCTCGCTCAGCACGCTGCACCGGCGCACCCGGTCATCGCAGCTCTCCTGGGCGGCTCGCAGGCGCCACCTTTAGGCCACCACATCAAGCCATTCGTCCGCCAGATCAGCGCTGCTTCCGCGCAGCATGGGGCTCCTCCGGGTCAGTCGGCGCCCAAGGCCGATCTGGCCTTCAGCTCGGATGATCACCCCTCCAACTCAGCCTGCTCGGGCGCACTCCCAATGCTGTGCACCCCCACCATCTGCCAGGTGGCCGTCACCAGGACTCTCATCGACGGTGGCGCAGGCCTTAGCGTGCTCTCGGTTGAAGCCTCCAGCCTCCTCCATGTACCGCCGGAGCGGCTTCAGCCCAGCAGGCCCTTCTTAGGCGTCGGAGGCGGCTCTGCCGGCTCCCTGGGGCAGATCTGTCTTCCGTTGACCTTCGGCACCTACGACAACTTCCGCACGGAGCTAATCGACTTCGACATCGCCCCCATCGGCCTCCCATACAACGCCATCCTCGGCTACCCAGCACTAGCCCGGTTCATGGCCGCGACTCACCCAGCGTACAACCTCATGAAGATGCCCAGGAGCAGCGGTGTCCTCACCGTATCCGGAGACACCGGGGATGCGTTGCAAGTGCTCAAGCTTGTCTTCAAGACTGCAGCGGCGGTGCAGCCCGCTGACTCGGACGCCCCTGAGCCCAAGGGGGCTGCACCGGCCAAGAAGAAGCAGCTGTTCACCCAAGACAAGGCAGAAACCAAGCAGATACTGGTCGACGAGGACGGATCCACTAATGCCACCTTCACCATAGGCGCAAACCTCGAGCACTGGCGGGAGGAGGCCCGATCATGTTCTGGCCGAACAAGATGGTGTTCGCATGGGAAACTTATCACCGGCAGGGTTCCAAGGGGCGAATTGAGCACCACCTCAACGTGTGCCCCAACGTCGCCCGTAAGCGTAAAGCGAGACGGCAGTCCACCGAGAAGCGAGCTTTCATCATCCAAGAGACCCGCAAGCTAGAGGCGGCAGGGTCATTCATGAGGTCCGATACCCAGATTGGTTGGCTAACCCGGTTGTCGTGCCCAAGAAAGGGGGGAAGGAACACATGTGTGTCGACTTCACCAACCTCAACAAAGCCTGCCCGCAGGATCCATTCCCGCTCCCTCGTATCGATCAAATCGTCGACTCCACCGTCGAGTGCGACCTGTTATGTTTCCTGGATGCCTTCTCTGGCTATCACTAGATCAAGATGGCGATAGAAGACGTGGAGAAAACGGCTTTCCTAACCCCGTGTGGAGTATACTGCTACACATGCATGCCGTTCGGGCTGTGCAACACAGGTGCGACCTTTCAGCGGCTGATGCACATCGCCTTGGGCTGGCAGCTCGGGAGGAATGCTGAGGCTTACGTTGATGATATCATGGTGAAGTCTCGGGAGGCAAAAACCCTGATACAAGACTTGGAGGAAACCTTCGTGAGCCTCAACGAAGTGGACCTGCGGCTCAACCCTGAGAAGTGTGTGTTTGGGGTCCCCTCGGGTAAGCTCCTGGGCTTCCTCGTGTCCCACCGGGACATCGAGGCCAACCCAGAAAAGGTCAAAGCAGTCGAGGACATGAGCCCACCGAAGACCCTCAGAGAGATGCAGAAGCTCACTGGGTGCGTGACCGCGCTAGGACGCTTCATCTTCAAGTTGGGGGAACAAGCGCTGCCCTTCTTCAAGCTGATGAAGAAAAAGGCCCCCTTTGAATGGACTGAAGAGGCCGACAAGGCGTTCCAGGATCTCAAAAGGTACTTAACCAGCCCTCCGGTAATGGTGGCTCCGCGCCCTCAAGAGCCCCTGTTGCTCTACCTTGCAGCCACCCCCTACTCTGCCAGCGCAGCCCTGGTGGCGGTTAGGGAGGAGCGTTGGACCAAAGCCGCGGCAGCTGCGCGGGTTGAGGCGAAGCAGGATCAAGGGGGCCTCACAGAGACCACTACCACAATCGAGAAGGATCAGCCGCCGCAGGGAAGCGCACTCGGAACAGAAGAGGCCCCTCCTCCACTCGACTAGCCGCTGGGGGCTCCACTATCTCAGGAGGCGCCACGGCCTCCGGAGGACGCTAGCAGCACCAGCACTCCCAACCTAGTCGATCACCCTGTGTACTTCGTTAGCACAGTGTCGCGGGACGCGAGGGCGCGGTACCCCATGCCCCAAAAACTCCTCCTCGCGCTATTGGTAGCCTCGCGCAAGCTGCGGCACTATTTTCAGGGCCATCCCATCAAGGTCGTCTCAGCGTACCCCTTGGAAAGGGTGCTCAGGAGCCCCAACTCGGCTGGAAGGGTCGCCGAGTGGAACATCGAGCTGCAAGCGATTCAGCTAGAATTCAGCACAACCAGAGTCATCAAGGGGGCCGCGCTAGCGTACTTCGTGGCGGAATGGGTGGAGGCGCCGAGCCTCAAGGCTGATGAGGATCGATCCCTCTCCCCGGGAAGCGAGGCACCGGACGGTTGGGTCATGTACTTCGACGGGGCGTTCTCCCGACACGACGCGGGGGCTGGCGCAGTGCTTATATCTCCCACTCAAGACAAGCTCTACTACACCGTGCAATTCTGTTTCCAGCACGGAGAAAAGGTCTCCAACAACATAGCAGAATACAAGGGCCTGATAGCAGGCCTGAAAGCCGCAGTCGCCCTAGGGGTGAATCGCCTTACCATCAAGGGTGATTCACAACTCCTCGTCAACTTCTCCAACAAAGTATACGAGCCAAGGGATGAGCACATGGAAGCCTACCTCGCGGTGGTCCGCAGGATGGAGAAGCAGTTCTGGGGACTGGAGTTGTAGCATTTGCCTCGCGGCACCAATCAAGAGGCTGATGACATCGCCAAACGGGCATCCAGGCGACTACCTCAGGAACCTGGCGTCTTCGAGGAGCGGCTCTTCAAGCCCTCAGCGATGCCATCGCTGTCAAGCACGGTGCAGCCTCGGGAAGATCTCCCCCAGCCACCTGCCTCGGGAGCCCCGGTCTGCGGCCCGGCCTCAGGAGCACGGCTGCTCCTGGCGACGGAGCCTCAGGAGGGGTGCTGGATCATAGAGCTCAGGAGTTATCTGATGCAAGGGACCTTGCCGGAAAAGGAGGAGGAAGCGGAGCGTGTGGCGCGGCAGGCCACAGCGTACTGCATCAGGGATGGAGAGCTCTATCGAAAACGCCCGAATGATGTGTCCCTACGTTGCATTTCCAGGGAGCAAGGGAGAGAGCTGCTGGCAGACATACATGGTGGAGACTGTGGGCATCATTCATCATCACGGACCCTCGTTGGCAAGGCGTTTCGCAGCGGGTTCTATTGGCCCACGACGCTCAATGATGCCGTGGAACTGGTGAAAGCTTGCGAGGCCTGCCAATTCCATGCCAAGTAGATCCATCAGCCAGCGGGAGGTCTGCAAACTATACCCCTCTCGTGGCCATTCGCGATGCAGGGGCTGGATATCCTGGGCCCGTTCCCTCGGGCACCGGGAGGCTATCGCTACCTCTACGTCGCCGTGGACAAGTTCACCAAGTGGGCTGAAGTGGAAGCCGTTCGCACCATCCCCGCAGGTTCCGCGGTCAAGTTCATCAAGGGCATCGTGAGTCGTTCCGGAGTCCCCAACCGCATCATCACCGACAACGGTTCGCAGTTCACCAGTAACCTCTTCAAAACATACTGTGCTAACCATGGGACGCAGGTATGCTACGCTTCAGTTGCACACCCGCGGAGCAACGGTCAGGTCGAGCGGGCCAACGCAGAGGTCCTAAGGGGCCTCAAAACCAGGACCTTCAAGAAGAAATTTGGAAAGCTGCGGCGTGGGGCTGGTACGATGAGCTTAAGTCTGTGCTGTGGTCCATCCGCACGACCGTGACCAAGCCAACTGGCGAAACCCCGTTCTTCCTGGTTTATGGAGCTGAAGCGGTCCTCCCTCACGAGGTCAGACGTCATTCCGCGTGGGTCCTGGCATTCGACGAGGCGCAGCAGGACGCTATGCGGGGGACGGACCTCGTGCTGGGGGAGGAGCATCGTTGAGAAGCCGCACTACGAGCAGCAAGGTACCAACAAGCACTGCGGTGATACCACTGCCGCAACATTCGCCCCAGGACTCTTGAGGTAGGGGACCTCGTGCTCAGATGGGTTCTCTCCAGGGAGGGACTGCATAAACTCTCTCCCATGTGGGAGGGCCCGTTCAAGGTTGTTCATGTTTCCAGGCCCGGCTCCACGCGCTTGGAGACTTAGGAGGGAGTGCCCGTCCAGAACGCGTGGAACAGCCATCATCTGCGAAGGTTTTACGCCTAAAAAGGCCTGGTGCCTATGAAGAAGGCGAACGCCTGTGAAGTTGTCGCGTTTTGGAAAAGGCCTGGTGCCTGTGAAGAAGGCGAACGCCTGTGAAGTGGTCGCGTTTTGGAAAAGGCCCGGTGCTTGTGAAGAAGGCGAACGCCTGTGAAGTTGTCTCGTTTTGGAAAAGGCCCGGTGCATGTGAAGAAGGCAAATGCCTGTGAAGCTGCTGCGATTGGGAAAAGGCCCGGTGCCTGTGAAGAAGGCGAATGCCTGTGAAGCTGCTGCGATTGGGAAAAGGTATGGTGCCTGTGAAGAAGGCAAATGCCTGTGAAGCTCGCTGCCCGTGACACTCTCACGTAATAATGAGTGGGGCTGTACACGCCCCGGAGTCTCCGGAGTGCCGCCCTCGGGCCTCGGGGGCTCCCGCCCACGCCCAGTGGCAGCACTTAGCTCCGCGCTGGTGAGAAGACGTCGAAGACTAGATTAGGTGCCGGACGCGGCTTCTTTCATTTGCTTTCTGCAGTTGGCTTGTTCATTCCCATTTGAAGTTTTATTGAAGTTGTTGCCATCTTTGGCTTGTGACTCTCTGCCTTCTTCGCTCCCTGTCTTGATTTCTTTCGCACGAGTCTCGTGAGGGAGCGGCGCGGGCACCCTCGCGAGTGTCGTCTGCCCCTATCGTTTGAGGCTTCCCAAGCCGGGTCCGCTACGGGAGCACCCCTCCCAGTCCGTGCCCCACGGGCACCGCGATCTGAACACAGACTGGGTCGGTCGCCTCCACAATCGAGGCCGGAAGCTACCTCTCTGACTAACCTTTGCAGGACATGAAGCGTTCGACGAGGCCTCGGCCTCGAAGCGAAGACCACAGCAGTCCCCCGAGCTAAGTAATTTCTACGCGCAGGCGTGTGGCACAAAGGCATAATACATAAATAGCGGAAACAGTACGATGATTAACAGCAACATTCCAAGCACGCCCACGCGGGGCCCTACACTACTGTCTTTTTGTGCAAGAAGGGGGGAAGGACAAGATAGGCACGACTTGCTTGGCGCCAACTCACAGCGGAGGCTCGCGCTGCCTCCGGAGCTCAGTCAGACTCCACTTCACGCTTCACCGAGGTGCGACGGCGGGCTGGCCCGCTACCTCCCTCCAGGCGGGCGCGGTGGCACAGGGGCTGGTCGTGCCCACCGCTAGAGGAGCTGCTGTCCGAAGGGGAGCCGCCGAAGCTCGACGAGCCCTGAGCACCGCCGACCACGCGCCTGCTGTCGTCTTCATCCCGATCAACGCCGGGCTGGGTCCACGGCCGCGGTCATCATCTTCGAGGCAGCACCCGGGACGGCGACCATCTTCTCCGAACACCCTCACGTGGAGGGTGGCGTCACCATCGAACTTGAAGTGCAGGGTGCACCGCCGGCTCAGGCCGCGCACATGGGCAAACGTTTGCCAGCCGCGGGTCAGGGCCACACTCCCGAAAACGGAGACCTCCAGTGAAGCACATAAGGCCCTGCTGCAACAACCGTCCGCTTGAAGCCAGAGGCCGCCCGGAGCGCCGGCCGGAAGTTCACCCAGAAAGAAGCGGGAAAGCTGGAGCCAGGTGCTGGTCGGCTCCACCGACCACATGACAAACTCCGGCAGCACCTCTGCTGAGTGGAAGCGTGGCCTAGGAGGTCGCGCGGTCGCAGCGCACCCCCCATCAACGACCTGGTGACCATCGCCGCGCAGGAAATTGCCTCCACGGCCGCGGGAAGCCGCCGCGGGAGCCACAGGATGCTTGCGAGGACAACCTCGACCGTGCTTGGCTGGGGGAGAGTCAGGCTCCACCTGGCGGGCCTTTCCCTTCTCTGCGGCCGAAAACCTCTTTGATGGAGCCATGGAGAAGAGGGAGAAGCAAGAAGAGATGGACTGGAAGGGCTCGCACCGTTCCGTACTTATAGCCGAAGGAGGCCAATCGTCGGCCTCCACGATCGCAGGTAATCATGACTCGTTTCTGCATGCAGGGACTTGTCAAGTCATGCGGTTGCCGAGGCATCATGGGGAAGTGGAGACGCCCACAACCAACCAATCGCCACGCGGCGCTCAAGGCCGCATGCTGTTGGGGCCTGCGGCGCTTCGCACTTGCCCTTTCGCTTATCTGCTAGAACTAGTCCAGGCGCGCCTTGGGCCCGGGGGCTACTGTCGGCGTTCTGGGAACGGGGGTACCCAGACTTGCCTGCCTGCGGCCTGCGGCGTGGCTCAAGGGGTGGCCCAGTACGGCCCATCTTCATCAACACAAGCTCAAGACCCTCACGAGGGCCAAGCCTCATGGGCGGATGATAGGAAGCTTCCTCGTGCACGGCCTCGTCGGCTGGCTCGCGAGGAGGCGGAGAGATCAAGGCGGGGTACCTCACGAGGTGCCCATGACGCAAGCCATGACGACCGAGGGCGCCAGGCGGGCGCCAGCCCACACAGTGTCCTCATTTACCCTTTGGTGCAAAGGAGGCAAGCGCAGACCAAGGCATCAGGCAAAGGCAACCATTTCGATGCAACAAGACCAAGACCAACAGAACAGCAGGAAGGAGGTCATCGTGGAGCCCAGGCCGGCATCACCGTCAGAGTCTTTGGCAGGCGAGGACCGACTTTAGTCAGGATAAGTGTACTAGATGTTCCCCTTCAAAATGGCCAATTGTTGGCGCCCTTCTCACTCAATATTTGGGAAGAGGCCCAGGGTCGCCCACTATATATAGAGCTAGCCACCACCAAGGCAGGGGACACCGAAAGACAGGCAAGAAAGAAAGAGAGAGAGAGAGAGAGAGAGAGAGAGAGAGAGAGAGAGAGAGAGAGAGAGAGAGAGAAGCGACTGAACTCCCCTAGCGGTTCATCGCACCAGCCAAGAACAGACCCTCGCGAGGCTGTTCTTCCCTTGTACTGTTCATCATCAGCCCTAGAGGCAATCCACCACACCACACACTGGAGTAGGGTATTACACCACCATGGTGGCCCGAACCAGTATAAACCTTGTCTCCCTTGTGTTGTTCTTTGCGTAGTTTAGATCCTTGCGAGGCAATGAAATGTAGGTAGGTTAGAGGTGCGATCTCCGCGTGCACCCCAGAGTTCGAACCTAGAGGGTCTACCGGAACCCGAAACCCGACATTTGGCGCGCCAGGTAGGGGTGCGCCGGAGCTTTCCCTTCCACCGACCCGCTCTCCGCCAACATCGCGATTCGCCCTATGATGAGCAACGCGCCGCCCACTCCGGTCGCCAGCGCGCCGAGGGGCGAGGGCTCGAGCCTGGCCCCACCTTGCGGCGAGTGCGGTGGCGAACAAGTTCAAGCCGAGATGCCACCGCGCTTATAACGACACGACCGATCCGCTGGCCTTCCCTGGCGTCTGAGGGCTATCCTCGGCCGGGGCGATAGCGGTCATGGCTAACTGGTTTCCCATGGCCCTCACCGGCGCCCCACGCATGTGGCTCCTCCACCTGCCAACGGCTTCCGTGGCCTCTTGGGGGGAGCTGCGCGGCCTCTTCCTCGCTCAGCACGCTGCAATGGCGCCCCCGGTCATCGCAGCTCTCCTGGGCGGCTCGCAGGCGCCACCTTCAGGCCACCACATCAAGCCATTCGTCCGCCAGATCAGCGCTGCTTCCGCGCAGCATGGGGCTCCTCCGGGTCGGTCGGCACCCAAGGCCGATCTGGCCTTCAGCTCGGATGATCACCCCTCCAACTCAGCCTGCTCGGGCGCACTCCCAATGTTGTGCACCCCCACCATCTACCAGGTGGCCGTCACCAGGACTCTCATCAACGGCGGTGCAGGCCTCAGCATGCTCTCGGTTGAAGCCTTCAGCCTCCTCCATGTACCGCCGGAGCGGCTTCAGCCCAACAGGCCCTTCTTAGGCGTCGGAGGCGGCTCCGCCGGCTGCCTGGGGCAGATCCGTCTTCCGGTGACCTTCGGCACCTACGACAACTTCCGCACGGAGCTAATCGACTTCGACATCGCCCCCATCGTCCTCCCATACAACACCATCCTCGGCTACCCAAAGACTAGCCGGTTCATGGCGCGACTCACCCAAATACAACCTCATGAAGATGCGCGAAGCGTGGCGTCCTCACCGTATCCGGAGACACCGGGATGCGTTGCAAGTGCTCAAGCTCATCTTCAAGATCGCGCGGCGGCGCAGCCACTCGACTAACGCCCCGAGCCCAAGGGGCTGCACCGGCCAAGAAGAAGCAGCTGTTCACCCAAGACAAGGCAGAAACCAAGCAGATACTGGTCGACAAGGATGGATCCACTAATGCCACCTTCACCATAGGCGCCAACCTCGAGCCCGAGCAGGAGGAGGCCCTGATCAAGTTCCTACGCGTGAACAAGAAGGTGTTCACATGGGAAACTGATCAGCTGGCAGGGGTTCCAAGGGGCGTAATTGAGCACCACCTCAACGTGCGCCCCAACATGCGCCCCGTAAAGAAGAAAGCGAGACAGCAGTCTACTGAGAAGCAGGCTTTCATCGTCCAAGAGACCCGCAAGCTAGAGGCGGCAGGGGTCATTCGCGAGGTCCGATACCCAGATTGGTTGGCTAACCCGGTTGTCGTGCCCAAGAAAGGGGGGAAGGAACGCATGTGTGTCGAGTTCACCAACCTCAACAAAGCCTGCCCGCAGGATCCATTCCCGCTCCCTCGTATCAATCAAATCATCGACTCCACCGCCGAGTGCGACCTGTTATGTTTCCTGGATGCCTTCTCTGGCTATCACCAGATCAAGATGGCAATAGAAGACGTGGAGAAAACGGCTTTCCTAACCCCGTGTGGAGTATACTGCTACACATGCATGCCGTTCGGGCTGCGCAACGCAGGTGCGACCTTTCAGCGGCTGATGCACATCGCCTTGGGCCGGCAGCTCGGGAGGAATGCTGAGTCTTACGTTGATGACATTGTGGTGAAGTCTCAAGAGGCAAAAACCCTGATACAAGAGTTGGAGGAAACCTTCTCGAGCCTCAACAAAGTGGACCTGCGGCTCAACCCGCAGAAGTGTGTGTTTGGGGTCCCCTCGAGCAAGCTCCTGGGCTTCCTCGTGTCCCACCGGGGCATCGAGGCCAACCCAGAAAAGGTCAAAGCAGTCAAGGACATGAGCCCGCCGAAGACCCTCAGAGAGATGCAGAAGCTCACTGGGCGCGTGACCGCGCTAGGACGCTTCATCTCCAAGTTGGGGGAACGAGCGCTGCCCTTCTTCAAGCTGATGAAGAAAAAGGCCCCCTTTGAATGGACTGAAGAGGCCGATAAGGCGTTCCGGGATCTCAAAAGGTACTTAACCAGCCCTCCGGTAATGGTGGCTCCGCACCCACAAGAGCCCCTGTTGCTCTACCTTGCAGCCACCCCCTACTCTGCCAGCGCAGCCCTGGTGGCGATTAGGGAGGAGCGTTGGACCAAAGCCGCGGCAGCTGCCCGGGTCGAGGCGAAGCAGGATCAAGGGGGCCTCACAGAGACCACTACCACAGCCGAGAAGGATCAGCCGCCGCTGGGAAGCGCACTCGGAACAGAAGAGGCCCCTCCTCCAGGCGGGGGCTCCACTGTCTCAGGAGGCGCCACGGCCTCCGGAGGACGCTAGCAGCACCATCACTCCCAACCTCGTCGAACACCCTGTGTACTTCGTCAGCACAGTGTTGCGGGACGCGAGGGCGTGGTACCCCATGCCCCAAAAACTCCTCCTCGCGCTATTGGTAGCCTCGCGCAAGCTGCGGCACTATTTTCAGGGCCATCCCATCAAGGTCGTCTCAGCGTACCCCTTGGAAAGGGTGCTCAGGAGGCCCAACTCGGTTGGAAGGGTCGCCGAGTGGAACATCGAGCTACAAGCGTTTCAGCTAGAATTCAGCACAACCAGAGTCATCAAGGGGGCCGCCCTAGCGGACTTCATGGCGGAATGGGTGGAGGCGCCGGGCCTCAAGGCTGATGAGGATCGATCCCTCTCCCCGGGAAGCGAGGCACCGGACGGTTGGGTCATGTACTTCGACGGGGCATTCTCCCGACACGGCGCGGGGGCTGGCGCAGTGCTTATATATCCCACTCAAGACAAGCTCTACTACGCCATGCAACTCTGTTTCCAGCACGGAGAAAAGGTCTCCAGCAACATAGCAGAATACGAGGGCCTGATAGCAGGCCTGAAAGCCGTAGTCGCCCTGGGGGTGAAGCGCCTTACCATCAAGGGTGATTCACAACTCCTCGTCAACTTCTCCAACAAAGTATACAAGCCAAGGGACGAGCACATTGAAGCCTACCTCGGGGAGGTCCGCAGGATGGAGAAGCAGTTATGGGGACTGGAGTTGCAGCATGTGCCTCGTGGCACCAATCAAGAGGCTGATGACATCGCCAAAAGGGCAACCAGGCGACTACCTCAGGAACCTGGCGTCTTCGAGGAGCGGCTCTTCAAGCCCTCGGCGACGCCATCACTGTCAAGCATGGTGCAGCCTTGGGAAGATCTCCCCCAGCCACCTGCCTCGGGAGCCCCGGTTTGCGGCCTGGCCTCAGGAGCGCGTCTGCTCCTGATGATGGAGCCTCAGGAGGGGTGCTGGATCACAGAGCCCAGGAGTTATCTGATGCTAGGGACCTTCCTGGAAAAGGAGGAGGAAGCGGAGCGTGTGGCGCGGCAGGCCACGGCGTACTGCATCAGGGATGGAGAGCTCTACCGGAAACGCCCGAATGATGTGTCCCTATGTTGCATTTCCAGGGAGCAAGGGAGAGAGCTGCTGGCAGACATACACGGTGGAGACTGTGGGAATCATTCGTCATCACGGACCCTCGTTGGCAAGGCGTTCCGCAACGGGTTCTATTGGCCCACGGCGCTCAATGATGCCGTGGAACTGGTGAAAGCTTGCGAGGCCTGCCAATTCCATGCCAAGCAGATCCATCAGCTAGCGGGAAGTCTGCAAACTATACCCCTCTCGTGGCCATTCGCAGTTTGGGGGCTGGATATCCTGGGCCCGTTCCCTCGGGCACCGGGAGGCTATCGCTACCTATACCTCGCTGTGGACAAGTTCACCAAGTGGGCTGAAGTGGAAGCCGTCCGCACCATCCCCGCAGGTTCCGCGGTCAAGTTCATCAAGGGCACCGTGAGCCGGTTCGGGGTGCCGAACCGCATCATCACCGACAACGGTTCGCAGTTCACCAGTAACCTCTTCAAAACAAACTGTGCTAACCTTGGGGACGCAGGTATGCTACGCTTGGTTGCACACCCGCTGAGCCGGTCAGCCGAAGGGCCAACATAGAGGTCCCGAGGGGCCTCAAAACCAGGACCTTCAAGAAGAAGCCGGAAGATCATGGCGAGGCTGGTACGATGAGCTTCGATGCTGTCTTGTGGTCCATCTGCACGACCGCGACCAAGCCAACTGGCGAAACCCCGTTCTTGCTGGTTTATGGAGCTGAAGCGGTCCTCCCTCACGAGGTCAGACGTCGTTCCGCACGGGTCCTGGCGTTCGACGAGGCGCAGCAGGACACTATGCGGGGGACGGACCTCATGCTGGGGGAGGAGCATCGTCGAGAACCTGCACTACAAGCAGCAAGGTACCAACAAGCACTGCGGCAATACCACTGCCGCAACATTCGCCCCAGGACTCTTGAGGTAGGGGACCTCATGCTCAGACGGGTTCTCTCCAGGGAGGGACTACATAAACTTTCTCCCATGTGGGAGGGCCCGTTCAAGGTTGTTCATGTTTCCAGGCCCGGCTCCGCGCGCTTGGAGACTCAGGAGGGAGTTTCCGTCCAGAATGCGTGGAACATCCAGCATCTCCGAAGGTTTTACCCCTAAAAAGGCTCGTATTGTATTGTCGCCATCAAGGATAACAAGATGGGGTTTATATCATATTGCGTGAGTTTGTCCCTTTACATCATGTCATCTTACTTAAAGCTTTCCTCTGTTCTTATGAACTTAATACTCTAGATGCATGCTGGATAGCGGTCGATGTGTGGAGTAATAGTAGTAGATGCAGGCAGGAGTCGGTCTACTTGTCACGGACGTGATGCCTATATACATGATCATACCTAGATATTCTCATAACTATGCTCAATTCTATCAGTTGCTCAACAGTAATTTGTTCACCCACCGTAATACTTATGCTCTTGAGAGAAGCCACTAGTGAAACCTATGGCCCTCGGGTCTATTTTCCATCATATTAATCTCCCAACACTTAGTTGTTTCTTTTGCCTTTGATTTTACTTTGCATCTTTATTTCTCTTTATCATAAAAATACCAAAAATATTATCTTATCATATCTATCGGATCTCACTCTCGTAAGTGACCGTTGAGGGATTGACAACCCCTTTATCGCGTTGGTTGCGAGGTTCTTATTTGTTTGTGTAGGTGCAAGGGACTCGTGCGTGATCTCCTACTGGATTGATACCTTGGTTCTCAAAAACTGAGGGAAATACTTATGCTACTTTACTGCATCACCCTTTCCACTTCAAGGGAAAACCAATGCAGTGTTCAAGAGGTAGCACTCCTCACTGACAATAAACCCAACGTGAGTTATTTCAAAGTCTTCGGTGCTAAATGTTGGATTAGAGATCCTCATCACAATTCTAAATTTGCACCCGAAGCACATGAAGATTTTATGCTTGGTTACGGAAAGGACTCGCACACCTACAGAGTCTTCAACAATGTTCATGACAAGGTTGTTGAAACTATAGATGTGTGGTTCAATGAAACTAATGGCTTGCAAAGAGAGCATCTACCTCCTGTGCTAGATGAACAGTCACCTGAGGAAACAATCAAGTTCAAGGCTACTGAGGATGTCATTCCCACTGAAGAATCTGCGAAAGAAGTCATTCTAGATCGTGAAGAACATCATGCTGGTGCACCTAAGGAAAATGGTTCTGAAGAAAATGCTGATCCAATTCCTCGTCACCAACCCACTCACCCTCGCGTTGCAAATGAAGTGTAGATAGAGAAAATCATCAGCGACATCAACGCACCAGGTCCTCTCACACGCTCAAAAGCTTCACATTTTTGTAACTTTTCTGGGCACTTTGCTTTCGTATCTATCATAGAGCCCACTAAGGTAGATGAAGCATTTCTGGAGCCTGAGTGGATTCAAGCTATGCAAGAAGAATTGCATCAGTTCAATCTCAACAATGGCTGGGAGCTTGTCAAGCGACCAGATCCTCGCAAGCACAATATCATCGGCACAAAGTGGATCTACCGCAACAAGCAAGATGAAAATGGCCTTGTGGTGAGGAATAAGGCACGACTTGTAGCTCAAGGCTACACACAGGTTGAAGGAATTGATTTTGATGAAACTTTTGCACCTGTTGCTAGACTTGAGGCTATTCACATATTACTTGCTTATGCTAACCATCATAACATCATCTTATATCAAATGGATGTGAAAAGTGCATTCCTCAATGGTAAGCTTGAAGAAGAAGTATATGTTGCTCAACCCCCAGGTTTTGAAGATCCAAAGCATCCTGACAAAGTCTTCAGACTCAGTAAGGCCCTTTATGGCCTCAAGCAGGCCCCTCGGGCGTGGTATGATACTTTGATGGAATTCCTCATGAAGAAAGGCTTCAAACCCGGTTCACTTGATCCAACTCTTTTCACCAAAACTTATGATGATGAACTATTCGTGTGCGAGATATATGTTGATGATATTATCTTTGGCCGTACTGACCAACGTTACAGTGATGAATTTGCCTATATGATGAGTGAAGAATATCAAATGTCTATGATGGGAGAATTGAAATTCTTCTTAGGTCTTCAGATACGTCAACAGTGCAATGGCATATTCATATCTTAGGAGAAATACCTCAAAGATGTATTGAGGAAATTCGGCATGTAAGATTGCAAAGGCGTCAAAATGCCTATGCCCACAAATGGCCATCTTTGCACTGATGAAAATGGTATTGACTTTGATCAAAAGGTATACTGCTCCATGATTGGCTCTTTATTGTACTTATATGCATCTAGGCCAGACATTATGCTTAGTGTTTGCATGTGTGCCCGCTTTCAAGCTACACTGAAGGAATCACACCATAAGGCTGTGAAGCACATTCTTCCATATCTAGCTCACACTCCAACACTTGGATTATGGTAACCCAAGGGCTCAACTTTTGATCTCATTGGATATTCATACTCTGACTATGCTGGTGATCGTGTGGACCGCAAGTCAACATCAGGCACATGCCATTTCCTCGGACGATCCTTGGTCTGTTGGTCCTCGAAGAAATAGAGCTGCGTATCACTCTCTACTGCTGAAGCTGAGTACATTGCTGCTGGCTCGTGCTGTGCTCAATTGCTATGGATGAAGCAAACCCTCAAGGACTACGACATCAATGTGAAGAATGTGCCACTCTATTGTGACCGTGAGAGTGCCATCAAGATTGCTCATAACTCAATTCAGCACTCGAAGACAAACCACATTCAGATTCGTCATCATTTTCTTCGTGATCATGTGTTGAAGGGCGACATCTCCATCGAGCACGTGAAGACTGAAGAAGAACTAGCCGATATCTTCACAAAGCCCTTGGATGAGAAGAGATTTAGCAAGTTGCGGTGTGAGCTAAATATCTTAGAATCTTTGAATGTCCTTTGAAAAGGACACACACATCCTAACACTTATGCAAAATTGTTGACTTAGATGCGAAACACACGAAGCAACGTTTTTCTTCAACCAATGAAGACTAACACCCAAGTGTGAAGAAATTAACGAAGAATTGATTCTCAGAGCCCTACAAAAATTGTACACGGTGTCTGAAATCAGCATTCTTATACGGTGGGTTACGCCACCAACAAAAGTTGAAAATCTTCAATTTGAGTTTTTCTTCATTTTTGAAATTCTTCAGTTGTTCAATTTCTTCAACTTCGCATATGTCTTCCCTCTCTCCGTCGTTTTTCTTCATTGGCTATATAAATATATGAGTTTATGTCCTCTATAGCATTCACTTATTGCTATTTCCTCAAGTTGCTTTTTCTGCTAAGTGAATGTGATCGGACCCTTCCCCCTCTATGCTAAACTCAACCCAGTCTGTTCACAAATTCTTCATGTGCGTTCTATTTGAAACCCGTTCAAAATCTTCACTGTGTCCTTGTCAGCTGAAGAATTTGCGAACGAAACCTTAAAATATTCTAATCTGAATTTTTGGCTTTTGTCGCTCAAACCGTTCCACATTCCACGATATGATTATCTATTCACCCATGATCTCACACGATCTCCACGTCACAGTACATGGGTGACACATGTCGCATGAATGAGAAGGGTCAGGGACATGTTCGTCCATTTTCCTCGGGCGAGCGGTTTTTCACCTCGGCTATAAATTCCTCTCACCCTCCTCAGACTGTTTTACTCTTCTCAACCTCACTCCCTCGCTCGAGCTCTCAAAACCTAGCGCCGCCGCTACTTCCATCGTCGCCGGTGAGGAAGAGCTTCGCTGCCTCGACCTCATCACCGTCGTACTCGCGTCGGCCACAGATTTCTTCACTCTGCCGCCGCTGTAGCTGTCTTCCTCAGCCAAGTTAGGGCGTGGAAGATCTGAACCGACGAGCTTCAAATCTACTTTTCTCACTTCATCGTGTTCTTCGTCAAGGGTAATTAAAATTCACTTTTACTGCCCTTGTTGATTCCAGTGATTTCTACAAAATCTTCAAAATGTGTTTATTCTTCAATCTTCACACTCTAAACACCTCAGGCAAACATCTATTCTTGATCTGTTTCCCTAAGCAACGTTTTTCTTCAAGATTCCTCAATTGTGTGGATTTTCAATCTATACTACTCTGGAACCTAAGACAAGAACGCTTAGTGAAATTCCTCAAGACACATCTGGTCAAATTCCTCAAACTTGTTCATTTTTTCAAAAACTTCTGAGAACACATATGACCTCTCCAAATTCTTCGCACCTAAACTCTGTTCACAGGTACACATGTACGCTACTGAATCACTAGGTTCTCATCAACGTAACTCATTTGCAGCATTCCTCAAAGAAAAGTTGCATACCTCTTCAGAGAATTCTATTGTTCAGATTCCTCAGCTGAAGAAAATGGCTGACGGCAAGAAACGTCAGAAGGGAGGGAAGAAACCTGAAGTCGACACTGCATTTGAGATTCCCGATGACATCTATGCAGGGTACTGCACTCCTCCTCATGAAACGAAGAATGAGCGCAAAGTGTGTATTCAGAAGATAGAGAGGAGATGGGCTAGAGAATGGAGGGAATATCGCTATGTCACTCCAAAGTACATGAAGAAATTCGTTGTACACCCTCCATTCCCAAGACCTCCACTGGCACCTGGCCAAGAAGCTGATCCCCCAAGCATCAGACAATGTGAGGAATTTCCTGCTGAATGGGCCAAGCGTCAAGCTAAACTGGCCAAAATGGCAAAAGAGGCAGTGAAGAAATTCAATGAAGATTCTGCTGCTGCCACTACTGGGGCCTCTGCTAGCAAGCCTAAGAAGGCTATGCCCAAGAAGCCCGCCCACAAGCCCAGTGCTTCTGCTTCAATGCCCTCAAGGCCAAGCACCTCAGCAATGCCCTCACGGCCCAGTTCTGCAAAGCCCTCACAGAAAATTCCTCATGATGCTCATGCTCCTCCAAAGTCCTCAGCTCCTCCAGCAAAGTCCTCAGCACCTCTGCATGTTGCCTTGTGTCAAAGGACCACAGGCAAATCAATTGCCTCAGGAGCCTCTGCAAGTTCTTCAGCTCCTGTGCATTCCTCAACAGGCCCCACCTTGCTGAAGACCAAGGCCACTGCTGGACGAGGCACTGGACCAAGTCCTCACAAGAAGCAGGTCGCCTTCAAAGTACCGTCCAGCAATGACGAAGCTGATGATGAGGAACTTGCCGAAATCCTCAGAGACAGACAGCAAAGGGCCGCTAGAGCCAAAGGTAGTAATGTGCCATTGATGCTGGATCCAAAGTTGATCCTCGACTTCATCGACTTATGGCATAAGGACCCCAACACACCTTTGCCTGAGATGAACCTCACTCCTGGTCAAAGTCATATGTTTACTACCTTCATTGGTGAGGAAAAATGGAAATATGAACAGGGAGGAAGGTGAAGAAAGCACAGTACAAGAAAGAGAGATTTCTAAAGCAAAATGTGTTGAAGTTTTCACCTGATCAACTTGTAGCTCTGCAATCAGAGATCAAGAATCTCAGTGATGAGTTTGATCGCTACTATGCTGACTGGCTTGGAGCCAAAGTCAGATTTGTGAAGCCAACTAAAAAATTCACTTCAAAAGCTGAATCTCCTCAGGCTGAAGCATCTGCTCAGCCCACTGAAGAACACACTAGCACCGCTGATGAAAATCAGGCTGCTGATGAAACTGCTAGTAACAGGGCTGATGACTCTATTCCAGCCGCTGATGGAACTGCCAGGGCAACCACTAGTGTTACGCCTGAGGAACAATCTAGGCCAGCTGAGCCATCAACTGCTGAGCCTGAAGAAACTCAACCAACCAGGCCAACTGCATCAGTTGTGCCTGAGGTAAAAGTACCAATTTCCTCTGCTCCTGCACCAACACCAAGTCCAGTTCTTCCTTCTACATCAGAAGCAAAGAAAACCAAGGCTGCGAAGCGAGCAACAGTGAAGAAAAGGAAAGCATCTGCTTCATCAGATTCTTCAGCCCCGAAGAAGATGAAGACATTAACTAGCTCATTTGAGAATCCTATTGATGCTGTTCCTGTCTCCAGTATGCCATCAAAGGAACTCATTCCTTTTGGTGAAGATTACGAGATCCCAAGAAGATCTGATGAAGACATTCCTTCTGCTGCTTCTTCAGAGCAGTTGGACGAAGAAATCGAAGCGGATAATATCCCTTCAACCCCAGTCGTCTCATCGCCTATGCCTCAGTTCACGTCCGAAGAGGCAGGCGTTGTAGAATTGAATGAAGAAGATGAAGAAGTGGACATTGGGAACACCACTCCAGTGATGAATGATGACTTTTGGGAAAGTCAACACCCCAACTTTCCCATGTTCACGCCACTACAACAAATTCCTCAGTCCCCAGTGCACACTGAAGTTCAAATGGGTTCTGAAGAACATCACTCCACTCCTCCCATTCCTGAAGAAATTCTAGCCGCTAGTGCTAATGTTAATGTTGATGAAGAATTGAAGACCCAGGCTGCTACTAAAGCCGAAACTGAAATTCCTCAGCCTGTGGTTCCTGAGAATGTGATTCCTGAGGCCGTGATGACTTTTACTGACACTCCTCAGCCCAAGCCGAAGAATCCATTATCCAAGAAGCAGAACTTCAAGGCTGATGATTTCTTCCATGAGCATGTATTCTTCACAGATTACAACCCTTATGATTCTCCTCGTCTGTCAAGGAAGCGTTTTTGGGCCGCAAGCCAAGACAACTTCTATTCTTCACTGCTTTTTGATAAGGACAAAGTATTTGATCATGAGAATATTCCTCATGTGGACATGGAATCACTGCTTTGCTTCACACCAGTCCTCAATGTGCTTCATGAAGCTGGGCTGCTAAACTTCTGCACTGACATCATAGACTGGAATGAAGAGCTAATTCTTCGCTCTGTGATCTTTGCACATCACAGAAATGTCAAGATGTGAATTCTTGGGTGTTGGACTGGATGACAGAAAACACTCACTTCAAAGCACCGGCCTCTGAATTGCTTCATGCCCTGCCTGTCAGTCCTCCCCTTGAAGGTGCACATTGTATATATCATGAACCTGAACTATCTGACCATTACATGCAAGTCCTGATGAAACCGCTGAAGCCTGGTCAAGCCCCAAGGATCAAATTCCTCGTGAAGGAATTGTTGTATGTGCCATGGAGTGTCTATCGCATTCTGACCAGGACATTGAGTCCAATCAAAGGCCACGACTCGAATGAAGAAGAGGCCGTTGGCATCATGAAGAATTTGCTTTTCAACGTTGTCCATGGAGTTCCAATCAACTGCCATGATTTCTTCATGAGGACTCTGGCAAATGTTGCATTGTCTCCGTTTGAGTTGAAGCCTTACGCTCCTTGGATTATGAGATTCCTCAGAACAAGGTCTTCAATCAATTTCAAGGCGGACTTTCAAAATCATCTCAGCTACTTGCCCCCAATAGAAGTCCTCAAGCGGACATTTTCCTCAGTTGATGAGAAGGGCAAGGCACCTATTATTATTGATGAAGGCGTTCGTCCATTGGATGGTCAGTTCTGCAAAGCTGCATCTTACTCCACCAATGATGACTCTGCCACTCATGACTCTGCCGCCAATGGCTCAAAGCAAAATCCTCAAGGCACAACTCCAAGGGTTATGACTGATCGTGAGCTTCTCCTAAGTCTTCACCAGAAGGTCGATTGCAACCATAAGTGGGTAAAAAGACAGTTTGGTTCAATTCTTCAGAACATGACCATCACTCAGAATTCAGTGAAGTCGAACCATTACTATCTGCATGAAGTCTTTGATCGCACCTGGGCTGTTCTATCACATCTCTACGGTGAAGAAGATCTGAAACAGATGGGCTTCAAGCAGGACTTTGACTGGTCTCAGCCACCTTCAAAGAAATTCAAGAAGGTCAAAGTTCCTCACTTGGTGGCCAACTCTTATTCTTCATTGCGCGAGACTGATGAGCATGAAGATTTGGACGACACTGTGGCAGGCCCTACTTCAACAACTGACCCCAACAACGCTGGCGCTCCTCCATCGACTTCATGATGATATTCTTCAGGGGCGTTAGTCCTCACTTTTCGTCCCTTTTGGTCATTCGATGACAATGGGGGAGAAATTCGAGTTAGTCTTCAAGCGGGTCTATATATGGGCGTTTTTTTGCTAAGTTACAACTCTTGTTCTTTTGAAAACTTTGTTGGATCGAGTTGTAATCTTAAACCCGATGGTGGTCTGATACTCTTGCTATGTTCTTCTGCATGCTATTTCCTCATATATGTTAATGCACGCATGCTGAATTACACCAGACACCATATTTCATCATGCATTTCAAATTCTTCATATCATATGTTAAATGCGTGTATGAATAATAAGATATAGGGGGAGATCTGCATAATTCTACTCTTTAAGCGTGCATTGCTTCAAAAGCAAATTGCTCACTATGCACATCTTCACGGGGAGTTCTTCTATATCTTGCAATCAAATTCCTCAATATCAGTATTTACACTTCATATGTTTATCCCCGTTGAAAACATAACATATATTGTCATCAATCACCAAAAAGGGGGAGATTGTAAGTGCATCTAGTGCCCCTTAGTGATTTTGGTGTATTGAAGACTTATAGGTTAAGGGACTAATGCGTTTGTGAGTGTACACATGTTTATAAGTCTATAGGAGTTTGATATTTAAAGAGAAAGTCGACCCCTAAAAATGGATGTCTTGAATTGAAGACTTTAGATTTCTGAAGACTTCTTGAAGACTTTGAAGATGAAGAAATTGGTGTGACCATGATGACTTGATATTCATGCGAGGAACATGAAGCGTGAAGACTTTTGTTTTCGTAGTTTCATTTTCTCTTTCTTGAGTCGTAGGAAACACCGTCTCGTTAAAGGGGTCGAGGAAAAACTAAGGAAAATTTTCCATGTGATGCTCAACTCAAAATCCTACACCTACCAATCCCTTCGAGTGAAGCCATTGGAAAGCTCATACAGTTCAGTCAATTTCTTCAGTGACAGAGATGAAGTTCTTCTGGTCTCTAAGGAACTTGTTCTAACTGAGGAGTTAGGAATTCGCCAGTGCGGATCACCTACAAGTGAGGAACATGATAGCCCTTAGGAATTTGAACCTCGCATTTCCGACCGTTGCTGTGCTATGCGCCAGCTGTCCCAAAATATCTACCCACTTAACGGTCATATCATTGAAGGGCGTTTAAGTATTATCATGTCGGGCTGCTCCCTAGGCTATAAATAGCCGACCCCTACAACCACTAGCTGGTTGGCTGCTCCAAGAGAAACTAACACTTGTCATTGAGAGCATCCCATCCTCCGAGGACTTTGAGCGAAAATCATCAAGTGAGGAAAACCCAAACCCAAAGTGATTGAGCATCACTAAAGAGATTGATCCTTTGTGGATCCGACACTTGTTACCTTTGAAGACTATGCATCTTCCAAATGGTTAGGCGTCATGGTCTAGAGCATCCAAGAGGAAATTGCGGATCACCGAGTGACCGAGTTTGTGAAGGTTTGGAAGTCACTTGAAGACTTACCACGAGTGATTGGGCGAGGTCTGTGTGACCTTAGCTCAAGGAGAATACGGTGAGGACTGTGTGTCCTCAGATTTAAATACCTAGCCGCTCCAACCAGACGTACAACTGTCACAGCAGTTGGAACTGGTCTACCAAATCATTGTCTTCATCAAGCTAACTAGTTATATTTCCTCAACCCTTCCAGTTCCTCATTATTGTGTTGTGTGCTTGTTCATATCTCTTTGAAGACTTTGACTGAAGGCTTTCTCAATTTCCTCAGTTCAATTTCTGCAGTCTGTTTGTCTTCATCCTGTTTTATCCTGTGCTTACGCTTTCTGTACTCTGTGTATGTTTTGTTTTCATCATGATGTCCACGCTTATGTTATGTCATGTATGCATCTGAGTCCCTATTCTGCTGCAAGTAGTTCTTCACTTAGGAATTTCCTCGCCGTGAAATTCCTCAGTGAAGAATTCATAAAAATCGCCTATTCACCCCCCTCTAGTCGACTTAACGCACTTTCAGTGCCTCGCTACCCCTTCTGTCACTGGGTGAGGAGACCGCAAGATTGAACCCATCACAAAGCACCTCTCCCATGGCAAGATAGATCACTCTAGTTGGCCAAACTAAATCAATAGATCAGAGAGAAATACAAAGCTATCTTAATCATGCATAAAAGAGTTCAGAGAATAATCAAATAATATTCATAGATAATCTGATCATAAATCCACAATTCATCGGATCTCAACAAGCACACTGCAAAAGAAGATTACATCGAATAGAACTCCAAGAACATCAAGGAGATTATTGTATTGAAGAACCAAGAGAGATAAGAAGCCATCTAACTATTAGTTATGGGCCCATAGGTCTGCGGTAAACTACTCGCACATCATCGGAAGGGCAACAAGGTTGGTGTAGAGGCCCTCCGTGATTGAATCCCCCTCCGGCAGAGTGCCAGAAAAGGCCCCAAGATGGGATCTCACGAGAATAGAAGCTTGCAGTGGTGAAAAAGTATTTTTGCGGACGCTTCTGATGTAGATGGAATATCTGGTATTTATGGAGCAAGAATTAGGGTTAGGGGAGTCCCGAGGGGCCCACAAGCCTGGGGGCGCCACCTAGGGCGCGCCCTCTGGGCTTGTTGCCCTTCATGGCTCCTATGGCCTCCTCTCCAAGTCTCCTAGTTTCTTCTGGTCCAAAAAAAATCATCGTAAAGTTTTATTCCATTTGGACTCCGTTTGATATTGATTTCTATAAAAGACAAAACAAGGAAAACAACAACAACTGTCACTTGGCACTAGGTTAATATGTTAGTCCCAAAAATGATATAAAATAGAACCATAATGCGTATAAAACATCCAAGACGGATAATATAATAGCATGGAACAATAAAAAAAATTATAGATACGTTGGAGACGTATCACAATCGGGTATAGAGGAAAAGGGGGAGAAAAGCAACCGCGAGTATTCATCCAAAGTACTGATAAGACTTGCATTAGAACTAAACTAAGTATGCATCAGTATCAAAGGAATGGGGCCATATCTTTGGATTGAACTACAGAAATGCCAGAAGAGAAGGGAAAGGCTAGCCTATCGAAGACTAGCATCTTGTAGCAACAGAAGAGAGTAGAGTAACATAGCATAAGCAATGAGTATGTTGTAGTAACGCCTAGAGATACTTTCTCGACTCCCTGTGAGAAAGAAATTTCGAAGCCATCATATCCATTTCATGTCTCCAGTATCCTGTTCTAGTTGTATAGATCGGGATATAACTCCGAGCGTCCGTTACCGTGGACATGGTTATTCGAATAGATATACTTCCTTGCTGGGGTGCAAAACTTACCCAACACACTCAATTAACTCTGGCCGAACACACCTACAGGTCATGACGGCCTCGGCTGATCGATACATCGTAGTCCTACCCAGGCTCAGCAGAGAGGCCAGCATGCCGGTCTACATCCTAAGCGCTCAAGGGTCTTGTGCCCATCGCCTTTTGCACTCCTGCGTCTTGCATGGACGGTCGGGATCAATCCTGGCTACCTCATTATACAAAGCAGGTGCTTACGTGGACCATCTGGGCGCGTGCTGCTCAATCGACGACGTCAGTGAGCTTTTGGAAGAAATGTACGATGTAGAGTGCCCATACTTATTCACGTGTCGTGGTTCATGCGAAAAGGCCAGAGGCCTACTCGGATCACATATCCAAACCGTTAGTGTCTTGGGAGCACGCAGTAATGATCAGTGATCCATGATATGTGGTTCCGTCACCCCGTCTCATGAACTTATGGCAAGGCCTAAGAATGCCCGTCCATGCCGCAAATTATCTTGCGGGTACCCTCCAGGTCAACCTGACTCCACATCACTCGCGGGTACCCTCACGGTCAATCCGACTTCACATTTCTCTCACGGGTACCCTTCGGGGCCGACCTGACCTCATCATGGTTCTGGGGTAAAATCAAATTAACCGTGTGTCCATAACACCAAGGGGGAATCCAAGTAATCACCCTCGATGGATCCCACTCGATGTAACCGTCAAGATGAACTTGGAGGAATCACCCTCGAGGGTTCATACTTAAGGTGTTGCATGACAGAGTCGTTATCAGGAGTGGTGAAGGAGGAATCACTCTCTGTAGACCATGATCAATTAACTACACTACAGAGATCTCATCAGAAGTGTTATACGAGGTATCACCCTCGGCACTCGATAGTAACTCTGCATAGTCATACAACTAAGGGGAGTGATGTGATGTGTCGGGCTCAGGACATCGATCACGTTAAGCGAGTCATCGGTCATAAAGCAGGGCAACAGGGGGAAGGTGAGGGGTCACTGGTGGGTCACTAACCAACCTAAACTAAGCATATAGGATAAGCAGGTAAGGTAACAATAGCAGGTTACAAAATCAGACTATGCATCATAATAGGAGCAATCAAATACAGTAGCAAATTCTAATGCAAGCATGAGAGAGAAGGAAATGGGCGATATCATAATGATCAAGGGGGGGGGGGGTTGCTTGCGTGGAAGCTCTACTGAGAGTGGTAGAACTTCAGGGGTGTAGTCGTACTCGACAGCAGCGTCGGTCTTGGTGTATACCGGAGAGAAGAGGGGAAGAAACAATAAATATAATGCAAACAAATGCATCACGATGCATGACATGGCAACATGCAGTGCTAGGGTTGACCTAACACAAGATCTTGCCCGTTCTGAACGAAGCGGAAAACATCTGGGAATGTTTTCCCGTCGTTTGGCATTTTTTGGACAGATGAATCAGAGGGGAAGGATCCATGTTCATCATATTAAAGGCATGTGACAGATGAATGGATTGCATATTCAGAATTGTTACATTTTTCTGAGCAACTTTCATATATAAATTAATTTCATCTCACTTATAGATTAATTTATATGATTTTTTTAAAGTTTTAAACATTTTCTTAATTTTTTGATTTAATTTAAAAATAAATGGCTAAATTGCTAAGTGCACCCACAAAGTGCACACAGTAGGGCACCACAGTGGCTGACGGTGGTCCTGGCCAGCTGAGTTAGCAGGTCAACAATTGACCCGTTGACTAGTCAACTGGGACCCACTGGTCAGTGACTGGGCAAAGCCTAGTCAGCATGTTGACCAGGTCAACTGGGCCGGTGGGACCCAACTGCCAGCGACCAGGAGTTGGGCCCCAGCTGCGCAAGTTGGCGCCGGCGCCAGAGGATAGCTTCGGGCCTTCGGCGAGCCGTTTCACGGCGGGCCTTTATCAGAAGTGGCCGGAATCCGCCCCTAGTGCCCATTTGTCGCGCAGAAGGGCGCATTTGAACGGGGGGGGGGGGTGATGAGCCGCGTCCAACGGTGGCATGGGCTGGTGGCAAGATGGCCGGAGGCGACAACGGCGTCGAGCGTGGGCGGCGGCGACATTCGGGCTCTAGTCGAAGACAGAGCGGGAGTGGCCTAGACGGCTAGCTAGGGGCGGCGTTCGACTCCCGGTGCGCTCTGGAGCGCGTCCATTGCATGCGCGGGGGCTGGAGAGCTCGCGGAGCTCGCGAGCTGCGGCCATGGCGGATGGCGAGCCTCGGCCGTGGTGGAGCCAGCGACAGAGGGCGCGAGCGACGGCGAGAGGAAACAAGGGCTCGTCGGGACCTGCAGAGGTGCCTAGCAAGCTCGGGGGAGGCTCGGGGCAGAGGGCTTGGCGGTGGCGGTCCTCAGTGGCCGGAGGTGGGAGATGGAGTCGATCCCAACGATGTAGGGGCTCCCAGGTCGCGCTCTCCACCGTAGTGGACACAGCGGACGGCGGCGGTCCTCGAGGACTCGACGTTTGGGTGCGGGAGCGACTGTGGCCACGGCTACGCCGGAGCCATGGCGACGGTGGTGCTTGGGCCGTCACTGTGGTGAGAAGAAGGGCGATAGGAGGGGATCTGGTGGCTAGGGTTCGGCAAGGGGGCTCGGGGCGGCTTTGTAGGTCGACTGGGGGGCAGCCGATGGCTGACACGTGGCCATCCGCGGCCACAGACACGCACCCAACAACTGCGGTGCTCGGTGAGCAGTAGGAAGAAGGAAGGAGGGGAGGTTGGGTTGGGCCTCACTTTGTTGGCAGGCCTAAGTGCACAATGCACATCAGCCTTTTTCTTTTCTTTCTTTTTCTTTTTCATTTCCTTTTCTGTTTTTTACTTATTCTATTTTATTTTATTTTCAGCAGTATTTTAGTTTTATAAAATATAAAACTAGCACCTTAATTAGTGTTGAAAAATATGTCACTGCCACAAAAAGTTTGACACTTAAATAAAATAGTTTGTAATTTTATGATTTTAAATTATTGTTTCAGCCCATGTTTTAATTATTTTAGGGCATTTAAACACTTTATAAAATGTTGGTTTCTCCACCATAATTATCTATGGATTATTTGCCACATTTTAAGCATTTTAGTTTTCATGTTTGTGAGTTTCTTTATTTCACTTATTATTTGAAATTGAATTCAAGTGGGTTTTGAAATGAGATTTGGATCAAAAGGAGATCAAGAACTGTTTAGCAAATGTAGCTTAATCACAGAGGTTACTGTAGCTCATTACACAGGGGTGTTACACGGTCTCGTCGTACTCTGGTGGCGGTGATTGGTTCATGGACTCTGGTGCGACCGCCCACATGTCCGCGCACCCAAGTAACGTTTCTTTCGTCTATCCCACTTCCACCTCCTCTCGCATCATCATTGTAACAGTGCTGGTATTCCCATATCTCATGTTGGTTCCGCTAATTTTCCCTCTTCATCTAGGACACACTCTCTTAATAATGTTGTTGTTTCTCCGCACCTTATTCAAAATTTAGTCTTCGTTCGTAATCTCTCTCCTAAAAATTCTGTAACTGTGGAGTTTGACGAACTTGGTTTTTCCGTTAAGGACACTCGCATGAGTATGGTACTTCACTGATGTGATAGTCCCGGTGATTTATACCCTGTTCAGTCGCCGCCTTCTACTCCAGGTGGTCCTAGAGCTCTTTCTTCCAGCATTGATATTTGGCATGCTCGCCTTGGCATCCTAGTTCTACATCGCTTCGTCAAATAATGAGGTTTTTTTTCTTTTTCATGTAATAAAACGGATGCTCATACATGTGAAACATGTCGCTCACGCATAAACATGTTTGCCTTCCTTTTAGTTCGTCATCCACAGTTGCGTCTTTTCCGTTCGAGTTGATTCATAGTGATGTATGGACCTCTCAGATTCCCAGTAATTCTGGTTTTCTTTACTATCTTGTCATACTAGGTGATTACTCCCACTTTGTGTGGAGATTTCCTCTTTATAGGAAATCTGATACTCCCACTGCACTTATTGCTTTTTATTCCTATGTCTCCATGCAATTTGATCGTTCCATACTCGCTCTTGATACAGATAATAGAAAAGAGTTTGACAACCTCACCATCCGCAACCTTCTTTCCACCCACGACACCGTGTTTCTTCTTACTTGTCAATACACCTCCCAGCAAAACGGCCGAGCTGAGCGCATACTTCGCACTCTTAACGATTGCGTCGACACTCTTCTTTAGCATGCTTACATGCCACCACAGTTCTGGCGCGATGCTCTCACCACTGCCACCCACCTCATTAACCTTCATCCATGTCACCCTCATTGGAACTACGGTCCTCACCACATTCTTTATGGCACCCTCCCTCCTACGATGGCCTTCGGATTTTGGTTGTCGTTGTTATCCTAGTATCGCCGCCACCGCACCTCACAAACTTGCTCCCCGATCTTTGCCTTTTGTCTTCCTTGGTTACCTGGCTAACACCAAAGGCTATCGTTTCTACGACCCGGTGTCCCATCGTGTCATCACTTCTCAACACGTGTACTTTGATGAACATAGTTTTTCGTTTCCACAGGAACAGGTAGCGTCCCCTTCTTCTACCGCGGTTGGCATACCGCGGCGGTGCGCTCCTCAGGCCTTGGACGCCCCTGTGCTGCAAGCTATTGCGACACCTCGGGTCGGCCTCCTCTTCAGGCGTCGCGCCTCCTAGCCCCGGGGCCACAGCGGGCTCGCCCTCTGAGTCGGCTGCCGCCACCGTGGATTTGACCACCATGCTTGGGTCGCCCTCGCCGGCTACTCCGTCCGAGCCATCGACCCCTTCCTCGGCGTCACCACCACCTGTGGTCGGTTCCGCGGGTCCCATCACCCACGCCCGCACAGGGATCCTTCATCTGAGATTGCGCTATGCTTTAGATGAGTATGTCTGCACGACATCCACCTCCATGCCGTTGCCATTACCCACCTCATCTCGGGCGGCTCTTCGTGACCCTCTCTGGTTCGCTGCGATGCAGGAGGAGTTCGATGCCTTGCAGCGGAATCGGACTTGGCAGCTTTTTCGCCGACCTCGACATGCTAATGTGATTACCGGGAAATGGATCTTCAGGCACAAGCCCCGACCTGACGGTACTCTTGACTGCTATAAGGTGCGTTTGGTTGTTCGTGGCTTTTGACAGCGCGCCGGCGTTGACTTCACGGACACTTTCGCCACCGTTTTGAAACCAGGGATGATTCACACTGTTCTTCAGCTTGCGGTGTCTCGTGTGTGGCCGGTGCACTAGATGGACGTCTCCAATGCCTTCCTTCATGGTCATCTCGAGGAGCAGGTCTTCTGTCAGCAACCCATGGGGTTTGTTGACACGGCACAGCCGAAACATGTCTGCCTGCTTTCGCGCTCATTATGTGGGCTCAAGCAGGCTCCACGCGCCTGTTACCAGCGCATCGCAGTGTTTCTTCATCGACTGGGCTTACGCTCTACACGCTCCGATGCTTCGCTCTTTGTCTACCACCAGGGTGTTGACATAGCTTATCTGCTTCTCTACGTTGACGACATCATCCTGACTGTCTGCATGCATGGCCTTCTTCGCCAGCTCACTGATCATCTTCGCGCCGAGTTTGCCATTAAGGACTTGGGTCTGATATGTCTCCAACATATCTATAATTTATGAAGTATTCATGCTGATATATTATCATTCTTGGATGTTTTACAATCATTTTGTAGCAACTTTATATCATTTTTTGGGACTAACCTATTGACATAGTGCCCAACGCCAATTGCTGTTTTTTTTCTTGTTTTTTACATTGCAGAAAATCAATACCAAATGGAGTCCAAACGCAGCAAAACTTTTTGGAGATTTTTTTCTGGACCAGAAGACACCCGGTGGGCCAAAGAAGTAAAAGAGGGGAGCTCCGAGGGGAGCACAACCCACTAGGGCGCGCCTGAGGGCCCAGGCGCGCCCAGGTGGATTGTGACCACCTCGATGGCCTCCGGCACCGCCTCTTCGCCCTATAAATTTCCAAATATTCCAAAAATCCTCGGGATAACCCTAGATCAGAAGTTCCGCCGCTGCAAGCCTCTGTAGCTGATGACCCACAAGTATAGGGGATCTATCGTTGTCCTCTCGATAAGTAAGAGTGTCAAACCCAACGAGGAGCAGAAAGAAATGACAAGTGGTTTTTCAACAAGGTATTCTTTGCAAGCACTGAAATTATTGGTAACAAATAGTTTTGTGATGAGATAAATCGTAACGGGTAACAAGTAATAGAAGTAAACAAGGTGCAGCAAGGTGGCCCAATCCTTTTTGTAGCAAAGGACAAGCCTGGACGAACTCTTATATAATGCAAAGCGCTCCCTAGGACACATGGGAATTGTTGTCAAGTCAGTTTCATCATGCTCATGTGATCCGCGTTCGTTACTTGAATAATTTAATATGTGGGTGGACCGGTGCTTGGGTGCTGCCCTTCCTTGGACAAGCCTCCTACTTATGATTAACCCCTCTCACAAGCATCCTCAACTACAAAAGAAGTATTAAGGTAAACCTAACCATAGCATGAAACATATGGATTCAAATCAGCCCCTTACGAAGCAACGCATAAACTAGGGTTTAAGCTTCTGTCACTCTAGCAACCCATCATCTACTTATTACTTCCCAACGCCTTCCCCTAGGCCCAAATAATGGTGAAGTGTCATGTAGTCGACGTTCACATAACACCACTAGAGGAGAGACAACATACATCTCATCAAAATATCAAACGAATACCAAATTCACATGATTACTTATAACAAGACTTCTTCCATGTCCTCAGGAACAAACGTAACTACTCACAAAGCATATTCATAATCTTAATCAGAGGAGTATTAATTATCATTAAGGATCCGAACATATGATCTTCCACCGAATAAACCAACTAGCATCAACTACAAGGAGTAATCAACACTACTAGCAACCCGCAGGTACCAAGATCGAATACAAGAGATGAACTAGGGTTTGAGAGGAGATGGTGCTGGTGAAGATGTTGATGGAGATTGACCCCCTCTCGACGAGAGGATTGTTGGTGATGATGATGGCGATGATTTCCCCCTCCTGGAGGGATGTTTCCCCGGCAGAACAGCTCCGCCGGAGCCCTAGATTGGTTTTGCCCAGGTTCCGCCTCGAGACGTCGGTGATTCGTCCCAAAAGCTTCTCTTTGATTTTTTCCAGGGTAAAAGACACCATATAGCAGAAGATGGTCATCGAAGGCCTGCCAGGGGGCTCACAAGGTCAGGGGGGGGGGGGCGCCCAGGGGGTAGAGCGCGCCCTCCACCCTTGTGGCTGGCTGGTGGCTCCCCTCTGGTACTTTATTTGCCCAATATGTCGGGGGTTGGGTGTGACATATGCCAATGGATGGCTTATCATGGTGGGAGCGAGTAGAACGTCGCTGGTGCCCGAAAGCGGGATGAGGCGTAGACACGAGCGCCGGCGTACTTTACCCAGGTTCGGGGCTCTCCTAGGAGATAACACCCCTAGTCCTGCTCTGCGGGGTCTCCGCATGATCACTAAGGCACAAGCGAATACACAGGTGCTCCTTGAGCTGTATGCTAGAGGTAGGCGAAGGCAAGGCTAGCTCTCTCCTTCCTCTATGATCTGGTCTAGTTCTAACAGGTCGGGAACCCTTTGCGTGGGTGCCATGGGGGGTTTATATAGGCCTACCCCCCGAGGGGTACATTGGTAATCCGGCCGGGTGTAGGGCCCGGCCGTCAGCCTCTTCGGCCGCCAACTTCTCCGCCAACTGCTGGGGCCCACCGCCTGGTGGGCCTCGCCGACTGGTTGGTACGGGGTCGACAGGCCGTACCCGCCGCTTCCGGGTCTTCTCGGTAGCTGATCACTATTGCCGTGTCCCTAATGAGGCAGGCTTGGTCAGGGGGCGTGGCTACAGCTCCGCCGCCTGGCGGGCGATTACTGTAGCCACTCCCTGTCTCATCTGGTTAATGGCGCATGGGTCCCGAGGAAGGGGCGGGCCGACTCCTAGGGGCCGCCCTCCCTCGGGTCTGACTGGTAGGGCTCTCGCCGTCTTCTGGACTCTCGCTGACTGGTGGGGCCCATCATCCTTGGGCCGCACAGACAGGCCATCGTGGGAGCAGGACTCCGCCTGCCTGTGATGATGTCAGGTATGGCATGGAAACAGTGCCGCGCCGGGCGGAGATCTCCGCCGGTACAACGTGCATGCTACCGCCAGCCCTGGAAAGGGAGGGATGGGCTACACTGTAGCCAGTCCACGTCCCGTCCCCCTTGATGAGGGCACGGGCTTCGCAGGTGCCGCGGGCCGACTCCTCGGGGCCGGCTTCTCTAGAAGCCGCCCGATAGGAGTCGGCTTGACCCGGCCTTGCCTCCAGGACTCGGCCGTTTATGGGTAGCCGACTATTTCTCTGGAGGCCTCCAGAAGGCGGCTCTTCATCTTGGCGTCTTGAGGGGTGCAGTCAGCCCCGATGTCTTGAAAGGTTCTGGGTCTAGGGTTAGCCTACCCGTGGCCCATTACTCCGACAGTAGTCCCCGAAGTTGGTGAGGCGCCGCGGGCGATTGGTCGAGGAGCCTCAACAGTTTCCTTTTCCCAGCGTTTGAGGTAGAGCTTCTTCCGTCTTCTGCCAGGCCGACTGATAGGAGTCGGACTCTCCCAATCCGACTTGTCCAAAATTTTCGAACGCCTCAGCGGGATCCAAGTGGCGTGCTAGCTAAGCTTTCAGGCCGCCGCCTGTTTCGGGCCTGTCACGTGGCAACGAGCGGCCGGGCCAGCCGGCCCACCCATGCGCGCGATGGGACGCGCCTGCAGGCGGGGCCCGCCACTACCACGCCTCAGCACGCGAGCGGATCCGCTGCGGCCGAGGTGTGCGGTTGAGGCCCGTGGAGTTACTGCGCGCAGTAATTTCGAGCGAAAAACATGGGGGCGTGGGGTAGTGGGCGCAGTAAATCCCACGACCGCCCCCTCGGCTTCGCAGCCCATAGGCCTATAAGTAGGCGGAGGAGGGGGAGCGGCAGAGCACGCGCGCCCCTCCTCCTCACTACTTCCTCTTTCTTCTTCCTCTCGTCGACGCGCTTCCACGCCACGCTGAGCGCCGCAGCGCTTCGTTACCGATGAGCTCCTCCTCCACCGTCACGCCCCCTGCGGTGCGCTCTGGCGCATGGGATGGCTCTGAGGTTCACGACGACCACGTCGATTTCCTCTGCAAGACGCGGTGGCTGCCCGACAAGGATTTCATGAGGATTCACCTTGCACCGAAGAGGGAAATCTCGCCGGCGCCGGAGGAGGGCGAGCGGGTCGTCTTCCGCTCACATTGCCTACGCGGCCTTGGCTTGCCGGCGAGCGGCTTCTTCCGCTCCTTCCTCGACTTCTACGGTCTCCAGCCGCACCACCTCACCCCCAACACGGTGGTGCTGTTGTCCGCCTTTGTCACTTTGTGCGAAGACTTCCTCGGCGTCCTCCCCACCATCAAGCTCTGGGGGGAGTTCTTCTACTCCAAGCTCGGCACCCATGTCGCAGGCGTGCCGGCCAGTCTGCAGCGTTCATCGCGGTCTCGGAGGTCGGGGCCGATAATCCGTTTCCCCATCACGCTGATAAAGTCGGTGAAGATGTGGCAGCGGTCGTACTTCTACGTGAAGAGCGTCTTCGCGAGGGCGACTGGTCAACTTGTCGGCCACGCAGCCGACCGCCACCGAAGGCAGCCCAACTGGTCGTCCGGGCCGGGATGTCGACACTGCCGGAGTCGCCGCCATCGTCGGCGGTTCGAAAGTCTTGACGCAGTCGGAGGGCCTGACCGGGCCTGATTTGCTGGCCGCCTTTGCGGCGCGCCGAGTTCTCCCGCTCCAGACCCCCACATGATCTGCCAGATGAGCGGGCATCGGGACCCAAGTCGGCTGTGCACCAAGGACATGCCTCACGCAGAGGTAGCCTACATGGTGAACTATCTTGCGAACTGCGAGCTCTCGGAAGAGTGGCGGTTCGGCAAGGAGCCGTACTCACGCGCCAACCCTCCGGCCATGGTGAGTTGTCTCTTTTTCTTTTTTCTCTGACTCTTTGTCGCCGAGTCCGTCTTGTCCAGCCTGACCAATCGGCCATTGGCCAGAGCCCCCTCCTCCAGCCAGCAGCCGGCACCGTGGGGTCGAACCATGAATTCCTGTCCGACCGGGCGGAGAGCAACGTCGACGACCCCGACTTGGGGGCGGCGGCCTTGGAGGACGACACCGATGGAGGAGGCAGCGAAGAAGGTGGCTCCAGGCTCGGAGCCAGCCTCGAGGGCTGGCCTGACGATGACGCGGGGGAAGTCGCCCCACGCCACCAGCCGGGAGCCAGCCAGCCGGGCGCGAGCTCTTCTGCCGCGCGGGCGCCCAAGGCGGTGCGAAGAATCGCAGGGCCGCGCCGAGCATGTTCGGCAGTTGGCCGAAGAAGCCCAAGGGCTTAGCCGTGGCGACCAAGCGGGACGAAGCGACCGCGAAGGCTAACCGCTTCCGCAGGGAGGTGAAGACGCTGCAGCTGGTTTCTGCGTAAGTGCTACCTTCCCTTACACCTTCATGTTTTCTTCGTTGATCTTGTCTGAGTCCTTTGCTTTGTTTCCCTTAGGCCCAGGGCTCCCCTCTCTCTTGAGAAGGTGGCTGCCGCCTCCATCGTGGGGTCGGCAGAGACTTCCGCCACCACTCGGCGGATCGACCCAGCCACCGACCTCCGGGAGGCGAGGGAGCGAACGCGAGAAGCGCCTTGAGCAGAAGCCGCCCGCCTAGAGAAGGCGGAGGCCGCCGCCATGAAGAAACTGGCGGAGGCCGAGGCTGCCGACGCGTCGAAGAAGCAGGCTGAAGAAGCCGCGCACCGCCAATCGGCGGTTTTTGTTATTCCTCTGAACTCCGCGCCGCCACCTCTAGAGTTCACGGCGCAGACTAGGGAGGCCGGCGGTTAAAACCCAGTCATGGAGAGGGACGGCAGCGACACCGCCATGCCGGACGTGATCGTGCCACCACCACCGCCGTCCGGGAGCGCGCAAGGCGAGCAGCCGGCGGACCCGCCAGTGCCGCCAACTGAAGACGAGGTGGTGGCGGGCCTGGTTCTCGAGGTCGGCACACCGACGCGTCGCCGTCTTGCAAAGGCAGCTTCGGCGCCGCGCCCTCTGGAGACTGGCGCCGCGAGCTCCTCGATCCCGGACACCGAAGCGACGAGCGCCACGCCCACTGGATGGGTGCGGGGAGGCGGGACGGGCTCGTTGAATCGGGCGCTTTTGGACGTCCAAGCTAAAATCCGGGCTCAGGGCGAAGCCATCAGGAACTGCAACAAGGCGCATCTGGCAGCGCGAGAGGCCGTACGGGTATGTTTCCTTCTTCTTTGTTTCTGTTTCTTGTGCTTCTCGGTGGGGGCGCGCCAAGACCCACTGGGTGTAGTCTCGAAGTTTTGGGCGGCTGGCGAGCAGCGCCCGTAACTCTAATTGGCGAAGTTCCAAGCACTAACACTTGTCTGAAATTTTTGTCACAGATTACCACAATCTCCGCGTGACCGCCTTCAACTCCAACGCCCGGGAGCTGGCTCACGGACCGCCGACTTGTCGGAAAGCCGAGTAAGTCCTTTTTTTTCTGCGAGGCGTTGGCGCACTGCTGGTTGTAGTCCCGAGATTCGGGCCGATCTGGCGAAAGCGCCGGGCCTGATCTCCCCGGCCACTATTCTTCTTTCCGTTGATGACTCCTTTTTTGGAGGGGCGCGCTGGCGCACCCACGGGCTATAGTCCACGAGATTCGGGCCGACTGCTGAGCAGTCGGGCCGGATCTCCTCGGCGACTGTTCTTCTTTGTTTGGCGACTAACACCTTGTTTTCTTCTTTCTTCTGCAGAAGCCAACGCCACCTTGCAGCAGCAGCTGGGCGAGGCCAACACTGCGTTGTGCGCTAAGGAGGAGGAGCGCAGCAAGCTGGCTGAGGAGCGTGACCGGTTAGTCACGCAACTGGCAGAGCAGAAGGAGCTCCTCAAGAAGGCCCAGAAGGAGGCGGAGGACAGGGAGACCTTCCTCCTTCTTGCTGAGTTCAAGGCGTCAACGCCTCCTCCGGATCGACAAGGAGGCGATGCTGACTTCCGGCTTCCACAAGATCAAGGATATAGTCGATGGTGAGCCTTCCTCGTTTTTCTTCTTTGAGCTGCCGGCTGTTGGTCAAGCCGGCTTCTGGTCTTTAACTTTGTTCTTTGCTTCTGTCTTGGCAGACTTCTTCCCTGGCCACTCGGATGCTGCCAACTAGGCCATCGAAGCTGATCGTAAAGGGCGGAGGGAGGATGGCGCGAAGATCGCTGCCGACGCCCCCCGAACCCTTAGCGAGCAGATCCTGAGCATTGAGGCCCGTCTTCGGCCGGCTCATCGAATGCTGCGCCGGCTTCAGTGCGTCGGCGCCCAGGCGATCCTCGCCCTGTGGCCGGACATGCTGGCACCACGCACCCCCAGTCGGACTGCCGACTGGCTGGAGGTAGCGGCCGGCCGTCTTGAGGCCTGGAAGGGCTCTTCGCCCGGCCGAGCGCCGGCCTTGGAATTCGTCAAGGCGTGGTACTGGCTGAGTGTGGCCCAATGGCCACATTCTCGCTGGAGGCTCGGGAGGAATCGGCGGTCGAGAAGACGATCTCGCTGCCAGCTGGCGCCGATCGCCGAGTACACCGACACCAGCGTCTTCGTCCCGGAGCAGGTTGAGAACGGCGACGAGGCGCCACCGGAATGGTTCGGGCTGAACCCGACGACGGCGAGGACTCGACGGAGGTGATCGATTCCAGCGGCGAGGAAGAAGGCGAGGCGGAGGAGGGAGGCGACGAGGAGGCGCCAGAGGTCAGAGCGGACGGCCAACCTCAGCTCGACCGCGCCTCCAGCAACAAGCCGCGCCCAACTGAGCCAGCTGCCGCCGGAGGCGACCAAGCAGAGACCGACCAGCCGACCGCTCCGGCAACTAGCACCGCTGACTCCTCCGATCCTCCGAACCCTTCTGCCGCTTCCTAGGCCGCCATTTTATCTTTTATTTCACCTGTCTATTAGTCTCGATGAACTTGTTAATTTTGCATAATTCCACCCGCGGGGTGTATCCTGAACTTCTGTTGAAGATCGGCCAAGGGCCTTTGCTATGTAAATATTTTTCCGTGTTCTATCTTTTTCTTGCTTACTGCTCTTTGGCTTTTTCCTTTGCCGCCTTCCCTTGGTTGCCGCCTTGCCAGCCAAACAGCCGATCTGCGGATTGATGCTGGGTCAAGTACTTAGCTACTTTGGGAAGGCAAGTACTTAGCCATTTAGAGTCCTTTAGCAAGTTAAGTAGAAAACGGCGGACCGGCTGCTCAACAGTTTGTCGTAAGAGGCGGCAAGCCGGCTTAAACTACGCACATGCTTTGTGTCCTTAGCCATTTTTCATGTGGGCACCCTTTCTACCTTACTCCTTCCCACTGCTCTGGGCCATTTCTGAGTCAGCGGCTTCCGGGCAGAGACGGCTTAAGTGCCACACATTACTTGTCTGGCTACAGGAAGCATTTCATAGTACAAGACGGCAAGTCCCTGGGCCGACTAGTCGGACCCGGTGCCAAGCGGCATAGCACAAAATAACATAGGCATAATTCTTATCATATAGATAAAAGAGGGCAGTCCCCGAGCTCTTCTCGGGGGACCCGGAGTCTTCGTACTTTAATACAAAAGGTAGCATGGTACATACTGCATCAACTGTAAAATCTTCGGAGGAGATTTGCATTCCATGGCCGCTCCGTCTCTCTTGCGCACTCGAGGCTTCTGAGCGCCGATCAGGTAGTAGGAGTCGTTGCCCAACACTTTGCTGATGATGAAGGGGCCTTCCTGCGCCGAGAGCTTGTGCCTTTGGCGGTACATTCATTGGATCAGCCGGAGCACAAGGTCTCCTTCTTGGAAAGATCTTGGCTTGACCTTCCGATTGTAGTATCGGTGCAGGCTCTGCTGGTAGATGCTGGACCGGCTGAGTGCCAACAGTTCCAGTAGATCGACGCCGTCTTGTCGTGCTTCTGCTGCCTCCTCTTAGGTGTACGTGGTGACTCGAGGGGAGTCAAATTCTATGTTCGTTGGGATGACGGCATCGGCACCGTAGACGAGGAAGAAGGCGTGAAGCCGGTTGACTTGTTTGGAGTTGTGCGCAGGCTCCAGAGGACGGCTGGCAGCTCGTCGAGCCAGCAGCCGGCCGAACGCTCCAGAGGCTCGACCAGTCGTGGCTTGATGCCAGACAAGATGAGGCCGTTTGCTCGCTCCACCTGGCCGTTTGACTGCGGATGGACAACGGACGCTAAGTCCAGTCGGATGCCCTGCGTCGCGCAGAAACGGGCCAAGGTGCCTTTGGCAAAGTTTGTGCCATTGTCGGTGATGATGCTGTGCGGTATGCCATACCGGATGGTGATGTCGGAGATGAACGTCACAGCAGTCGGACCGTTCAACTTCTTGATTGGTTTGGTTTTATCCACTTGGTGAACTTGTCCACCGCGACAAGCAGATGAGTCATACCACCTCGCACTATTTTGAATGGTCCCACCATGTCCAGGCCCCATACGGCAAAGGGCCAGGCAATGGGAATAGTCTTGAGTGCAGAAGCCGGCTGATGTGGCTTAGAACAGAACTTCTGGCACCCTTTACATTTTGGACCAAGTCCTTGGCGTCTTCTAGAGCAGTCGGCCAGAAAAAAACCATGGCGGAAGGCTTTGGCGACAAGTGCTCTTGAAGCCGCGTGCTGGCCACACTCGCCTTGATGGATATCTTTGAGAATCGCTTGGCCTTGCTCCGGCTCCACGTGAAGGCCGGTAGATACCAAAGGACACCGCGCCTCACAAGCTCTCTGTTGACTATGGTGTAGGCTACTGCCCGGCGTTGCACTTGCCGGGCCGAGATCTCATCAGTCGGCAGCTCTTTGTTCACCAGGAAATTGAGGATGGGCTGGGCCCACGAAGGTGCTACGATTTCTTTGACTGTCAGGACTGCAACTTGGACGAGGGCGGTTGGGCCGGGAGGCGGCGGGTTGGAGTCGGCAGCCGCTTGCTGGGTCGATGAAGTCCCCGGGCCGATTGGTGCAGTCCCCGGGCCGGGTGCAACTGCCACGGCCCCCAGGCCGCCTGCCAGAATTCTTGTGCCGGCTGCTGGAGCTCTCAAGTCAGATCCGTCTGCTTCAGGAGGAGCCAGCACGAAGATAGAATCTGATTCTGGCGATGGCTTGACAGACGGCTTGAGGAGGCGTTAAAGGGCGATGCCGGTCGGTAATGCTTGACGGGTGGAGACGATTCGTGTCAGGGCATCTGCTTGCTCGTTGTCGTTTCTTGGCACATGGAGAAACTCACACCCTTCAAAATATCCACTGAGTTGCTGTACGAGGAAACAATAGCTCGCCATGTTTGCATCTTTGGCGTCCCAGTCGCCTGGCGACTACTGGATCACCAAGTCAGAGTCACCATACCACATGATCCGGTGAATGCCAAGCTCATTGGCAAGCCGGAGACCGTGAATGAGTGCCTCGTATTCGGCGACGTTGCTGGAGGCGGCAAAACGGATTTGCAACACATATTTGAGCTTGTCGCCTTAGGGAGAGGTGAGGACGATGCCGGCTCCCAAATCGGTGCGCAGCTTGGAACCATCAAAATGCATCCGCCAATGGGTGGAGTCGGTAGCAGGCATCGGGTCTCGGCCCGGTCGGACGAGGAAGTCGGCCAGTGCTTGTGACTTGATGGTGGTGCGAGGCTGGTAGTAGATGGTGTAGGGGGCCAAATCTATGGCCCATTTGGCCACTCGGCCCGAAGAATCTCGGCTTCCAATGATCTCGGCCAGTGGAGCTGTGCAGACCACAATGATTGGGTGCTCTTGAAAATATGGCTTCAACTTCTTGGCGGCAAAGTGCACGCTGTAGCACATCTTCTGGTAATGGGGGTAGTTTTGCTTGGAGGTCGACAGTACTTCACTCAAATAATATACCGGTCTCTCGGATCGGTAGTGCCTTGCCTTCCTCCTTGCGCTCTACCACGATGACCGTGGTGACCACTTTCACCTGCTGGTGGCGGCGATGTAGAGGAGCATGGGCTCCTTAGGAGTCGGAGCCACCAGGACAGGTGGAGTAGTCAACATCTTCTTGAGCTGGAGAAAAGCTTCGTCCGCCTTGTCGTTCCACTCGAAAAAAGTTGTTTTCTTCATGAGCTGGTACAGGGGAAGAGCCTTCTCACCCAGCCGACTGATGAATCGGATGATGGATGCCAAGCAACCAGTGAACTTCTGCACATCCATCAGTCGGGTGGGTACTTCCATCCTCTCGATGGCCTTGATCTTCAGAGGGTTGCACTCTATGCCGCGCTGTGAGACCAGGAATCCAAGAAGCTAGCCGGCTGGTACTCCGAAGACGCACTTCTCTGGGTTGATCTTGATTTGAAATCGGCGCAGGTTCTCAAAGGTCTCCTTGAGGTCTTCTAGCAGCGTTCCATGCTTCTCCATCTTCACCACCACATCGTCCATGTAAACGTGGGCGTTTCTGCCGAGTTGCTTGAGGAGGAACTTCTGCATGCAACGTTGAAACATGGCGCCGGCATTCCTCAAGCCGAACGTCATGGTCAAGTAGCAGAAGGCTCCAAATGGTGTGATGAAGGCGGTCTTTAGTCTGTCAACCGGGTTCTGCTTGATCTGGTGATATCCTAAATATGCATCCAAAAAACTCAACAACTCGCATCCGGCTGTGGAGTCTATCACTTGGTCGATTCTCGGCAAAGCAAACGGGTCTTTGGGGCATGCTTTGTTGAGGCTGGTGTAATCAATACACATACGCCACTGCTTGTTTTTCTTCAGCACAAGGACTGGGTTGGCCAGCCACTCTGGAAAGAATACTTCCATGATGAAGCCGGCTGCCAGCAGCCGGGCTATCTCTTCTCCAACGACTTTTCTCTTCTCTTCTGACAGGCGCCGCAAGGGCTGCCTGACTGGTTTGGCATCAAGCCGGACATGTAAATTGTGCTCGGAGAAATCCGTCGGGACACCCGGCATGTCTTTGGGGGACCATGCAAAGATGTCCCGATTCTCACGGAGGAAATCGACGAGCTCGCCTTCCTATTTGCTGTCAAGGTTTGTACCTACGACAGCATACCTCTCCGGGTGCTCCGGGTCCAAGGGTATCTTCTTTGTCTCTTTGGTCGGCTTGAACGAGCCCTCAGCTTCCGACTCCTTGGGATCGGGGGACATCTCCGGCTGCTTGCCTACCATCGCCACGACCCGGTCAAGGAGCCGCTTCTCAGCTGCAATCACGAGGGACTCGGCTAACCGACTGCTCTCAGCTGCGCAGGCGGACGACTTCTTGTACTCGCCGGCTATGGTCAGAATCCCCTTGGAACTCGGCATCTTCATTTTGAGGTAGGCATAGTGGGGGACCGCCATGAACTTGGCCAGAGAAGGCCGACCAAGTAGTGCATGGTATGGGCTCTCAAGGTCCACCACTTCAAACCAGACTGGCTCTCGGCGGAAGTGATCTTTGTCCCCAAAGAGGACGTCTATCTGGATCTTGTCGATTGGTGAGCAGGAAAGGCCAGGAACTATGCCGTGGAAAATAGTCCGGCTGGACTGAAGCTGCCTTTGTTTGATTCCTAACTTCTCCATGGTATCTTTGTACAGGATGTTGATGCTGCTACCGCCATCTATCAAAACTTGGGAGAAACGAGCGGCTCGCCTATCTGTGGCAAAGGTGGCATCCAAAACCAGAGCATAGGAGCCAGGATTGGGCATCACTTCTGGGTGGTCGGCTCTGCTCCAGCTGATGGGCTTCTCGGACCAATGCATGAACTCTGGGGTCTCTGATGCTACCGTGTTCACTTCTTGTTGCTAGAGCCGCCTGCCGCGCCGGTCATCGGCCAAGCTGGTGAACACGACATAGGCTCCATGCTCTTTTGGATACTCATCTTATATGGCTCTGACCGGGTCCCATCACGATCATGAGGCGGAGGAGGATGCGGCTGCCCAGCAGGCGGGGGAGGCAAGAGGTCGTCTCCCTTGGCGATCCTGGTGAGCCAGTGGCACTTCCGAGTGGTGTGGTCGGACGCCTTCGCACCACTATGGAATTTGCAGGGTGCATCCAGAGTCTGCTCATATGAGAAAGTCGGCATCCAATTGGGCTTGCCGCCCTTCTGGCGTTTGGGCGGAGGCTGCCCTTCCGGCTGCTGGTCCTCGACCGTTGCCACCTACCGGCTGGTGGAAGCCGGCTGCATGGCCTTGCGCTTGTGTTCGCTTTGCTGTTGGCGCCGACTGGTGTCACCAGCCGGGGTTCGGGGAGCTTGAGGGGCCACTTTGCCAGACGCATCTACTTGGATCTCCGCCTTCATGGAGGAGTCGGCCGTGGCGTATTTGTCTGCTATGATCAGCAGCTCGTCGAGGGTCGCCGGCTCGTCGCAGAGGAGTCGGTGCTTGAGGAGGGTGCCTTCTCGGCACCCGGCGATGAAGTACTCGATGGCCTGCACCTCGTGCACGCCTTCGCAAGAGTTGCGGAGCTCGGCCCAGCGTGTTAGGTAGTCGCGAGTCGACTCGTTGGGGCCTTGCACGCACAAGGAAAGCTGGCGAGGCTTGGGCGGCCGCTTGTACGTGCTGGTGAAGTTGCGGACGAAGGCGTCGGTGAAGTCGACCCAGCTGTTGATGATGCGGGGCTTCACACTGTTCAGCCATGTCCGGGCTGTGCCTTGGAGCATGAGCGGAACGTATTTCACAGCAACGCGTTTTTTCCATTCGCTATGCTGACGGCTGTGGAGTAGTCGACCAGCCAGTCCTCCGGCTTCACGGAGCCGGTGTATTTGGGCGTGTCTCTTGGGAGTGTGAACCCTTTGGGGAAGGGCTCGTCTCGAATGCGGGGGCCGAAACACGGCGGACCCAACTCATCTTCTTCTTCTAGCGCCAGGGACCGATGGAGACGGTCGATCCGGTGGCGGGCATCGTTCTCTCCGACTCCCTCTTGGCGGCCTAGGCGGTCGCCGAGTGTCGGGTGATCTATAGGCAGCGGGGAGACACGCCTTTCCCTACGAGGGGGAGGAGGCGTACAGTCATCCCGCCGTTCCACTGCTCTCGGGCGGCCGTCTTGGTCGCGCTCTATGGTGACACGAGTCCGACTGTGGCTGGCAGCCGACTCCTTGTCTCTTCTTCCGCGGACGCCACCAGTCGGCGTCCGAGATGTCGCGCCTTGATCTCGGCAGGGAGGCAGATCGCCGTTTTGCCGGTGTGGCGCCTCAGTGCAGCAGCCGGCCTCGTGCTGCTCGGCAGCCGCGTCGAGGAGCCGCTGGACGCGCTCCGCCATCTGGCGACGTTCTTCGCCCTCGAACTTGTCCAGCTCTTGTGTTGTCGCCTGAGCAGCTCGGATGTTCTCCGCAGGCGTGGCATAGACGGGGCAATCTGCCCCGAACAGGTTGGCGATGGCCACGCCGCGCTGTTGGACCAAGCCAAGGCGGCTGGGCCCAGCCGGAGCTGGCATGCCACCCACAGCGCGGTCCATCTCGCGCTGGTAGGCTTCCGACAGGCATCTCATGCTGGCCAGCTTCTTGGCGCCTTCGACGAGCTGGATGCGGCATGCTTCCAGCATCTCGGCGTCGGCATCTTCTGGGATGGGCACCGTTAGATCTTGCAGTGCCGCATCGAGAGGGTCGCGAGCGCCTCCGTCGGAGTGCTCGCCGTGACCGATGACTAGCACCTCCGTGACGGTGCTTCCACCGCTCTCCGCGCAAGGGAGTGGCTCGTCGTAGACCACCACTTTGGTGGGGAACGCGTCGAGCGACGCGGTGTCGACCAACATCGGGTTGGTGGAGCCTACAGACTCTAAGTCCACAGCTGGCTCGCTGGTGACATGGAGTTGATCGAGGAGGCCCACGAGGAGGCTCTCGGGGCCGTCTGTGCTCGCGTCGGACGCGGGCTCGCCGGAAAGGCGGACCTCGCCAATGAGATCAGCGAGGCAACTTGCCGTGCAGGCGACTTCCGCGCCATGCAGCGCGTCGGCGCAGACTCCGTCTGGCATGCCGGGCTGGCTGCGCTCGCCCGGGAGGAAAAGGGTTCCCGTCCAGAACAGGTCTCCGGACGACGGTGCACCTCGCCCCACGGTGGGCGCCAAATGTCGGGGGTTGGGTGCGACATATGCCAATGGATGGCTTATCATGGTGGGAGCAAGTAGAACGTCGGCGGTGCCCGGAAGCGGGATGAGGCGTAGACACGAACGCCAGTGTACTTTACCCAGGTTCGGGGCTCTCCTAGGAGATAACACCCCTAGTCCTGCTCTACGGGGTCTCCGCATGATCACTAAGGCACAAGTGAATACACACGTGCTCCTTGAGCTGTATGCTAGTGGTAGGAGAAGGCAAGGCTAGCTCTCTCCTTCCTCTATGATGTGGTCTAATTCTAACAGGTCGGGAACCCTTTGCGTGGGTGTCCTGGGGGGTTTATATAGGCCTACCCCCAAGGGGTACATTGGTAATCCGGCCGGGTGTAGGGCACAGCCATCACCTCTTGGCCGCCCGGCTTCTCCCCGATCTTTGGGGCCCCCGCCGCCTGGTGGGCCCCGCCGACTGGTTGGGTACAGGGCCGACAGGCCGTACCCGCCACTTCCGGGTCTTGTCGGGAGTTGATCACTGTTGCCGTGTCCCAAATGACGCAGGCTTGGTCAGGGGGGCGTGGCTACAGCTCCGCCGCCTGGCGGGTGATTACTGTAGCCACTCCCTGTCTCATTTGGTTAATGGCGCGTGGGTCCCGAGGAACGGGCGGGCCGACTCCTAGGGGCCGGCCTCCCTCGGGTCTGACTGGTAGGGCTGTCGCCGTCTTCTGGACTCTCGCTGACTGGTGGGGCCCATCGTCCTTGGGCCGCATAGACAGGCCGTCGTGGGAGCAGGACTCCGCCTGCCTGTGATGATGTCAGGGATGGCATGGCAACAGTGCCGTGCGGGGCGGAGATCTCCGCCGGTACAGCGCACTATGGCCACGCCAGCCCCTGGAAATGGGAGGGGATGGGCTACACTGTAGCCATTCCACGTCCCGTCTCCCTTGATGAGGGCACGGGCTTCGCAGGTGCCGCGGGCCGACTCCTCGGGGCCGGCTTCTCTAGAAGCCGCCCGATAGGAGTCGTCTTGACCTGGCCTTGCCTCCAGGACTCGGCCGTTTATGGGCAGCCGACAATTTCTCTAGCCGGCCTCCAGAAGGCGGCTCTTCATCTTGGCCTCTTGAGGGGCGCAGTCAGCCCTGATGTCTTGAAAGGTTTTGGGCCTCGGGTTAGCCTACCCGTGGCCCATTACTCCGACACAATATTTTTTATATATTCCAAAAACATGCTCCGTGAAGTTTCATGACTTTTGGATTTGTGCAGAATAGGCATAAGTATTGTGATATAATGTGTAATAACAGCCCATAATGCAATAAATATCAACATAAAAGCATGATGCAAAATGGACGTATCAGTAGCCACGAAAAACCAATCTAGACCCCGTTCCTGCACTCCGTCGGAGGGGGAAATCATCACCGGTGGCCATCTTCATCATCCCGGCGGCCACAATGATGAGGAGGGAGTAATCCACCCTCGGCGCTGAGGGTTTGTAACAGTAGCTATGTGTTTAATCTCTCTCTCTCTCTCTCTCTCTCTCTCTCTCTCTCTGGTGTTCTTGAGATGCCACGATCTTGATGTATCGCGGGCTTTGTTAATATAGTCGGATCATATGGTGTTTCCCCCTCTCTATCTTGTTGTGAATTGAGTTTTCCCCTTTGAGATTTCGTTTTATCGGATTGAATACTTTTATGGATTTGAGAGCACTTGATGTATGTCTTGCTATGTGAAAGGATCGACATAGTTGACTAGGGGGGGGGGGTGAATAGGCAACTACAATTTTTAGCTTTTCTTTACCAATTTAAACTTTGCATCAAAGTAGGTTGTCTAGATGTGCAACTAGGTGAGCAACCTATATGGTGCAACAACAACAAGCACACGAGCAAGCAAGGGATGCAACACAATATAAGCTTGCACAAGTAAATGTACGAAATAACCAAGAGTGGAGCCGGTGAAGACGAGGATGTGGCCCTTTGAGGGGAAGTACGTCTCCATTGGAGCAGTGTGGAGGCACAATGCTCCCCAAGAAGCCACTAGGGCCACCGTATTCTCCTCACACCCTCACACAATGTGAGATGCCATGATTCCACTATTGGTGCCCTTGGAGGCGGCGACCGAACCTTTACAAACAAGGTTGGGGCACTCTCCACAACTTAATTGGAGGCTCCAACGACACCACAAAGCTTCACCACAATGGAATATGGATCTGTGGTGACCTCAACCGTCTAGGGTGCTCAAACACCCAAGAGAAACAAGATCCGCAAGGGATTAGTGGGGGGAATCAAATTTCTCTTGGTGGAAGTGTAGATCGGGGCCTTCTCAACCAATCCCTAGAGAATCAACAAGTTTGATTGGCTAGGGAGAGAGATCGGGTGGAAATGGAGCTTAGAGCAACAATGGAGCTTAGGGATGGAAGAGGTAGTCAACTTGGGGAAGAAGACCCCCCTTTATAGTGAGAGAACAAATCCAACCGTTACCCACCAACTCAGCCCGCGACATGCGGTACTACCGCATCTCCATGTGGTACTACCGCACTTGCTTGCGGTACTACCACTGGGAGGTGCGGTACTATTGGGGAATGTAGTAGTTTCAAAATAATTCCTATGCACACGCAAGATCATGGTGATGCATAGCAACGAGAGGGGAGACTGTTGTCCACGTACCCTCGTAGACCGAAAGCGGAAGCGGAAGCACAACGCGGTTGATGTAGTCGTACGTCTTCACGACCCGGCCGATCAAGTACCGAACGCACGGTACCTCCGAGTTCAGCACACGTTCAGCTCGATGACGTCCCTCGAACTCCGATCCAGCCCAGTGTTGAGGGAGAATTTCATCAGCATGACGGCGTGGTGACGATGATGATGTTCTACCAACGCAGGGCTTCGCCTAAGCACCACTACAGTATTATCGAGGTGAACTATGGTGGAGGGGGGCACCGCACACGGCTAAAAGATCAAACGATCAATTGTTGTGTCTCTAGGGTGCCCCCCTGCCCCCGTATATAAAGGAGCAAGGGGGAAGGTGCGTCCGGCCAGGAGGGGGCGCGCCACCGGGAGTAGGACGCCCTCCCTTTTCCTTGTTGGCTTAGGAGTGGAGGGGGAAAGAGGAGGGAGAGAGGAAGGAAAGGGGGGCGCCGCCCCCCTCTCCTTGTCCTATTCGGACTAGGGGGAGGGGCGCATGGCCCTGCCCTGGCCACCTCTCCTCTTCTACACAAAGGCCCACTATGGCCCATTAAGCCCCCGGGGGGTTCCGGTAACCCCTCGGTACTCCGGTAAAATCCCGATTTCACCCGAAACACTTCCGATATCCAAATATAGGCTTCCAATATATCAATATTCATGTCTCGACCATTTCGAGACTCCTCGTCATGTACGTGATCACATCCGGGACTTCGAACAACCTTTGGTACATCAAAACTCATAAACTCATAATATAACCGTCATCGAAACTTTAAGCGTGCGGACCCTACGGGTTCGAGAACTATGTAGACATGACCGAGACACGTCTCCGGTCAATAACCAATAGCGGAACCTGGATGCTCATATTGGCTCCCACATATTCTACGAAGATCTTTATCGGTCAGACCGCATAACAACATACGTTGTTCTCTTTGTCATCGGTATGTTACTTGCCCGAGATTCGATCGTCGGTATCTCAATACCTACCTCCGGAGACACCTGTAGAGCACCTTTATAATCACCCAGTTACGTTGTGACGTTTGGGAGCTCACAAAGCGTTCCTACGGCAAACGGGAGTTGCATAATCTGATAGTCATAGTTACATGTATAAGTAATGAAGAAAGCAATAGCAGAATACTCAATGATCGTGTGCTAAGCTAACGGAATGGGTCAAGTCAATCACATCATTCTCCTAATGATGTGATCCCGTTAATCAAATGACAGCTCATGTCAATGGCTAGGAAACATAACCATCTTTGTTCAACGAGCTAGTCAAGTAGAGGCATACTAGTGACACTCTGTTTGTCTATGTACTCACACAAGTATTATGTTTCCGGTTAATACAATTCTAGCATGAATAATAAACATTTATCATGAAATAAGGAAATAAATAATAACTTTATTATTTCCTCTAGGGCATTTTCCTTCAGTCTCCCACTTGCACTAGAGTCAATAATCTAGATCACATCGCCATGTGATTTAACATCAATAGTTCACATCTCCATGTGATTAACACCCATAGTTCACATCGTCATGTGAACAACACCCAAAGGGTTTACTAGAGTCAATAATCTAGTTCACATCAATATGTGATTAACACCCAAAGAGTACTAAGGTGTGACCATGTTTTGCTTGTGAGAGAAGTTTAGTCAACGGGTCTGCCATATTCAGATCCGTATGTATTTTGCAAATTTCTATGCCTACAATGCTCTGCACGGAGCTACATAAGCTAATTGCTCCCACTTTCAATATGTATCCTGATAACCCACAAGTATAGGGGATCGCAACAGTTTTCGAGGGTAGAGTACTCAACCCAAATATTGATTCGACACAAGGGGAGCCAAAGAATATTCTCAAGTATTAGCAGTTGAGTTGTCAATTCAACCACACCTGGATAACTTAATATCTGCAGCAAATTATTTAGTAGCAAAGTAATATGATAGTAGTGGTAACGGTAACAAAAGTAACGGAAGCAAAAGTAATATTTTTGGTGTTTTGTAGTGATTGTAACAGTAACAACGGGAAATTGAATAAGCGAGAACCAATATAGGAAAACGCTCGTAGGCATTGGATCAGTGATGGAAAATTATGCCGGATGCGGTTCATCATGTAACAATCATAACATAGGGTGACACAGAACTAGCTCCAGTTCATCAATGTAATGTAGGCATGTATTCCGAATATAGTCATACGTGCTTATGGAAAAGAACTTGCATGACATCTTTTGTCCTACCCTCCCGTGGCAGCGGGTTGCTAATGGAAACTAAGGGATATTAAGGCTTCCTTTTAATAGAGTACCGGAACAAAGCATTAGCACATAGTGAATACATGAACTCCTCAAACTATGGTCATCACCGGGAGTGGTCCCGATTATTGTCACTTCGGGTTGCGGATCATAACACATAGTAGGTGACTATAGACTTGCAAGATAGGATCAAGAACTCACATCTTTTCATGAAAACATAATAGGTTCGGATCTGAAATCATGGCACTCGGGCCCTAGTGACAAGCATTAAGCATAGCAAAGTCATAGCAACATCAATCTCGTAACATAGTGGATACTAGGATCAAACCCTAACAAAACTAACTCGACACGTGATAGATCTCATCCAACCCATCACCATCCAGCAAGCCTACGATGGAATTACTCACGCATGGCGGCGAGCATCATGAAATTGGTGATGGAGGATGGTTGATGATGACGACGGCGACGAATCCCCCTCTCCGGAGCCCCGAACGGACTCCAGATCAGCCCTCCCGAGAGGTTTTAGGGCTTGGCGGCGGCTCCGTATCGTAAAACGCGATGATTTCTTCTCCTCTATTTTTTCTCCCCGAAAGCAAATATATAGAGTTGGAGTTGGCGTCAGAGGAGCTTCAGGGGGCCCACGAGGTAGGGGGGCATGCTCTAGGGGGGAGGGCGCGCCCCCCACCCTCATGGAGAGGGTGTGGGCCCCCTGGTCTTTATCTTTTGCAAGGATTTTTTATTATTTCCAAATAGACGTTCTGTGGAGTTTCAGGTCATTCCGAGAACTTTTGTTTCTGCACATAAATGACCTTATGGAAAGTCTGCTGAAAATAGCGTCAGTCCGGGTTAGTTCCATTCAAATCATGCAAGTTAGAGTCCAAAACAAGGGCAAAAGTGTTTGGAAAAGTAGATACCGAGACGTATCAACTCCCCAAATCTTAAACCTTTGCTTGTCCTCAAGCAATTCAGTTGATAAACTGAAAGTGATAAAGAAAAACTTTTACAAACTCTGTTTGCTCTTGTTGTTGTAAATATGTAAAGGCAGCATTCAAGTTTTCAGCAAAGATCATGACTAACCACATTTGCAATAACTCTCAGGTCTCATGTTTACTCAAATCAATGGCATAATCAACTAGCGAGCCATAATAATAAATCTCGGATGACAACACTTTCTCAAAACAATCATGATATAATATAACAAGATGGTATTTCGCTAGCCCTTTCTGAGACCGCAAAACATAAATGCAGAAAGCACCTTTAAAGATCAAGGACCGACTAGACATTGTAAAGAGATCCAATATAGTCATACCCAATATAAATTAATAATAATGGATGCAAATGATGATGTGCTCTCCAATTTAGTGCTTTTTAATAAGAGGGTGATGACTCAACATAAAAGTAAATAGATAGGCCCTTCGCAGAGGAAAGCAGGGATATGTAGAGGTGCCAGAGCTCGGTTTTGAAATAGAGATAAATAATATTTTGAGCGGCATACTTTCATTGTCAACATAACAACTAAGAGATGGCTATATCTGCCATGCTACACACAGTATAGGCGGTTCCCAAACATAATGGTAAAGTTTATACTCCCCCTCCACCAACAAGCATCAATCCATGACTTGCTCGAAACAACGAGTGTCTCCAACTAGCAACAGTCCCAGGTGGAGTTTTGTTTGCAATTATTTTGATTTAGTTTGCATAAAGCATGGGACTGGGCATCCTGGTGACTAGCCATTTTCTCGTGAGTGAGGAGCGGAGTCCACTCCTCTTGAGAATAACCCGCCTAACATGGAAGATAAGGGCAGCCCTAGTTGATACATGAGCTATTCGAGCATACAAAATGTAATGTTTATTTGAAGGTTTAGAGTTTGGCACATACAAATTTACTTGGAACGGTAGGTAGATACCGCATATAGGAAGCTATAGTGGACTCATATGGAATAACTTTGGGGTTTGAGGGATTGGATGCACAAGCAGTATTCCCGTTTAGTACAAGTGAAGACTAGCAAAAGGTTGGGAAGTGACCAACTAGAGAGCGACAACAATCATGAACATGCATTAAAATTAATAAACATTGGATGCAAGCATGAGTAGGATATAATCCACCATGAACATAAATATCATGAAGGCTATGTTGATTTTGTTTCAACTACATGTGTGAACATGTGCCAAGTCAAGTCACTTAAATCATTCGAAGGAGGATACCACCCCATCATACCACATCACAACCATTTTGATAGCATGTTGGCACGCAAGGTAAACCATTATAACTCATAGCTAATCAAGCATGGCATGAGCAACTATAATCTCTAATTGTCATTGCAAGCATGTTTATTCATAATAGGCTGAATTAGGAACGATGAACTCATCATATTTACAAAAACAAGAGAGGTCGAGTTCATACTAGCTTCTCTCATCTCAGTCAGTCCATCATATATCATCATAATTGCCTTTCACTTGCACGACCGGACGGAGTGAATAATAATAAGAGTGCACGTGCATTGGACTAAGCTGGAATCTGCGAGCATTCAATAAACATGAGAAGACAAGGCAATATGGGCTCTTGGTTAAGTCAACAATAATGCATATAAGAGCCGCTTCAACAATCTAATTATGGTCTTATCCTATCGACCCCCAAAGGAAAGAAAATAAATAAAACTATTTACACGGGAAAGCTCCCAACAAGCAAAAGAAGAACGGGAAATATTTTTGGGTTTTCTTTTAATTATTACTACTACAACAAGAAGGTAAACTAACTAAAAACTATTACTAATTTTTTTGTTTTTCTTAAGGTTTATTAAACACACAAGAAGAAAGCAGGAAAAAGAAAATAAACTAGCATGGATATTACAGTGAAAGAGTATGAGCACCGACATCTAGCAATGAGTGTGTGTAAACATAAATGTAATGTCGGTGGGAAATACGTACTCCCCCAAGCTTTGGCTTTTGGCCTAAGTTGGTTCATTGCCAGGGACGGCCTGGCGGATATCCGTAGGTGTAGCTTGGGTCGTACTAAGATGCAGCGGTTATCGCCTCTTGAGCTGCAGCGTAGCGGCGAGCTGCCTCCGCCCTCCTCTCGTACTCATCTGCCTCCTCTCTTGTAATAACATATCTTCCTTTTGCCTGATAATCAAAGAAGGCAGGAGCAGGGAGAGTAATACAGACAGCACGACGTTTGTCACAGATTAGTCGATACTGGAGAGGTGATTCATTCCTCTCGACAAACTGGCGGTAGACCATAGAGTTGTAGTCTAAATAAGTAGGAGGCAACTCAGTGTCATCCTCACGAACGTCCACATCAAGAAAATCAGCTAAGCGTGTTGCATAAATTCCACCAAAGAAATCTCCATTAAATCTATTATTATGCAACCTACGTGCAACAATGGCTCCCAAATTATAAGATTGGTCTCCTAACACAGCACTCCTAAGAATACTGAGGTCAGGCACACACATATGACATGCTTCATCCTTACCATTTATGCATCTACCTATGAAGAGAGCAAAATAATGTATATCAAGAAAGTGAATGCTCCCTATGGTAGCTTGTGCTATATCTCAAGATTCCCCTACGGTTATACTAGCAAGAAAGTCTCTAAATTCAGATTTACGGGGATCACTAACACTATCCCATTGTGGAAGTTTGCAAGCAGAAGTAAAATCCTCTAAGTCCATGGTATAAGATTTTTCATAGAGATCAAACATGACAGTTGGAGAATTACATGAAGATGAAAATTCAAACCTCCTCACAAATGAACTAGTGAGATGATGGTACTGGGGGCATTTGTCTGCCTCAAAGCTCACAAGATCAGCGTTACGCAAATACGCGTTAAATTCCTCTTTGATTCCCGCTCGATCCATAAAATTTTCTGAGGGCCACTCACAAGGCCGTACTGGAGCATCCCTTGGTGGCTCATCGTCAGCATCACGCATTTGCAAGCCTGGGTCCTTGCTTCCTTGAAGAACCACCTTGGAACATTTTCCTAAGCATATTTCTTCCTTCGAAAAATTCTAAATTTTTTAGTAACTTCAAACAAAAGTAAACCAACCTTAGTAAAATTGATAGCAACTACTCCTACAAGTGCCTAGAGACTATATCATGCATTAGAACTACTTGGAACCATATAAATTTGACATGCAAGCTCAAGAACATGGTTACCTAGGCAGCACAAATTTGCAATGAATAAAGCACTAGAGCAAAAACTAATTGGACCAATGGAGGAGTCACATACCAAGGAACAATCTCCCCAAGCAGTTTTGTGAGAGGTGCTTTGAGCAAGGAGATCGAAAATCGCAGCAAAGTGAGCTAGAACTCGTGCTTGAGCTGGATATCGGTGTTTGTGGGAGGAAGAAGGAGTGTATGGGTGCAGGAATAAGTGGAGGAGGGCCACCGTGGGCTAACGAGGCAGGGGGCGCGCCCTGGGGGTAGGACGCGCCCTCCACCCTCGTGACCAGGTGGTTGACCCTCCTGCTGTGTTCTCAGTTCCAGAAATCCTCAAAATATTCTAGAAAAAATCATATTTCATTTTCAGGGCATTTGGAGAACTTTTATTTTTGGGGTATTTTTATATTGCACGGATAAATCAGAAAATAGACAGAAAAATACTATTTTTACTTTATTTCAACTAAACAACATAAATTAGAGAGAGGGTACAGAAGGTTGCGCCTTCTAGTTTCATCCATCTCATGCTCATCAAAAGGAATCCACTAACAAGGTTGATCAAGTCTTGTTAACAAACTCATTCCGATTAACATGAAACCGGAGAAATTTCGAATAACACTATGTTACCTCAACGGAGATATGCACATCCCCAATAATAAGAATATCATATTTCTTCTTGACAGTAGGAAGAGGAAATTCAAAACCTCCAAATATAATCGACGGAATTTTTCCGATAGAGTTGATACTATGAACTTGAGGTTGTTTCCTCGGAAAGTGTACCGTATGCTCATTACCATTAACATGAAAAGTGACATCGCCTTTGTTGCAATCAATAACAGCACCTGCAGTATTCAAAAAAGGTCTTCCAAGTCATTACCATTAACATGAAAAGTGACATTGCCTTTGTTGCAATCAATAACAGCACCTGCAGTATTTGTCGGGGGTTGGGTGTGACATATGCCAAGGGATGGCTTATCATGGTGGGGGCGAGTAGAACGTCGCCGGTGCCTGGAAACGGGATAAGGCGAAGACATGCACGCCGGTGGATCTTACCCAGCTTCAGGGCTCTCCGTGGAGATAACACCCCTACTGCTGCTCTGCGGGGTCTCCGCATGATCACTAGATGAACAAGGGCCACAAGAGGCTCCTTGAGCTGTTCGGGGTGAGGAAGGAGAAGGGCACGGCTAGCTCTCCTCTTCCCTCTATGTGTGTCTAAAACTATCAGAGTCCAACCCTTTGCATGGGTGCCCCGGGGGGTTTATATAGGCCTACCCCCTGGGGGTACAATGGTAATCCGGCTGGGCGCGGGTCCCAGCCGTCTGTCTCTCAGGCCGCCGTCTTCTCCGCCCTTCTCCGCCGACTGCTGGGGCCCGCCGACGGGCCCGGTACGGAGCCGACAGGCCTTGTCCGCCGCGGACGGGTCTTGCCGGCTGCGGATTACTGTAGCCGTGCTTCTAATGACGCTGGCTTGGTCATGGGGTCATGGCAACAGTGCCGCCGCCTGACGAGCGATCACTGTTGCCATTCCCTGTCTTGTCTGGTTAATCGCATGCGGAGGCCGTGGGAGGGGCTAGCCGACTCCTGGGGGCCGACTCCCAATGGGTCCGTCTTGTGGCGCTCTCGCCCTCTTCAGACTTCACGACAAAGCGGGACCCGCCGTCTCTGGGTCGTACAGACAGGCCGTCGTGGGCACAGGGCGCCGCCCACGGGGGCTGATGTCAGGGCTGGCATGGGAATAGTGCCGCGCCGGATGGAGATCTCCGTTGGTATGGCGCACTGTGGCCATGCCCGCCCTTCGCAAACGGGGCAGGAATGGGCCGCGCGGTGGCCGTACCCCGTCCCGTCCATCATTGCGAAGGCACGAGGTGGTCGGATTCGCGAGCCGACTCCCCATAGCTGGCTTCTCTGGAAGCCGCCAGTTAGGAGTCGGCTTATCTTGAAGTCGTCCCTGGGACTCGGCCGTGAGGGGCAGTCGGCGGCCTTGCCGCCGACTCTCAAAGAGCGGCTCTTCATCTTGGGGTCTTGAGGGGCGGCCTGCCCGATGTCTTGAAAGGTTCAGGGGCTCGGGTTAGCCTACCGTGGCTCATTACTCCGGCTGTAGTCCCCGAAGCTGGTGGGGCGCCGAGGGTGACATGTCGAGGAGCCTCAACAGTTTCATCCTCCGGTGGTGGAATCGGCCTTGCTCACCGCCTTCCTCTAGGGCGACTAGCTGGAGCCGACTCATGAAGGCCGTCTTGCCCTTAAAGAGTTTGAAAGTCGTGGCGGGATCCGGTGCAGCGTGCAGTAAGCTTCTGTGCAGCTGCCCGTTGCGGACCCGTCAGCGTGGCTCCACGTGGCGGTCGATCTACCCACCCACGCTGCTGACGGACAGGCCGTCAGGCGGGACCTGCCACTACCGCGCCTCGGCACGCGAACGGGTCCGTTGCGGCCGTGCGGACGGTTGGGGTTCCCACGTCGTAACTGCACGTAGTAACTTCGTGTGGTAAATCATGGGGGGCGCGGGGTCCTGGTCGCAGTTAATCCCACGTCCGCCCCATCGGCTTCTTAGCCTACGAGCCTATAAGTAGGCGGGAGGAGGGGGGCGGCGAAGCACGCACGCCCATATTCCCTACTCCCTTCGCTTCCTCTTGCTTCTTCTTCCTCTCGCCGCCACCGCACCGAACCATGCCACGCCCGCAGCGATGAGCTCTTCCTCATTGCCGCACCTCCCCGCCGTGCGCTCCGGCAGGGGACGGCTCCGAGGTGGACGACGACCACATCGAGTTCCTTCGCAAGACGCGCCGTCTCCCCAGCAAGAACCTAGTGCGGGCCCGCGCCGCGCCGGCGAGGGAAGTATCGCCGGCGCCGAAAGAGGGCGACCCGGTTGTATTCTGCTCGCACCTCATGCGCGGCCTAGGGCTGCCGGCGAGCGGTTTCTTACGCTCCTTCTTGGAGTTCCACGGGCTCCAGCCGCACCACCTTACTCCGAACACAGTGGTGCTGCTGGCTGCCTTCGCCACCTTGTGTGAAGGCTTCCTCGGCGTTCTCCCCACCATCGAGCTATGGGGGGAGTTCTTCCAGTCCAAGCTCGGCACGCACGTCGCCGGCGTGCCAGCCCAGTGCGGTTCCTTCAGCGCGATGCGGAGATCGGTGGCCGACAACTCGTTTCCCACCATCGGTCTTATTTTTATGTGAAGAACGTCGCCCCTGGATAGGCGATCGGATCAATCGCCGCTTTAAGACGGCGCGACCGGCCGGAGGCTCCCGGCTGGTCCCACTGGCCAGACGCCGACTCCGCTGGTGCCGCCGTCATGCGACTCCGAGTGCTAATGTAGTCGAGGGTTTGACCGGGCCGACCTGCTGGCAGCCGCCTTAAGTGGCGCTGAGTCCTCCCGCTCAAGGCCGACCTCATCTGATCTGTCGGATGAGCGGCCACCGGGACCCAAGTCGGATGTGCTCCAAGGACATGCCCCACGCAGGTGGCGTAACCACGGTGAACTACATCGCAAATCGCAATCTCACGGCGGATTGGCGGTTCGGCAAGGAGCCGTGCATCATGCGCCAACCCCGCCTGTTGTAAGTCGCCTCTTCTTCTTCGCTTTCTTTTCAGCCGAATCCGACTTCTGATCTTTTTGGTTTTTCGAGTCGTAACCCCTCATCCAGCCTTTCACCGCACCACGGGACCGGCCCGTCGCCTCGTCCCGACCAAGCGGTGAGCGACGCCGACGACCACTGACTTGGGGGCGGCGCGGCGATGGAGGCCGGGTCAAGGAGGAGGAGGAGGAGCAGGCGGCTTCCGGCCCTCGGCCACCTTTGCCGACTGGCCTGATGACGACGCCGAGGGGGAAGTTGCCCCGTGCCACCAGTCAAAGGTCGGCCAACCGAGCGCGAGTTCCTCCACCGGCTTGGATGGTCAAGGCGGCGCGAAGAAGCGCCGGGCCGGGCTGAGCTTGCTTGGCGGCCGGTCGAAGAAGTTCAAGGGGGCGTCCGCCGCGACCAAGCGGGAAGAGGCGGTCGCAAAGGCCAACCGCTTCCGCAAGGAAGTGAAAAAGCCGCCACTGGTCTCCGCGTAAGTTCTTCCGCCTTTTGTCTTGTTTTCTTCTGGTGAATCTTGTCCAAATCATTTACATGCCTTCCTCGCTTCAGGGCTCCCCTTACTTTAGAGAGGGACGCCGCCGCCTCCATCATGGGGCAGCAGAGACGTCCGCCACTACTCGGCGGATTGACCCCGCCGCTGACCTCCGGGAGGCGACGGAGCAGAACACGCAGGAGAAGCGCGACGAGGAAGAAGCCGCCCGCCTGGAGAAGGCAGAGGCCGAGAAGGCGACGGCCCGCCCGTAAGAAGCCGGATGAGGCCGAAGCCGCCGCCGCAAAGCAAAGCGACGAAGCCGAGGCCGCCACCGCCAATCGGCGCAGCTCGTCATCCCGCTGAGCTCCGCGCCGCCCCCGGAGTTCACGGGCAGATCGGGGAGCCGGCGCGAGAACCCCATCATGGAGAGGGAAGGCGGCGAGACCTCCATGTCGGACACGGCCGTCTTTGCCACCGCCGCCGCCGCCGTCTGAGTGCGCAGGTAAACAGCTGGCCGACCGCCGGTGCCGCCGACCGAGGACGAGGCCGTGGCGGTTGCTCCTTCAAGTCGCCTTGTTGCTGTGCCGCCGCCTTTGAGAAGGCGATTTGGCGCCACGCCTTGAGACCGGCGCCGCCGGCTTTCGGCCATCCCAGACGCCGAGGCGACGAAGCGCGCCGCGCCGTGGTGGGTGCGAGGAGGCGGCACAGCCCGATGAACCAGCGCTTCGACGCTCAGCGGGTTGTGAGCCGAGGGCGGCGCCATCCAGAATCGCACTAAGGCGCATCTGGCGCCGCGAGCAGCCGTCCGGGTATGCTTTCTTCTTTGACTTTGTTTTTCTTGTTCTTCTTCGTGGGGCGCGCCAACAAGCACTCCACTGGGTGTAGTCCCCGAAGTTTCGGGCCGTCTGAAAGCAGTGGCTCGAACTCCATCTCGCTGAGTTCCAAATATTTACCTTTGTCTAAAATACTTATCACAGGAGTATCACAACCTCCGCGTCACTGCCTTCAACCGCAATGTTGAGGAGCTGGGCAAGCGGACTGCCGACTTGTCGGAGAGCCGGAGGGAGTCCTCCTTCTTCTTCACGGGGGCACGCTGGCGCACCCGCGGGCTGTAGTCCCCGAGATTCGGGCCGACTGCTGAGCAGTCGGGCCGGATCTTCCCGACGACCTTCTTTGTTGACGACTTAACGTCCTTTTTCTTTTTATTCTTCAGAGGCCAACGCCACTCTTCAGCAGCAGCTGGGCGAAGCCAACACCGCCTTGCGTGCCAAGGGGGAGGAGTGCAGCAAGCTCGCCGCAGAGCGCGACCTGCTGGCTGTGCAGCTGGCCGAGCAAAGGGAGCTGCTTAAGAAGGCGCAGGATGAGGCGGAGAAGAAAGAGACTGCTCTCCTGGCCGAGTTTGAAAGCGAGCGCTCCTCCTGGACCGACAAGGAGGCACTGCTGACCTCCGGCTTCCATGGGATCGAGGACATCGTCGACGGTGAGTTTCTTTACTTTCTTTCTTTGAGCCGCTGACTATAGGTCGGGCTGACTCCTGATTTTTTGACTTGCTTCTTTTTCGTCTTGGCAGACTTCTTCCCTGGCCACACGCAGGCATCCACTCAAGCCATCGAGGCTGATCGCGAGGCGCGGAGGGCAAATGGTGCGGAGATTGCCGCCAACGCCCCCCGGACCCTTGATGAGCAGCTTCTGAGCATCGAGGCTCGTCTGCGGCCGGCCCATCGGATGTTGCGCCGCTTCAACGTGTCGGCGCCAGCGATTGCTGCCTGTGGCCGACATGCCGGTTTATGCGACTCTCAGATCGCCGACCGGCCGGAGGTCGCGGTGGCCGCCTTGAGGCTCGAAGGTTCCTCGGCCCGGCCGGAGCGAGCCGGGCCTTGGAATTCGCCAAGGCATGGTATCTGTGGCTGGACTCGACCGGCTGGCCGCGCCCGGTCGAGGCCCAGCGGAGCTGATAGTCATGGAAGACGCCCTCGTCGAGCGTGCGGCAGCGATCGCCGACTACACAGACACCGCCGCTTTTCGCCCCCGAAATTTGAAGACGGCGGGAGGCACCGCCGAGTGGTTCGGGATGAACCCGACTATGACAAGGACTTCGGCAGAGGTGATCGGCTCAGCGCCGAGGAGGAAGGCGAGGCAGAGGACGGAGGTGAGACGGAGGCGCCAGAAGATCGAGCGGCGACCAGCCTCGGCCGACCAAGGCCTCCAGTAATGAGCCGCGCCCGACCGAGCCGGCTGCCGTCGAAGACGATCAAGCCAAGACTGCCCAGCCGGCCGCCCCGGCGCCTGACACCGCCGTCTCTTCCGACCCTCCGAACCCGTCTGCCGCTTCCTAGGCTGCCGTCTTGCCTTTATTTTATCTGCTTTAGTAGTCTTTGAAGAACTTGTTAATTCACACAATTCCACCCGCGGGGTGTATTTTGAACTTCTGGTTGAAGATTCAGCCAAGGGCCTATGTTATGTAAATATTTATCCGAATTCTATCTTTCCTTGCTCATTGCTCCTTTGGCTTTTTCCTTTGCCTCCTTCCCTTAGTCGCCGCCTTGCCAGTCGGACAACTGCTCTCAAGTGATGCCGCTAGATCAAATGCTTGGCTACTTTTGGGAAGGCAAGTACTTGGCCATTTTTTAGAGTCTTTTTAACAAGTTGGATAGAGCGGCAAGTCGACTACTCAAGAGTCGGCTTTATGAAGAGAGGTCGAAGCCGGGCTTAAGCTATGTTTATGCTTTGAGTCCTTAGCCATTTTTCATGTGGGCGCCCATTCTTCCCTACTCCTGCCCACCAAACAGTCGCTCTGCGAGCTGCGGCTTCTGACAGGAGACGGCTTAGGCACCACACACTACTTGTCCGACTGCAGGAAGCATTCCATAGCGCGAGGCAGCGAGTCCCCGGGCCGACTAGTCGAACCCGGTGCCAAGCGGCATAACAAAGAATAGCATACTCGAAGGCATAATTCTTATCATATAGATAACAAAAAGGGCAGTCCCCGAGCTCGTCTCGAGGGGCCCGAAGTCTTGGTATTTTAATACAAAGGGTAGCGTGGTACATATCAAGATCAATCGTAAAATCTTCGAGAAGATTTGCATTCCATGGCCATTCCGCCTCTTTGCCGGAGTCGTCCCTCTTATGCGTGCTCGGGGCTTCTAAGCGTCGATCAGGTAGTAGGAGTCATTACTCAAAGACTTTGCTGATAATGAAGGCGTTCCCAAAGGCGCCGACGGCTTGTGCTAGCCGGCTGTTATTTGGATAAGTCGGAGCACAAGGTCGCCCTCTTGGAAAGATCTCGGCCCGACATTCCTGCTTTGTAGTATCGGTATGAGCTCTGTTTGGTAGATGCCGGACCGGCCGAGTGCCAACAAATGCCCTCTTCCAGCAGATCGACACCGCCTTGACGTGCTTCTTCTGCTTCCTCCTCGGTGAACATGGTGACTCGCGGGAGTCGAACTCTATGTCCGTTGGGATGACGGGCTTCAAAGACCGTGAGACGAGGAAGAAAGGTGTGAATCCGGTTGACTTGTTTGGAGTCGCGGCGCAGACTCCAGAGGACGGCCGGCAATTCATCAAGCCAACAGCCGGCCGAACGCTTCCAGTTGGTTCAACCAAATGAGGCTTGATGCCGCATGTGATGAGGCCGCTTGTCTTCCACCTGGCCGCTTGATCGCGGATGGGCGACGGACTCTAAGTCCGTCGGATGCCCCTGTGTCACGCAGAAAGCGGGCCAAGGCGCCTTTTGGAAAAATTTGTGCCATTGTCGGTGATGATGTCTGTGTGGTATGCCGCATCGAGTCGTGATGTCGGAGATGAAAGTCACCGCAATGGACCATTCAACTTCTTGATGGGCTTTACTTCTATCCACTTGGTGAACTTGTCCACCACGACAAGTAAGTGAGTTAGGCCGCCTCGTGCTGTTTTGAATGGTCCCACCATGTCCGTGCCCCAAACCGCGAAGGGCCAGCGATGGGGATAGTCTTGAGTCACGGAAGCCGGCGATGCGGCTTGGAGCGGAACTTCTGGCACCCTTTGCATTTTTGGACTAATTCCTTGGCTTCTTCTAGGGCAATTGGCCAGAAGAAACCGTGTCGAAAGGCTTTGGCGACAAGTGCTCTTGAGGCCGAATGGTGGCCGCACTCGCCTTGATGGATGTCTTTGAGAATTGCTTGGCCTTGCTCTGGCTCGACACAACGCTGGTAGACACCAGTGACGCTGCGCCTGACCAGCTCTCTGTTGACTATGGTGTAGGCTGCCGCTCGGCGTTGTACTTGCCGAGCCAAGATTTCATCGGTAGGCAGCTCTTTGCTCACTAGGAACTTGAGGATGGGCTGGGCCCATGAGGGTGCTGCTATTTCTTCAACTGCCAGCCTGCGATTTCTGGACGAGGGGCGGCTCAGGGAGGTGGCGGGCTGGAGTCCGCGTCGCTTGTCGGATTGATGAAGTCCCCGGCCGACCGGGTGCAGTCCCCGGCCGAGCTCGAGTCTTCGGACTGGTCGCCGCAGCCCCCGGCCGGCTTCGACTACGGCGATCTTGGAGCCATCTCAGAAGAATTCTCGTGTCTGCCCGCCGGGCTCTTGAGTCGGATCCAACTTCTTCAGGGGGAGCCGGCACAAAGATGGAGCCTGATTCTGGTGAAGGCTTGACAGACGGCTTGAGGAGGCGCTGAAGGGCGACGACGGATGGTATTGCTTGGCGGGTGGAGCCGATTCGTGCCAGGGTGTCTGCTTGGTCGTTGTCATTTCTTGGCACGTGAAGGAACTCACACCCCTCGAAATATCCGCCGAAGTTGTCAGACAAGGAAATAGTAGCTTCGCCATGTTTGCATCTTTGGCATCCCAATCGCCAGATGACCGCTGGACCACTAAATCGAGTCGCCATAACACAGATCCGCGAATGCCAAGTTCTTTGGCAAGCCGGAGCCCATGAATGAGCGCCTCGTATTCGGCGACGTTGTTGGAGGCGGAGAAATGGATCTGCAGCGCATATTTGAGCTTGTCGCCTTTGGGGGAAGTGAGGACAATGCTGGCTCCCAAGCCGGTGCGCATCTTGGAGCCATCGAAATGCATCCGCCAATGGGTGGAGTCAAGCCGGGCGACAGTATCGGGTCTCGGCCCGACGAGGAAGTCGGCCAAGCTTATGCGACTTGATGGCGGTGCGGGGCTGGTAGTAGATGGTGTAGGGAGCTAGCTCTATGGCCCATTTGGCCACTCGGCCAGAAGCATCTCGGCTTTCGATGATCTCGGCTAGTGGGGTTGTGCAAACCACAGTGATTGGATGCTCTTGAAAGTAAGGCTTCAACTTCTTGGCGGCAAAGTGCACGCCGTAGCACATCTTCTGGTAGTGGGGGTAGTTCTGTTTGGAGATCGACAAGATTTCGCCAGTAATATACCGGTCTCTCGGACAGGTAGCGCCTTGCCTTCCTCCTTATGCTCAACTACACGATCGTATGTTGACTACACCCGGCTGGTGGCGGCAATGTACAGGAGCATGGGCTCTTTAGAGTCGGGGCCAAAGACAGGGGAGTAGTCAACATTTTCTTTAATCGAGAAAAGCTTCATTCACTTTGTGGTTCCATTCAAAAGGTGGTCTTCTTCATGAGCTGGTATAAAGGGAGAGCTTTCGCTTAGCCGATCGATGAATCGGCTGATGGACGCCAAGCAGCCGGTGAACTTTTGCACATCTAGCGATCGGTTGGGTACCTCCATCCTCTCGATGGCCTTGATCTTTACTGTGGTTGCACTCTATGCCGCTGCTCAGAGACCGTGAAGCCAAGGAGTTGGCCGGTGGTACTCAAGACGCACTTCTCGTGGTTGAGCTTGATCCGAATCGGCGCAGGTTCTCAAAGGTTTCCTTGAGGTCTTCCAAAGTTGTTCCACGCTTCTCCGTCTTCACCACCACATCATCCACGTAGACGTGGGCGTTTCTGCCGAGTTGCTTGAGGAGACACTTCTGCATGCAGCGCTGAAACGTGGCGCCGACATTCCTCAGGCCGAACGTCATGGTCGCAGCGTATAGGCTCCAAACGGCGTGATGAAGGTGGTCTTCAGTCTGTCGGCCGGGTTCAGCTTGATCTGGTGATATCCTGAATATGCATCTAAGAAACTCAACAGCTCGCATCCGGCTATGGAGTCTATCACCTGATCAATTCTCGGCAGAGCGAATGGGTCCTTGGGGCAAGCTTTGTTGAGGCTTGTGCAGTCAATACACATCCGCCACTGCTTGTTCTTCTTCAAAGACCAGACTAGGTTTGCTAACCATTCCGGAAAAACACTTCCATAATGAAGCCGGCTGCTAGGAGTCGGGCCATCTCTTCTCCAACAACTCTTCTTCTTCTCTTCGACAGCAGCGCAAGGGCTGCTGACGGGCTTCACATCGATCGGACATGTAACTTGTGCTCGGCGAATTCCTGGCTTGCACACACCGGCATGTCTTTAGGAGACCATGCGAAGATGTCCCGATTCTCACGGAGGAAATCGACGAGCTCGCTTTTCCTATTTGCTGTCAAGGTTTGCACCTATGACAGCAGACTCTCTGGGTGCTCCGGGTCTAAGGGTATCTTCTTCGCTTCTTTGGCCAGCTTGAACGAACCTCGCCTTCCGACTCCTTGGGGTTGGGCGATATCTCGGGCTGCTTGCCGGCCATCGCCACAACCCGATCAAGAAGCCGCTTCTCAGCTGCGATCACCAAGGACTCGGCTAGCCGACTGCTTTCAGCCGCGCAAGCGGATGACTTTCTGTAGTCGCCGTCTATGGTCAGAATCCCCTTGGAACTCAGCATCTTCATCTTGAGGTAGGCGTAGTGGGGGACCGCCATGAACTTGGCCAATGCAGGTCGGCCAAGCAATGCATGGTACGGACTTTCGAGGTCCACCACTTCAAACCAAACTGGCTCTCGGAAATGATCTTTGTCTCCAAAGAGGACGCCTATCGTGATCTTGCCGATTGGTGAGCAGGAAAGGCCAGGAACAATGTCGTGGAACACAGTCCGGCTGTTCTGAAGCTGTCTTTGCTTGATTCCTAACTTCTCCATGGTATCCTTGTACAGGACGTTGATGCTACTGCCTCCGTCTATCAGCACTCATGAGAAGCGAGCGGCCCGCCTATCTGTTGCAAAGGTGGCACCCAAGACCAGGGCGTAGGAGCCCGGACTCGGCATCACCTCTGGGTGATCAGCTCTGCTCCAATTGATAGGCTTCTCGGACCAGTGCATGAACTCTGGAGTATCTGATGCTACTGCATTCACCTCTTCTTCTTTGCAGCCGCCTGCGTCGACCGTCACCACACCTTGGTGAACACCACATAAGCTCCGTGCTCTTCCGGTACTCATCTTGTATCAAGGCCGACGGCTCGACAAACGCTGGGCGGCGGTGGAGGCGGCGGCCCAAGAAAGCGGGGAGGCAGGAGGCCGTCTCCCTTGGCGATCCCGTGAGCTAGTGGCACTTCCGGTGGTGTGGTTTGACGGCTTCAAGGCCATTGTGGAACTTGCACGGACCATCTAGAGTCTGCTCGTAAGAGAAGGCCAGCAACCAGTTGGACTTGCCTCCTTTCTGTCGCTTGGTCGGAGGCTGCCCCTCCGGCTGCTGGTCTTCGACTGTCGCAACCTGCCGGCTGGTGGAAGCCGGCTGTGGGGCCTTGCGCCAGGATCGCTCTGTTGTTGTCGCCGACCGGGCGCCTCCACCGGAGTTCGGGAGCCCGAGGGGCCACTTTGCCGGTCGCACTAACTTGAATCTCCGCCTTCATGGAGGAGTTGGATGTGGCGTACTTGTCTGCTATGATCAGCAGCTCGTCGAGGGTCTCCGGTTCGTCGCAGAGGAGCTTATGCTTGAGGAGGGTGCCTTCTCTGCACCCGACAGTGAAGTACTCGATAGCCAGCACCTCGTGCACGCCCTCGCAGGAGTTCCGAAGCTCGGCCCCGCGCGTGAGGTAGTCGCGAGTTGACTCGTTGGGGCCTTGCACGCACAAGGAAAGCTGGCGAGGCTTGGGAGGTCGCTTGTACGTGCTTGTGAAGTTGCGGACGAAGGCTTCGTGAAGTCGACTCCAGCTGTTGATGCTGCGGGGCTTCAGTTGTTCAACCATGTCCGCCGTGCCTCGAGCATGAGAGGAACGTACTTCACGGCAACGCGCTTGTTGCCGTTCGCTATGTTGACGGCTGTGGAATAGTCAACTAGCCAATCTTCCGGCTTCACGGAGCCGGTGTACTTGGGCGTGTCTCGGGGGAGCGTGAACCCTTTGGGAAAGGGCTCGTCTCGAATGCGAGGTCCAAACAGGCGGACCTAACTCGCTCTTCTTCTTCCAGCCGCCAGGATCGGTGGAGTCGGTCGATCCGGTGGCGGGCGTCATTCTCTCCGACTCCCTCTCGGCGGCCAAGGCGGTCGCCGAGAGCCGGATGCTCGACGGGTGGCGGGGAGACTCGCCTTTCTTTGCGAGGAGGAGGAGGCAGATAGTCGTCCCGCCGTTCCACTTTGCTCTTAGGCGGCCGTCTTGGTCGCGCTTCGATGGTGATGCGAAGTCCGGTCGGCTGTGGCGGCGGATCCTTGTCTTTTCTTCCGCGGACACCGCCCGGTCCGGTGTCCGAGGCGTCACCTTGATCTCGGCGGGGAGGCAAATCGTCGTTTTGTCGTTCGGCGCCTACATCGGCGGCAACCGCCTTTGTTCTGCGGCGGCAGCGTCGAGGAACTTTGGACTCGCTCCGTCATCAGGCGGCGCTCTTCACCCTCGAAGTTGTCTAGCTCGTCCGCCGCCGCCTGGGCGGCACGGATGTTCTCCGCAGGCGTGGCGTACACAGGGCGATTGGCCCCGAACAGGTTGGCGATGGCCACGCCGCTCTTTGCCGACTGCCGCCTAGGCGGCTAAGGCCCTAGTTGGGGCCGGGCGAGCCGCCCACAAAGACCGATCCATCTCGCTGGTAGGCTTCGACAAGCGTCTCATGCTTGCTGGCTTCTTGGCGCCGACGAGCTGAAGGCAGCGCGCCTCCAGCGTCTCGGCCTCAGCGTCTTCCGGAATAGGCGCGGTCAGGTCTTGCAGAGCCGCGTCGAGTGGGTCATGAGTTCCTTCACCGGAATGCTCGCCAAGACCGATGACGAGCACCTCAGTGACGGTGCTTCCGCCGCTCTCCGCGCGAGGGAGCGGCTCGTCGTAGACCACCACGTTGGTGGGGAACGCGTCGAGCGACGCGGTGTCGGAGTCGACCAACATTGGGTTGGTGGAGCCTACGGACTCCAAGTCCACGGCAGGCTCGCCGACGATGTGGACTTGGTCAAGGAGGCCCACGAGGAGGCTCTCGGGGCCGCCCGTGCCTGCGTCGGACGCAGGTTTGTCAGAGAGGCGAACCTCGCTGACAAGTTCGGCGAGGCAGCTGGCTGCGCAAGCGATCTCAGCGCCGTGCAGCGCGTCGGCGCAGACTCCGTCTGGCGAGCCGGGCTGGCTGCGCTCGCTAGGGAGAAAAAGGGTTCCCGTCCAGAGCAGGTCTCCGGACGACGGTGCACCTCGCCCCACGGTGGGCGCCAAATGTCGGGGGTTGGGTGCGACATATGCCAAGGGATGGTTTATCATGGTGGGGGCGAGTAGAACGTCGCCGGTGCTCGAAAGCAGGATGAGGCGAAGACATGCACGCCGGTGGATCTTACCCAGCTTCAAGGCTCTCCGTGGAGATAACACCCCTACTGCTGCTCTGCAGGGTCTCCGCATGATCACTAGATGAACAAGGGCTACAAGAGGCTCCTTGAGTTGTTCGGGGTGAGGATGGAGAAGGGCACGACTAGCTCTCCTCTTCCCTCTATGTGTGTCTAAAACTATCAGAGTCCAACCCTTTGCATGGGTGCCCCAGGGGGTTTATATAGGCCTAAACCCCGGGGGTACAATGGTAATCCGGCTGGGCGCGGGTCCCAGCCGTCTGTCTCTTAGGCCGACGTCTTCTCCGCCAACTGCTGGGGCCCGCCGACGGGCCTGGTACGGAGCCGACAGGCCTTGTCCACCGGGGGCGGGTCTTGCCGACTGCGGATTACTATAGCCGTGCTTCTAATGACGCTGGCTTGGTCATGGGGTCATGGCAACAGTGCCGCCGCCTGACGAGCGATCACTGTTGCCATTCCCCATCTTGTGTGGTTAATGGCGTGCGGGGCCCGTGGGAGGGGCTAGCCGACTCCTGGGGGCCGACTCCCAACAGGTCCGTCTTGTGGCGCTCTCGCCGTCTTCTACTTCGCGGACAGCGGGACCCGCCGTCTCGGGTCGTCTGAGACAGCTATCGCGGCACAGGCGCCGCCACGGGCTGATGTCGTGGCTGGCATGGCAACAAGAGTCGCGCCGGATGGAGATCTCCGCTGGTACGGCGCACTATGGCCATGCCCGCCTTCGCAAACGGGCGAGAATGGGCCGCGGTGGCCGCACCCGTCCCGGCCCATCATTGCGGGCGCGGAGGTGGTCGGAGTCGCTGGCTGACTCCCCATAGCCGGCTTCTCCGGAAGCCGCCAGCTAGGAGTCGGCTTATCTCGAAAGTCGCCCCCAGGACTCGGCCGTGAGGGGCGGGCGGCCTTGCCGTCGACTCTCAAAGAGCGGCTCTTCATCTTGGGGTCTTGAGGGGCGCAGCCTGCCCCGATGTCTTGAAAGGTTCAGGGGCTCGGGTTAGCCTACCCATGGCCCATTACTCCGACCGTATTCAAAAAAGGTCTTCCAAGAATAATAGACATACTATCGTCCTCGGGAATACCAAGAATAACAAAGTCCGTTAAAATAGTAACGTTTGCAACCACAACAGGCACATCCTCACAAATACCGACAGGTATAGCAGTTGATTTATCAACCATTTGCAAGGATATGTCAGTAGGTGTCAACTTATTCAAGTCAAGTCTACGATATAAAGAGAGAGGCTTAACACTAACACCGGCTCCAAGATCACATAAAGCAGTTTTAACATAGTTTCTTTTAATGGAGCATGGTATAGTAGGTACTCCTCGATCTCCAAGTTTCTTTGGTATTCCGCCCTTAAAAGTATAATTAGCAAGCATGGTGGAAATCTCAGCTTCCGGTATCTTTCTCTTATTTGTAACAATATCTTCCATATACTTAGCATAAGGATTCATTTTGACCATATCAGTTAATCGTGACACGCATAAAAGATAGGTCTAATCATTTCAAAGAAAGCGCTCAAAATCCTCATCATCCTTTTTCTTGGATGGTTCTGGAGGAAAAGGCATGGGTTTCTGAACCCATGGTTCCCTTTCTTTACCATGTTTCCTAGCAGCAAAGTCTCTCTTATCATAACGTTGATTCTTTGATTGTGGGTTATCAAGATCAACATCAGGTTCAATTTCTACATCATTATCATTACTAGGTTGAGCATCATCATGAACATCATCATTAACATTTTCACTAGGTTCATGTTCATTACCAGATTGTGTTTCAGCATCAGACATATAGATATCATTGGGATTCTCAGGTGGTTCAGCAATAGGTTCACCAGAAGCATGCAAAGTCCTATTATTTTTCTTTTTCTTCCTTTTAGAAGAACTAGGTGCATCAATATTATTTGTCTGAGAATCTTGCTCAATTGTCTTAGGGTGGCCTTCAGGATACAAAGGTCCTTGATTTATTCTACCAGTTCTAGTAGCCACTCTAACAGCATAATCATTTTTCTTACTATTCATTTCATTGAGCAAATCATTTTGAGCCTTAAGTACTTGTTCTACTTGAGTGGTAACCATAGAAGCATGTTTGCTAACGAGTTTAAGTTCACCTCTAACATTAGCCATATAATCACCCAAGTGTTCAAGCATACCGGAATTGTATTTCAATTGTCTACCAAAATAAGCATTGAAGTTTTCTTGTTTGACAATAAAATTATCAAACTCTTCTAAGCATTGTCTAGCAGACTTATAGTGAGGAATATCACCTTCATCAAATCTATAGAGAGAATTTACCTTTACTACCTGTGTGTCGGGTTATCAAGACCATGAGGTTCTTCAATAGGTAATGTATTAAGATCATATGTTTCTTCAACAAAGTGATAAATTAAGACCATGTATTTCTTGAATATGAGGTATATTCTTAACATCTTCATGTTTTATAACTTTTTCTTTCATATATTTCTTTGCCTATTGAATATCATCGATCGAGAAATAGAACACCTCTTCTTCGGAGTTGGTTTAGGAATAGGCTCAGAATTGGCTTGGGAGCTGGCTCAGAAGTGTCCAATTGTTTTCATTTGTCAACATATTGTTCAATAGAATTTCAGCTTCATCCGTGTTCTTTCCCCGAAAAGCAGAACCAGCACATCTATCCAGGTAATCTCTGGAAGCATCGGTTAGTCCATTATAAAAGATATCAAGTATTTCATTATTCCTAAGAGGATGATCAGGCAAAGCATTAAGTAACTTGAGAAGCCTCCCCCAAGCTTGTGGGAGACTCTCTTCTTCAATTTGCACAAAATTATATATATCCCTTAAAGCAGCTTGTTTCTTATGAGCGGTGAAATATTTAGCAGAGAAGTAATAAATCATATCCTGGGGACTACATACACAACCAGGATCAAGAGAATTAAACCATATATTAGCATCACCCTTTAATGAGAACGGAAATATTTTAAGGATATACAGATAGCGAGATTTCTCATCATTAGTGAACAGGGTGGCTATATCATTTAATTTAATAAGATGTGCCACAACAGTTTCAGTTTCATAGCCATGAAAAGGATCAGATTCAACCAAAGTAATTATATCAGGATCAACAGAGAATTCATAATCCTTATCGGCAACACAAATAGGTGAAGTAGCAAAAGCAGGGTCAGGTTTCATTCTATCATTCAGAGATTGCTTATTACCTTTAGCTAATAATATCTTGAGCTCATAACTATCTTTGCAAGCTAAAATAGCTGCAGAAGCTTCTTTATAAAAAACATAACCCTCAGGAATAACATGCAAGTCTTCATCATCACATTCATCAATACAATCAGTTTCAATAATTTCTTTCTCTCTAGCCCTAGCAATTTGTTCATCAAGAAATTCACTAAGGGGCACATTAGTATCAAGCATAGAAGTAGTTTCATCATAAGTATCATGCATAGCGTAGTGGCATCATCAATAACATGCGACATATCGTAATCGAATAGCGTAAGCGAGGTTTAGGTGTCGCAAGCTTACTCAAAACAAAAGGTGAGTCAAGTGCAGAGCTAGATGGCAGTTCCTTACCTCCCCTCGTAGTTGAGGGATAAATTGTTGTCTTAGCGGCTTTCAAGTTCTTCATAGTGACCAGCAGATATAAATCCCAAGTGACTCAAAGAATAGAGCTATGCTCCCCAGCAACGGCGCAGAAAATAGTCTTGATAACCCACAAGTATAGGGGATCGCAACAGTTTTCGAGGGTAGAGTATTCAACCCAAATTTATTGATTCGACACAAGGGGAGCCAAAGAATATTCTCAAGTATTAGCAGTTGAGTTGTCAATTCAACCACACCTGGATAACTTAATATCTGCAGCAAATTATTTAGTAGCAAATTATATGATAGTAGTGGTAACGGTAACAAAAGTAACGGAAGCAAAAGTAATATTTTTGGTGTTTTGTAGTGATTGTAACAGTAACAACGGGAAATTAAATAAGCGAGAACCAATATAGGAAAAGCTCAGAGGCATTGGATCGCTGATGGAAAATTATGCCGGATGCGGTTCATCATGTAACAATCATAACATAGGGTGACACAGAACTAGCTCCAGTTCATCAATGTAATGTAGGCATCTATTCCGAATATAGTCATACGTGCTTATGGAAAAGAACTTGCATGCCATCTTTTGTCCTACCCTCCCGTGGCAGCGGGATCCTAATGGAAACTAAGGGATATTAAGGCCTCCTTTTAATAGAGTACCGGAACAAAGCATTAGCACATAGTGAATACATGAACTCCTCAAACTATGGTCATCACGGGAGTGGTCCTGATTATTGTCACTTGGGGTTGCGGATCATAACACATAGTAGGTGACTATAGACTTGCAAGATAGGATCAAGAACTCACATATATTCATGAAAACATAATAGGTTCAGATCTGAAATCATGGCACTCGGGCCCTAGTGACAGGCATTAAGCATAGCAAAGTCATAGAAAATCAATCTCATAACATAGTGGATACTAGGGATCAAACCCTAACAAAACTAACTCGATTACATGATAGATCTCATCCAACCCATCACTGTCCAGCAAGCCTACGATGGAATTACTCACGCATGGCGGTGAGCATCATGAAATTGGTGATGGAGGATGGTTGATGACGACGACGACGAGGAATCCCCCTCTTCGGAGCCCCGAACGGACTCTAGATCAGCCCTCCTGAGAGGTTTTATGGCTTGGCGGCGGCTCCGTATCGTAAAACGTGATGATTTCTTCTCCTCTATTTTTTCTCCCCGAAAGCAAATATATAGAGTTAGAGTTCGCGTCGGAGGAGCTTCAGGGGGCCCACAAGGTAGGGGGGCGCGCCCTAGGGGGAGGGCGCGCCCCCACCCTCGTGGACAGGGTGTGGGCCCCCTGGTCTTCATCTTTTGCAAGGATTTTTTATTATTTCCAAATAGACGTTCCGTGGAGTTTCAGGTCATTCCGAGAACTTTTGTTTCTGCACATAGATAGCACCACGGAAAGTCTGCTGAAAACAGCGTCAGTCTGGGTTAGTTCCATTCAAATCATGCAAGTTGGAGTCCAAAACAAGGGCAAAAGTGTTTGGAAAAGTAGATACCCTGGAGACGTATCATATCCAGATGAAGACTTAGAGTCATCTGGATCAGTACCAAAACTTGTATCGACGTAACCCTTTTACGACGAATCTTTTGTCACCTCCATAATCGACAAACATACCCTTATTCCACTAAGGATAATTTTGACCGCTGTCCAGTGATCTACTCCTAGATCACTATTGTACTCCCTTGCCAAAATCAGTGTAGGGTATACAATAGATCTGGTACATAGCATGGCATACTTTATAGAACCTATGGCTGAGGCATAGGGAATGACTTTCATTCTCTTTCTATCTTCTGCCGTGGCTGGACTTTGAGTCTTACTCAATTTCACACCTTGTAACACAGGCAAGAACTCTTTCTTTGACTGTTCCATTTTGAACTACTTCAAAATCTTGTCAAGGTATGTACTCATTGAAAAAACTTATCAAGCGTTTTGATCTATCTCTATAGATCTTGATGCTCAATATGTAAGCAGCTTCACCGAGGTATTTCTTTGAAAAACTCCTTTCAAACACTCCTTTATGCTTTGCAGAATAATTCTAGACTATTTCCGATCAACAATATGTCATTCACATATACTTATCAGAAATGTTGTAGTGCTCCCACTCACTTTCTTTTAATACAGGCTTCATCGCAAGTCTGTATAAAACTATATGCTTTGATCAACTCATCAAAGCGTATATTCCAACTCCGAGATGCTTGCACCAGTCCATAGATGGATCGTTGGAGCTTGCACATTTTGTTAACACCTTTAGGATCGACAAAACCTTCTGGTTGCATTATATACAACTCTTCTTTAATAAATCCATTAAGGAATGCAGTTTTGTTTATCCATTTGCCAGATTTCATAAAATGCGGCAATTGCTAACATGATTCAGACAGACTTAAGCATCGCTACGGGTGAGAAGGTCTCATCGTAGTCAATCCCTTGAACTTGTCGAAAACCTTTCGCAACAGGTCGAGCTTTATAGAGAGTAACATTACCGTCAACGTCAGTCTTCTTCTTGAAGATCCATTTATTCTCAATGGCTTGCCGATCATCGGGCAAGTCAACCAAAGTGTATACTTTGTTCTCATACATGGATCCCATCTCAGATTTCATGGCCTCAAACCATTTCACGGAATCTGGGATCATCATCGCTTCCTCATAGTTCGTAGGTTCGTCATGGTCAAGTAACATGACCTCCAGAACAGGATTACCGTACCACTCTGGTGCGGATCTCACTCTGGTTGACCTACAATGTTCGGTAGTAACTTGATCTGAAGTTACATGATCACCATCATTAGCTTCCTCACTAATTGGTGTAGGAGTCACATGAACAGATTTCTGTGATGAACTACTTTCCAATAAGGGAGCTGGTACAGTTACCTCATCAAGTTCTACTTTCCTCCCACTCACTTCTTTCGAGAGAAACTTCTTCTCTAGAAAGGATCCATTCTTAGCAACGAATAACTTGCCTTCGGATCTGTGTTAGAAGGTGTACCCAATATTTTCTTTTAGGTATCCTATGGAGACACACTTCTCCGATTTGGGTTTGAGCTTATCAGGTTGAAACTTTTTCACATAAGCATTGCAACCTCAAACTTTAAGAAACGACAACTTTGGTTTCTTGCCAAACCACAGTTCATACGGTGTCGTCTCAAACGAATTAGACGATGTCCTATTTAATGTGAATGCAGTTGTCTCTAATGTATAACCCCAGAACGATAGTGGTAAACCGGTAAGAAACATCATAGATTGCACTATATCCAATAAAGTACGGTTATGACGTCCGGACACACCATTATGCTGTGGTGTTCCAGGTGGCACGAATTTGTGAAACTATTCCACATTGTTTTAATTGAAGACCAAACTCGTAACTCAAATATTTGTCTCCATGATCAGATCGTAGAAACCTTATTTTCTTGGCACGATGATTTTCTACTTCACTCTCAAATTCTTTGAACTTTTCAAATGTTTCAGAGTTATGTTTCATCAAGTAGATATACCCATATCTGCTCAAATCATCTGTGAAGGTCAGAAAATAACGATACCCGCCGCGAGCCTCAACACTCATCAGATCACATACATCAGTATGTATTATTTCCAATAAGCCAGTTGCTTGCTCCATTGTTCCGGAGAACGAAGTTTTAGTCATCTTGCCCATAAGGCATGGTTCGCAAGCATCAAGCGATTCATAATCAAGTGATTCCAAAATCGCATCAGCATGGAGTTTCTTCATGCGCTTTACATCAATATGACCTAAATGGCAGTGCCACAAATAAGTTGCACTATCATTATTAACTTTGCATCTTTTGGCTTCAATATTATGAATATGTGTATCACTACGATCGAGATCCAACAAACCATTTTCATTGGTATGTATGACCATAGAAGGTTTTTATTCATGTAAACAGAACAACAATTGTTCTCTAACTTAAATGAATAACCGTATTGCAATAAACATGATTAAATCACATTCATGCTCAATGCAAACACCAAATAACACTTATTTAGTTTCAACACTAATCCCGAAAGTATAGGGAGTGTGCGATGATGATCATATCAATCTTGGAACTACTTCCAACACACATCGTCACCTCGCCTTTTACTAGTTTATGTTTATTCTGCAACTCCCGTTTCGAGTTACTACTCTTAGCAACTGATCCAGTATCAAATGCCGAGGGGTTGCTATAAACACTAGTAAAGTACACATTAATAACATGTATATCCAATATACCTTTGCTCACTTTGCCATCCTTCTTATCCGCCAAATACTTGGGGCAGTTCCGCTTCCAGTGACCAGTCCCTTTGCAGTAGAAGCACTTAGTCTCAGGCTTAGGACCAGACTTGGGCTTCTTCACTTGAGCAGCAACTTGCTTACCGTTCTTCTTGAAGTTCCCCTTCTTCCCTTTGCTCTTTTCTTGAAACTAGTGGTCTCGTCAACCATCAACACTTGATGTTTTTCTTGATTTATACCTTCGTTGATTTCAGCATCACGAAGAGCTTGGGAATTGTTTCTGTTATCCCTTGCATATTATAGTTCATCACGAAGTTCTACTAACTTGGTGATGGTGACTAGAGAATTCTGTCAATCACTATTTTATCTGGAAGATTAACTCCCATTTGATTCAAGCGATTGTAGTACCTGCACAATCGAGCACATGCTCACCGCTTGAGCTATTCTCCTCCATCTTTTAGCTATAGAACTTGTTGGAGACTTCATATCTCTCAACTCGGGTATTTTCTTGAAATATTAACCAACTCCTGGAACATCTCATATGGTCCATGACGTTCAAAACATCTTTGAAGTCCCGATTCTAAGCCATTAAGCATGGTGCACTAAACTATCAAGTAGTCATCATATTGAGCTAGCCAAACGTTCATAACGTCTGCATCTGCTCTTACAATAGGTTTGTCACCTAGCGGTGCATCAAGGACATACTTCTTCTATGCAGCAATGAGGATAAACCTCAGATCACGGACCCAGTCTGCATCATTGCTACTATCATCTTTCAACTTAGTTTTCTCTAGGAACATATATAAAACATAGGGAAGCAACAACACGAGCTATTGATCTACAACATAGATATGCTAATACTACCAGGACTAAGTTCATGATAAATTAAAGTTCAATTAATCATATTACTTAAGAACTCCCACTTGGATAGACATCCCTCTAATCATCTAAGTGATCACGTGATCCAAATCAACTAAACCATAACCGATCATCACGTGAAATGGAGTAGTTTTCAATGGTGAACATCACTATGTTGATCATATCTACTATATGATTCACGCTCGACCTTTCGGTCTCAGTGTTACGAGGCCATATCTGCATATGCTAGGCTCGTCAAGTTTAACCTGAGTATTCTGCGTGTGCAAAACTGGCTTGCACCCGTTGTAGATGGACGTAGAGCTTATCACACCCGATCATCACGTGGTGTCTGGGCACGACGAACTTTGGCAACGGTGCATACTCAGGGAGAACACTTTTATCTTGAAATTTAGTGAGAGATCATCTTATAAAGCTACCGTCGAACTAAGCTAAATAAGATGTATAAAATATAAACATCACATGCAATCAAAATATGTGACATGATATGGCCATGATCATCTTGCGCCTTTGATCTCCATCTCCAAAGTACCGTCATGATCTCTATCGTCACCGGCATGACACTATGATCTCCATCATCTTGATTTATATCAATGTGTCGTCACATGGTCGTCTCGCCAACTATTGCTCTTGCAACTATTTCTATCGCATAGTGATAAAGTAAAGCAATTATTTGGCGCTTGCATCTTATGCAATAGAGAGACAACCATAAGGCTTTTGCCAGTTGCCGATAACTTCAACAAAACATGATCATCTCATACAACAACTTATATCTCATCACGTCTTGACCATATCACATCACAACATGCCCTGCAAAAACAAGTTAGATGTCCTCTACTTTGTTGTTGCAAGTTTTACGTGGCTGCTACGGGCTTAGCAAGAACCGTTCTTACCTACGCATCAAAACCACAACGATAGTTTGTCAATTTGGTGTTGTTTTAACCTTCGCAAGGACCGGGCGTAGCCACACTCGGTTCAACTAAAGTTGGTGAAACTGACATCCGCCAGCCACCTGTGTGCAAAGCACGTCGGTAGAACCAGTCTCGCGTAAGCGTCTGGCGTAATGTCGGTGCAGGCCGCTTCATCCAACAATACCGCCGAACCAAAGTATGACATGCTGGTAAGCAGTATGACTTATATCGCCCACAACTCACTTGTGTTCTACTCGTGCATATGACATCTACGCATAAAACCTGGCTCGGATGCCACTGTTGGGAAACGTAGTAATTTCAAAAAAATTCCTACGCACACGCAAGATCATGGTGATGCATAGCAACGAGAGGGGAGAGTGTTGTCCACGCACTCGTGAGACCGAAAAGCGAAGCGTTAGCACAACGCGGTTCATCTAGTCGTACGTCTTCATGATCCGACCGATCAAGTACCGAACGCACGGTACCTCCGAGTTCAGCACAGGTTCAGCCTGATGACGTCAACTCCGATCCAGCCGAGTGTTGAGGGAGAGTTTCGTCAGCACGACGTCGTGGTGACAATTATGATGTTCTACCGATGCAGGGCTTTGCCTAAGCACCGCTACAGTATTATCGAGGTGGACTATGGTGGAGGGGGGCACCGCACACGGCTAAAAGATCAAACGATCAATTGTTGTGTCTCTAGGGTGCCCCCCTGCCTCAGATATAAAGGAGCAAGGGGAGGTACGGCCGCCAGAGGGGGCGCCCAGAGGAGTCCTACTCCCACCGGAGTAGGACTCCCTCTCTTCCTTGTTGGATTAGGAGTGGAGGGGAAAGAGGAGGGAGAGAGGAAGGAAAGGGGCGGCGCCCTCTCCTTGTCCTATTCGGACTAGGGGAGGCGCAGCCCCTGCCCCGCCGCCTCTCCTCTTCTCCACAAAGGCCCACTATGGCCCATTAAGCCCCCGGGGTTCCGGTAACCCCCTGCATCTCTAAAATCCCGATTTCACCCGGAACACTTCCGATATCCAAATATAGGCTTCCAATATATCAATCTTCATGTCTCGACCATTTCGAGACTCCTCTTCATGTCCGTGATCACATCCGGGACTTCGAACAACCTTCGGTACATCAAAACTCATAAACTCATAATATAACTGTCATCAAAACTTTAAGCGTGCGGACCCTACGGGTTCGAGAACTATGTAGACATGACCGAGACACGTCTCCGGTCAATAACCAATAGCGGAAACGGGATGCTCATATTGGCTCCCACATATTCTACGAAGATCTTTATCGGTCAGACCGCATAACAACATATGTTGTTCCCTTTGTCATCGGTATGTTACTTGCCCGAGATTCGATCGTCGGTATCTCAATACCTAGTTCTATCTCGTTACCGGCAAGTCTCTTTACTCGTTCTGTAATACATCATCCCGCAACTAACTCATTAGTTGCAATGCTTAAGTGATGTGCATTACTGAGAGGGCCCAGAGATACCTCTCCGACAATCGGACTGACAAATCCTAATCTCGAAATACGCCAACCCAACAAGTACCTTCGGAGACACCTGTAGAGCACCTTTATAATCACCCAGTTACGTTGTGACATTTGGTAGCACACAAAGCGTTCCTCCGGTAAACGGGAGTTGCATAATCTCATAGTCATAGGAACATGTATAAGTCATGAAGAAAGCAATAGCAGAATACTCAACAATCGTGTGCTAAGCTAACGGAATGGGTCAAGTCAATCACATCATTCTCCTAATGATGTGATCCCGTTAATCAAATGACAACTCATGTCAATGGCTAGGAAACATAACCATCTTTGATCAACGAGCTAGTCAAGTAGAGGCATACTAGTGACACTCTATTTGTCTATGTATTCACACAAGTATTATGTTTCCGGTTAATACAATTCTAGCATGAATAATTAACATTTATCATGAAATAAGGAAATAAATAATAACTTTATTATTGCCTCTAGGGCATATTTCCTTCAGGTACTACCGCTCGCGCGGCAGGAGCCATGTGTGGCTCTGTGGCACAAGGCCACGAGTGGTAGAACCGCCGGAGTGGTACTATCGCACGCCCTTGCGGTACTACCACAAGGCAGAGCACATCCTGGGCTGGGAAGGCACGGACTAATAAAATTACATTCGTGGCTACTTCCCCTGAGTTTTGGTCAGTGCAAAAATCCGGCACGGTACTACAACTCACAGGGAGCGGTACTACCGCGTAGGGTGTGGAAGTAAAAATATTACTTCCGCCTCTACATCCGCTCGTGCCATGGTACTGGGCCTGAGGAGACGGTACTACCGCATGCTGGGAGCGGTACTACTGCTACCTCAGCGTGGTACTACCGTGGCCAGCTGCGGTACTACCGCTCCCTTGAGCAGTACTACCGCATGCCGCATATCAGTAGCACTTTGATGCCTTCATCTTTGCAGCAACAAGGGGAACAACCGGTGCTCCAAAAAATCAAGGAAAGGTGGTGCAAAGGATGCAGATGTGCATGCACAGAGCAGCCCACCTCCTGCGGTAGTACCGTGGCTTGCCACGGTAGTACCGTGACCCCAAGAAAGTGCAAGTTTCGCAAAAAGAGAGGAAAACGGCCTTTGCAATGCAATCTTCAAGAAACCGACACACAAAAGAGCTAACACACAAGGCAACTCAACCACAAGCTCGGCCCGAAGAAAAGAAAGGCACAAAACAAAAAGGACCAAACACGAGATACAACCTCTCCATAGAGAGGGCGGTGGCTGGAGCCACCTATGTTTGAGTCAATTGGTATGGCACCGTGAAGAATTATCCTTGGGCCCATGACCAAAACTCATCTTTGAAGCACGAGTACCATAAAAATGGCTAATGTGAAAGAGTTGATCAATTTATGCATAATGGGGGGAGGGAGAGTTCATTGAGAGAACAACACTCCCCCTATGTCCATGCCTACAACTAAACAAGATATCAAGATGAGTATGGTGTGGTGTGCAAGGGTTCAAGTCACATTGCTCGAATCAATGATATTTAGCTCATGCCTTAACTCGCGGAATCTTGCTTCATCCAAGGGCTTCGTGAAGATATCTGCAAGGTTACCATGAGTGTTGACATAGTTGAGCTCGATCTCCCCTCGCCTAATATGACCCCGGATGAAATGATACTGAATCTCAATATGCTTCGTCTTGAAGTGTTGCACCGGGTTGAGAATCTTGATGGCACTTTCATTGTCACACCAAAGAGGCACTTTGTCACAAATGACACCGTAATCCTTTAAAGTTTGCCTCATCCATAGCAGTTGTGCACAACAACTACCGGCGGCCACATACTCCGCTTCGGTGCACGAGAGACTCACACAACTTTGCTTCTTAGAAGACCAACTCACCAAAGAGCAACCAAGGAATTGGCACCCTCCGGAAGTTGATTTCCTATCCACTTTATCTCCCTCCCAATCGGAGTCTGAATAGCCTACAAGGCTGAAGTTTTCTCCTCTTGGGTACCATAAGCCACACCGATCCTAAGTCACACCGATCTAGCATGTAACACATCATATCACTTTGCGGCCTCACGCACGGTATTCCCAGGGGTGTCGCCTTACCATGGCCCGGGACCGTTTGCGCCTTTTGGCTCACGTATATGATAGTGTCGCTAGCATCCATATGACAGAGAACCCGGGCCGACATGACTAGTCGTGAACCCAAAGTGGCACTAACCTATGGGGACAGGCATACATGAATCACATCGAGCATGTCGGTTATCAACGTATGAATTCGGGCTGTAGCACCGGGCTATGAGGACTCCATTAACCGGCTGTAGCAAGCTAGGCGAGGACTCCGAATATCCCGCGACATTTCCCGAAGAACGTATATAGGAACGAAGTGAAACACATGCCGCCATCAAGCGCCCAAGCGGTAGTGCTTTGGGCTAGCAGGAATCCGGTGAACCGGTCAGAAGCGGACTACTATCGCCGTAAGCACGAGACTACATTTCCCCATAAGAGAGGCTACCAAGGATAAACAACTAGGTTGTCGGATCCCACACATAGCAATACAAGTTACACGTACGCATAACATGCAAGTATGTGATGTACAACATGGCATCACAACATAACGCAAACTCATATAGATAAAGGCTCAGAAGAGCCACATAGCTTAAATACACACAGGGGTCACATGACCCATCATTCAGAGCATACAAGCAAACAAGCAGAAGCATTACATGTCCGAAAGTACGTATAACTACAAAGAAAAGGCCGAGAAGCCCGACTATCTACAAGACCCTCCCAAGGGTACAAGATCGTAGTCGAGGTAACAAGCTACTCGTCAAGTCCAAGCGGAACTACCAAGAAGACCGAAGTCTCGCTGCAAAAACATAAATAAAGCAACGTGAGTACAAAGGTACTCAAGAAGACTTACATCAGATCCTGTTATACATGCATTAGTGTCAAGAAGGTAATGTGGGGTTTAGTTGCGCAAGCCAGCTTTGACTCTGTGGCTATCCCGTTTCTCGACTACCGTAACTTCTTTGAGGTGATATGGCGCACACGAGTCCACTAGTCACCACATCAATACACTACTATGGATTCATCCCCGTTTCCATACGAGAAGGCCATCCATAGCACTCACACTTGTCTTGAGCATTTTTAGAGTATCCACTTCAAGTTGTCTATGTACCACGTAAGCATCTAAGAAGTCCATAACCGAGGACACGGCTATTCAATAGATCATGATAACCCCGCAGGGGTGTACTTCTTCACACACGCCTCGCCACTTACCGCCATATACACGTCATGTATCTCGGCAACCTTCAAGCGGAAGCCTGGCGAGGGTGTCGGCCACGACCTGACTAACCACACAAGACTCTAGTCCAGGTTTATCGCCTATTCGGGTTCCATCCGCAAGGAGATCCGGCTGGGGTGTCGCTCACGGCCCCAAATGATGTGTGCAGGGTTCCCAAGCCCACCTCGCCGGATGGATCTACGCTTGGTACACCGTGCCACTTGTGCCTAGTCTGTCCCAAGCCCACCGGCGGGTGCCACTTGGTAGACTACTAACACTACCTACAAACACCGTAAACTAGTTGCGACTCACGGACAGAGGTCAAGTTGGTCAATAAGTCGAGAGGGGCACTTAAGCATTCCAATGTGTGGTAGTAGCTAGTCATTGGACAACATACACGTAACTTCGATTAGCTTAAGGACGGTTCCAAAGGAGACAACCCACCATGTACTCCTACATGGCCTCTCACCGCTACCTTTACCAAATCGTGTTCACACATTTCACTCTCAAAGATCGTAACATAGAACTGTACTCCAATTCATCCCCAATGAATCAGACTGACACAACTCTAAGCAATAGCAGGCATAGCATGGTAGGAACACAACATGGCTCAATCAACTCCTACACATGCTAGTGGGTTTCAACTATTTATCGTGGCAATGACAGTCATGCAGAGGAATGGGTTCAACTACCGCAGCACAAAGTAGCAGATGAATCGTTGTTGTCCTAATGCAATAAATGAGAGCAGGAGTGAGAGAGTAGGATTGTATCGGAATGAACAAGGGGTTTGCTTGCACAGTAAATCAACAAGGGAGGCAATCGCTTCACGACAGTGTACTCGAACGGTCTCCTGGAGCAGACCTATCGAGAAGGAACGGTGACGACAATCAATACACAATCATATGCAACAATATGATGCATGAACATGGCATGTAGATGTGATGTGTTTGAGCTAATGCAACTAGTATTCAACTTGAATGAAGTCCATTTGAACCAAGGTTAAAATGCAACTCCAAACTAAGCTCTTATAAATGCCATTTACATGTTTTCACCTATACAGCAGGTTTAGGTTGGTTTGCAATGCATGAAACTGGTACAGATGGAAAGATTGCATTTTTCTGATAACTTTTCATATATAAATCATTTCAATCCGAGTTACGGTTGAATTTCTATGATTTTTTGAAGTTTGAAACATTTTCTGGAATTTCCTGATTAATTTAAATCCAGAAAATAAATAATTGCGCCATTACGGAGGCATGACGTCGGCGAGTCAACCGTGGTTCCCGGTCAAACCTGACGTGTGGGGCCACACGTCAGTGACACGGGTTAAACAGGGGGATTAGTTTAGTTTAATTAAAGATTAGGGCATTGGGGCCCACATGTTAGCGTCAGGGGTTAGGTTAGTTGGTGATTAGCTTAAGCTAATCACTGACGAGCCGGACCCACGCAGGTGGCTCAGCGACGGGCTCGTCGCCGGCGACCTCTGACGCCGGGCGGAGTCCGCGCCACAGCCACGGGCGGCGTCGAGAGCACCGGCGTAGCCCGGCTCTCGCGCATCCGGTGGGGCGGTGGGAGGAGCCTGGGGCAGGGGCTCGGAGCGGAGCCAGGCGGCGGCCGGAGCTCAGGCTCGGCGGGCGTCTACAGAGCGCGGGAGGCAGGGAGAAGGGGAATGGATGCAGCGGCTCACGGCGGACTCGATGGCGTCGACGGCGAGCTCGGGACGCTGTGGTCGACGGACGGCGATGGGGATCCACGGCGGCCGGCGGTGAAGAGACGACGGTGACGACGATGGAGGCCGTCCGGGGGTGCGTGGCTCGACGAGGAGGTAGAGGGGATCGCGGCGGAGCTAGGGAGCGTGTCAGGGGGGTGTGGCAGTGGCCGAGGCCACGATGGCTGTGGACGGCGGCGACGGCGATTTCGGCCGTGAGAGAGGGAGCGAGGGCGAGGAGGGGAGAGGCACGGGAGAGAGAGGAGAGCGGGCGGCGCGTGGCGGCGCCCGGGTCATCCAACATGATGAGGGGAGGACACGCAGGTGGGAGGAGGTGGCGCTGGCGGCGGTGCTGTCGGGCACGCTACCTGCCCTCCCGTCGGGGAGGAAGACGACAGAGGAGGGGGCCCAGATGGGCTGGGCTGGCCACCGGGCCAGTCAAGACAGAGCTGGGCCGCAGGTAGGTCCGTAAGATTTTTCCCTTTATTTCTTTTTCTATTTTCTCGACATTTGTTCCGATTTAGTAATAATACTAAATCAATTTATTTCCTTATGCCAATTTTTGCAGGAGCTAACTATATTATTCCAGAGCTCCTCAAAGAACTAGCATAATTATTGGACATATATAATATATATAACATATATATCAAAGGCAAATATTCACTGCATTAATTCAAATGGCCAAAAATAAATACTTTCTCGAGCTCCCAAAAATATTAGTTGGAATTTTACCTCGACCAATATTTTTAGAGAAAACAGAACATTTTCTTGGGCCAAATTGAAGCAATTTTTATTTGGGTCATTTCGAGAAAAATGATTACGAGGGTTTCAAAAATCCTCATTTCAATATTAAATGGAATTTAAACATGATGCACAAATGACTAGCTAGTCTAGGTCATACCGTAACTAGGGATGTGACAACTCGCCTCACTTGAAAAAATCTCGTCCGAGATTCAGAGGTCGATGGAAAGAAAGCGGGGTACTCCAGTCGAAGACGATCTTCTCGCCCCCAAGTAGCTTCTCTCTCGGAATGCTGAGACCACTGAACCTTGAGAAACTTGATGTTCTGACGTCGGGTAACACACTCTGCTTGATCAAGAATGCGAACCGGGTACTCTCGATAGGTGAGGTTATCTTGGAGATCAAGCGTTTCATGGTCGACTCCACGGATGGGATCCGAGAAGCAACGCCTGAGTTGCGAGACGTGGAAGACATTATGAACTCGAGAAAGATGTGGGGGTAGTTCCAACTGGTAGGCAACCTCTCCTCGTTTAGCGAGAATGCGAAAGGGACCAATGTAACGAGGAGCCAACTTGCCCTTGATACCGAATCGATGGGTACCCTTCAATGGAGTAACCCGTTGGTAAGCCTTGTCGCCAATTTCATAAGCCACTTCCTTATGACGACGGTCATAATCGCTCTTTGACGAGATTGGGCTGTTTTCAAATTCTCACGAATGATGCGAACTTGCTCTTCCGCCTCTGGATCATATCCGTCCAAAGAATTGTCTTTCACCGGTTTCTGACCAGTTCAAAGGTGTTCGACATCTTCGCCCATAGAGAATCTCAAAAGGAGCTTTCTTGAGACTGGATTGATAGCTATTGTTATAAGCAAACTCGGCAAACGGAAGACATTTCTCCCAATCCATACCGAATGAGATAACACAAGCTCTAAGCATGTATTCGAGAATTTGGTTGACCTGCTCCACGACCACTTGATTGAGGGTGGAAAGCGGTCTTCAAGGAAAGATGGGTGCCCATGGCAGTTTGGAAACTCTCCCGAAATGAGAAGTGAAAAGACTGCCACGGTCTGAATTGATCTCTAGTGGAACACCATGAAGTGACACTATTCGAGAATATATAAGTCAGCGAAATGACTAGCGGTGATACTCTCTCGAACCGGTAGGAAGTGAGCCACTTTGGAGAGACGATCAATGACTACGAAGATAGCATTATTCCCTTTCTTGGTCCTGGGAAAGCCGGTGATGAAATCCATACCAACTTTATCCCATTTACACTCAGGAATAGCTAAAGGCTGAAGGGTGCCAGTAGGTCTTTGATGTTCTGCCTTAACGCGACGACAAACGTCGCAGTTAGCAATAAACTGAGCGATTTCTCTCTTCATCCTAGTCCACCAGAACCTCTGGCGTAGGTCCTCATACATTTTAGTACTACCGGGATGAATCGTGAGAGGAGATTCATGCGCCTCCTTAAGAATCAATCGTCGAAGATGTCGCTTCTTGGGGACCACCAGCGGTTCCCAAAGAAAACAACACCACGATCATCCATAGAGAAACATCCACCAACTCACTTCTTAATGTTTCTCTTGATGCGGATAACACCCCTATCAAACTTCTGGTCAGAAATGATCTGATCCTCGAGGGTAGGTTTCGCCACCAAGGTAGAAAGGAATCTGTGAGGAGCAGTGTGAAGGTTAAGCTTATAGAATTCCTCATGGAGAAGTGGTTGACCCTGCTGCAACACGAGATTGTTGCAATAGGATTTATGACTTAGCGCATCAGCCATGACATTAGCTTTGCCTGAGGTGTAGGTAATCCCTAGATCATAATCTGTGATTAACTCCAACCATCGTCTTTGCCTAAGGTTCAAATCTGGTTGGGTGAAGATATACTTGAGACTTTGGTGATCGGTGTAGATCTCGCACGGTTTACGAAGAAGGTAATGTTGCCAGGTGTTGAGTGCATAGACTACGGTGGAAGCTCTAGATCATGTGTAGGATAATTCTCCTCATGTGGATGCAAGCTGCCGAGATGCATAGGCAATCACATGACGATCCTGCATAAGAATGCAACCTAGTCCCTACCGTGAGGCGTCGCGATGAGATAACAAAGTCCTTCGTGAAATCTGGTGGCACGAGTATGGGAGCAGAAGTCAGGCGTCTTTCCAGTTCCTGAAAACTGTACTCACACTGTGGGGACCACTCAAACTTTTTATCTTTCTTGAGAAGTTCCGTGAGGGGTTTAGCTACTTTGGAGAAGTTTTCAACAAAGCGGCGACAATAGCTGGCTAGACCAAGGAAACTCCTAACTTGTTTAACGGTTTCGTGGAGTCCAATCGAGAACGGCCCGAACTCTCTCGGGATTGACAAGAATGCCCTTACCAAAGATCACGTGGCCTAGGTAGGTCACTTCTGGCAACCAAAATTCGCACTTGGAGAACTTGGCATAAAGGCGGTGCTCTCTGAGTTTTTCTAACACAAGTCTAAGATGTTCGGCATGCTCTTCCTCGTTCTTCGAGTAAATAAGAATATCATCAAGGTAAACCACGACGAATTTGTCCAAGTACTCCATGAAGATCGAGTTCATCAAGCGGGAGAATGTAGCTGGAGCATTGGTTAGACCAAAGGACATGACGGTGTACTCGTACTGGCCATAACGAGTGATAAAGGCTGTCTTGGGGATGTCCCTGCTTCGATCTTGATTTGGTGGTATCCTAACCTCAAATCCATTTTGGAAAAGATCGAGGATCCAAATGAGCTGATCATACAGATCGTTGATCCTGGGGAGCGGATACTTGTTCTTTATCGTGACCAAATTAACGGGACGATAATCTACAACCATCCGGTCCGTACCATCCTTCTTCTTGACAAAGAGGATGGGGCAAGCCCAAGGAGAAGAACTAGGACGGATGAAACCCTTTTGCAAGGACTCATCAAGTTGTTTCTTAAGCTCGGCTAGTTCTAAGGGTGCCATCTTATAAGGTCTCCTAGAGATTGGAGCGGTTCCTGGAATAAGATCTATGACGAACTCTACATCTCTGTCAGGTGGAATACCTGGCAGTTCCTCTGGAAAGACATCCGGAAAATCACGGACTATCGGGATATCTTCAAGGTCTGGAAGAGGGCTGGCATTAAGAGAATAAAGTTGACGCTTTGCAACTCTAGTGGAGACAGTGACTATCTTGCTAGATGGGTGTGTAAGGTGACAGACTGGTGTAACAATCAATCTTGGCATGATGAGCTGTCATCCACCCATACCCAAGATGATGTTAATATCTCAAGACTTGAGGGATATAAGTGAGGCAAGGAATACAAGTCACAACAAGGATTTCAAGCATTATGGCTTACACAAGAAGTTTGCCATTCGGATCCAGGCGTTTGAATGAGTAGCGGGGAGGGCATATCACAAAATGACATGTCGTGCAAGTGGGCATAGCTTTCAGAAATGAAGGAATGAGATGCTCCAGTATCGAATAGAACCGAAGCTGGATGACAGTTGACAAGGAGTGTACCAAGAATGACATCTGGATCATCATGAGCGTCTTTAGCTGAGATGTGATGCACACGTCCATGTTCGGTGGTAGCTGACTTGGCACTGAACATCTTGCGCGATGGCTTACTACCACGGCCAACAGACTTCTCGGGCTGGGGTGGAGCAACTCGTCTCGAGTACAAATACGGGCAATGTGGCCTGGCTCTACGCACTTGTAACAAATCTTGGAGGTAGGACGTGGACCAGACAAGGTGTGGTCCACCAATAGGCCTCGGTGGTGCATATCGCTGAATCGATGAGGTGCCACATAAGATGGCCTTGGTGTGTATCCAGGAGGAAGAGCGGAGTTCGAATCCAAATCCGCGCTTCCGAGAACTAGAACCGAAGAAGATCCCAAATCACGGTTGTGCTTACGAGACTCCTCGTAAGTGAGCTGAGTTGTCTCTGCATTAATGGCCTTATTCACCAGAGCCTGGAATGTATCACAATGATGTAGGTGGAGATCACGACGCAACTTGGGGTTGGGACCCTTCCGGAACCTAGCCTGCTTCTTGTCGTCCGTGGACACCTCTTCTGTAGCATAGCGGGCAAGGTTCTCAAACTCTCTGCTGTAAGCATCAACAGCCATCTTACCCTGGGTGAAACTACAGAACTCTTCTTTCTTGCGATCGATGAGGGCTTCAGGAATGTGATGCTCGCGAAAAGCCTCGGTGAAATCTCTCCAGGTAGGAATCTGACCAGCTGGAAGCATAGCCTCATATTTCTGCCACCAAAGACTAACATGACCTTCCAGGTGGTATGCAGCATAGGTGACCTTGTCACTTTCAGCTACGTTCGCAGAACGGAGCTTGCGTGTGATACTACGGAGCCAGTCATCTGCATCGAGTGGCTCGATGGAATGATGAAAGGTAGGTGGGTGCAAGCGAATAAAATCATGAATGGTTACATACCCTTTGAACTGTTGTGCGGTGTTCTCCTCGATACGTGCCAACAAGCGGTTAGACTCACGCTTGTTCCTCTCCATCTCTAACATGAACCCTGCCAACGAAGGTGGGTCAGGAGGATCCTCATCCCTACCATCTCCGTGGTTCTGGTTAAGAGCAACAAAACTTCGCTTAACTGATGACATCCTGAGAAACGAAACCAAGGACGGAATCAACATCACTACATACTGAAAAATGTAGGACACGGAAATTAGTAACTCTCGAACTCACAGGGCAATTCCGCCAAAGATAACGGCAGAAAATGCTCAAAATGAGACATCCTGCTAAAATGGGGTAGTACTACAACTCAACATCACCACTCAAGGTTCTGAGATATTACTAAACAGGCTACACCGAAGGCACTCGAAAACTTGGGTATGACTCTGATCAACCAATCCTAAGAGACTACGGAGTAGTAACACGTGATCCTGATAGACGGAAGAGAAAGCCTAGTTCCTTAACCCCGTCGGAAATTAAGATGACTCAGATCAGAAGGCCATGAGATAAAGGAGTAAAAAAAAGAGCCTTACGTTCCTTCCACAATCAATCCCTTACATAACTAAAGAATTTCTAGACTCAACTTCGACCAGGTTGGCTTGGAAATCCTACAGCAACAAAGCTCGATACCAAAGCTGTCGGGACCCCGATCCTAAGTCACACCGATCTAGCATGTAACACATCATATCACTTTGCGGCCTCACGCACGGTATTCCCAAGGTGTCGCCTTACCATGGCCCGGGACCGTTTAAGCCTTTTGGCTCACGTATATGATAGTGTCGCTAGCATCCATATGACAGAGAACCCGGGCCGACATGACTAGTCGTGAACCCAAAGTGGCACTAACCTATGGGGACAGGCATACATTAATCACATCGAGCATGTCGGTCATCAACGATGAATTCGGCTGTAGCAGGCTAACAGGACTCCGGTAACCCGGCTGTAGCAGGCTAGGCAGGACTCGAATATCCCGCGCGACATTTCCCGAAGGGACGTACATAAGGAACGGCGAAACACATGCCGCCACCAAGCGTCCAAGCGGTAGTCTTTGGGCTAGTAGGACTCGGTGAACCGGTCAGAAGCGGACTACTATCGCTCGTAAGCACGAGACTACATTTCCCCATAAGAGAGGCTACCAAGGATAAACAACTAGGTTGTCGGATCCCACACATAGCAATACAAGTTACACGTACGCATAACATGCAAGTATGTGATGTACAACATGGCATCACAACATAACGCAAACTCATATAGATAAAGGCTCAGAAGAGCCACATAGCTTAAATACACACAGGGGTCACATGACCCATCATTCAGAGCATACAAGCAAACAAGCGGAAGCATTACATGTCTGAGTACAGACAACTACAAAGAAAAAGGCTGAGAAGCCTGACTATCTACAAGACCCTCCCAAGGGTACAAGATCGAAATGAGGTAACAAGCTACTCGTTGAAGTCCAAGCGGAACTACCAAGAAGACCGAAGTCTCCGCTGCAAAAACATAAATAAAGCAACGTGAGTACAAAGGTACTCAAGAAGACTTACATCAGATCCTGTTATACATGCATTAGTGTCAAGAAGGTAATGTGGGGTTTAGTTGCAGCAAGCCAGCTTTGACTCTGTGGCTATCCTGTTCTACGACTACCAGAACTTCTTTGAGGTGATATGGCGCACACGAGTCCACTAGTCACCACATCAATACACTACTATGGATTCATCCCCGTTTCCATACGAGAAGGCCATCCATAGCACTCACACTTGTCTTGAGCATTTTAGAGTATCCACTTCAAGTTGTCTATGTACCACGTAAGCATCCAAGAAGTCCATAACCGAGGACACGGCTATTCGAATAGATCATGATAACCCTGCAGGGTTGTACTTCTTCACACACGCTCTCGCCACTTACCGCCCTATACACGTCATGTATCTCGGAAACCTACAATCGGAAGCTTTGGCGAGGGTGTCGGCCACGACCGACTAACCACACAAGACTCTAGTCCGTGTTTATCGCCTATTCGGTTCCATCCGCAAGGAGATCCGGCGGGGTGTCGTTCACGGCCCCAAATGATGTGTGCAGGGTTCCCAAGCCCACCTCACGGATGGATCTACGCTTGGTACACCGTGCCACTTGTGCCTAGTCTGTCCCAAGCCCACCTGGCCGGGTGCCACTTGGTAGACTACTAACACTACCTACAAACACCAAACTAGTTGCGACTCACGGGACGGAGGTCAAGTTGGTCAATAAGTCGAGAGGGGCACTTAAGCATTCCAAAGTGTGGTAGTAGCTAGTCATTGGACAACATACACAGAACTCAGTGCTTAAGGACGGTTCCAGTGAGACAACACACCATGTACTCCTACATGGCCTCTCACCGCTACCTTTACCAAATCGTGTTCACACATTTCACTCTCAAAGATCGTAACATAGAACTGTACTCCAATTCATCCCCAATGAATCAGACGACACAACTCTAAGCAATAGCAGTATAGCATGGTAGGAACACAACATGGCTCAATCAACTCCTACACATGCTAGTGGGTTTCAACTATTTATCGTGGCAATGACAGGTCATGCAGAGGAATGGGTTCAACTACCGCAAAGACAAAGTAGCAGATGAATCGTTGTTGTCCTAATGCAATAAATGAGAGCAGGAGTGAGAGAGTAGGATTGTATCGGAATGAACAAGGGGTTTGCTTGCACGGTAAATCAACAAGGGAGGCACCTTCACGCAGACAGTACTCTGGAACGGTCTCGGGCAGGACCTATCGAGAAGGAACGGTGACGGAAATCAATACAAAATCATATTCAAAAAAATGATGCATGAAAATGGCAAGTAGATGTGATGCTGTTTGAGCTAATGCAACTAGTATTCAACTTGAATGAAGTCCATTTGAACCAAGGTTAAAATGCAACTCCAAACTAAGCTCTTATAAATGCCATTTACATGTTTTCACCTATACAGCAGGTTTAGCTTGGTTTGTCATGCATGAAACTGGTACAGATGGAAAGATTGCATTTTTTTGATAACTTTTCAGATATAAATTATTTCAATCCAAGTTACGGTTGAATTTCTATGATTTTTTGAAGTTTGAAACATTTTCTGGAATTTCCTGATTAATTTAAATCCAAAAAATAAATAATTGCGTCAGCATTACAGAGGCATGACGTCAGCGAGTCAACCGTGGTTGACGGTCAAACCCGACGTGTGGGGCCACACGTCGCTGACACGGGTTAAACAGGGGGTTAGTTTAGTTTAATTAAAGATTAGGCACTGGGGCCCACATGTTAGCGTCAGGGGTTAGGTTAGTTGGTGATTAGCTTAAGCTAATCACCTGATGAGCCGGACCCACGTGGCAGGGCTCAGGCGACGGGGCTCGTCGCCGCGACCTGGACGCTGGCGGAGTCCGCGCCACAGCCACGGGGCGGCGTCGAGAGCACCGGGCGTAGCCCGGCTCGCATCTGATGGGGCAGGTGGGAGGAGCTGGGGCCAGGGCTCGCCAGCGGAGCTGGGCGGCGGCGGCCAGAGCTCGGGCTCGAGCGGGCGTGCGGCTATAGAGCGCGGGGAGGCAGGGGAGAAGGGGGAATGGATGCAGCGGCTCACGGCGGACTCGATGGCGTCGACGGCGAGCTCGGGGACGCGCTGTGGTCGACGGGACGGCGATGGGGATCCACGGTGGCCGGCGGTGAAGAGACGACGGTGACGATGATGGAGGCCGTCCGGGGGTGCGTGGCTTGACGAGGAGGTAGAGGGGTCATATGAGCTAGGGAGCGTGTCGAGGTGTGGCGATGGCCGAGGCCACGGTGGCTGTGGGACGCGCGGCAGCGATTTCGGCCTTGAGAGAGGGAGCGAGGGGAGGAGGGAGAGGCACGGAGAGAGAGGAGAGCGGTCGGGCGGCGCGTGGCGACGCCTGGTCATCCAAGCGATGAGGGGAGGACACGCAGGCGGGGGAGGAGGTGGCGCGGCTGGGCAAGTGCTGCCGGGCACGCGCCCGTCCTCCTGTCGGGGAGGAAGACGACAGAGGAGGGGGCCCAGATGGGCTGGGCTGGCCAGCTGGGCCGGCCAGGCCGCACAGGAGCTGGGCCGCAGGTAGGTCCAGGTAAGATTTTTCCCTTTATTTCTTTTTCTATTTTTCTGACATTTGTTCTGATTTAGTAATAATACTAAATCAATTTATTTCCTTATTGCAATTTTTGCAGGAGCTAACTATATTATTCCAGAGCTCCTCAGCAACTAGCATAATTATTGGACATATATAATATATATAACATATATATCCAAGGCAAATATTCACTGCATTAATTCAGATGGCCAAAAATAAATACTTACGAGCTCCCAAAAATATTAGTTGGAATTTTACCTCGACCAATATTTTTAGAGAAAACAGAACATTTTCTTGGGCCAAATTGAAGCAATTTTTATTTGGGTCATTTCCAGAAAAATGATTCTGAGGGTTTAAAAAATCCTCATTTCAATATTAAATGGAATTTAAACATGATGCACAAATGACTAGCTAGTCTAGGTCATACCAGAACTAGGGATGTGACATATGAGCGAAATATCAAAAGATTCGCTTGACCGCCACATAGTGGCTTTCCTTAGGTGCGGCTTGAAACCGTGCACAAATTCCCACACTCAACACGATATCCGGTCTAGATGCACAAAGGTAAAGCAAGGAGCCAATCATGGAGTGATATACCTTTTGATCCACCGCTTTACCATTGGGATCTATGTCAAGTTGGCATTTGACGGGCATTGGTGTGGAAGCCGGTTTGACATCACTTAGCTTGAATCTCTTGAGCAGGTCTTGAGTGTATTTGGCTTGGGCGATGAAGGTTCCTTCTCTTCTTTGCTTGATTTCAAACCCGAGAAAGAACTTTAACTATCCCATCATGGACATCTTGAACTTTGAGGTCATGAGAGCGGCAAACTCCTCATTGAAAGCTTTGTTAGGGGAACCAAAGATAATATCATCAATATATAGTTGGCATACAAACAACTCCCGTTTGACCTTCTTAGTAAAAAGAGTGGGGTCGGTTTTCCCAATTTCAAACCCATGGTCTTGCAACAACTCGGTAAAGTGCTCGTACCACGCACGTGGGGCTTGTTTAAGGCCATATAATGCCTTATCAAGTTGATACACATGATCGGGGAAATAGGGATCCTCGAATCTTGGGGGTTGTTTGACATACACCAACTCATTAATAGGACCATTAAGAAAAGCACTCTTCACATCCATTTGTTGAAACTTGAAGTTATGATGAGAGGCATAAGCAATCAACAAACGAATAGATTCAAGGCGAGCAATGGGAGCAAATGTGAGGGAGTCCCGGATTAGGGGGTGTCCGGATAGCCGAACTCTTACAGTTGGCCGGACTCCTGGACTATGAAGATACAAGATTGAAGACTTCGTCATGTGTCCGGATGGGACTTTCCTTGGCGTGGAAGGCAAGCTTGGCGATACGGACATGTAGATCTCCTACCATTGTAATCGACTGCATGTAACCCTAACCTATTCGGTGTCTATATAAACCGGAGGGTTTTAGTCCGTAGGGCGAACAACAATCATACCATAGGCTAGCTTCTAGGGTTTAGCCTCCTTGATCTCGTGGTAGATCTACTCTTGTACTACCCATATCATCAATATTAATCAAGCAGGAGTAGGGTATTACCTCCATCGAGAGGGCCCGAACACAGGTAAAAACATCGTGTCCCTTGTCTCCTGTTACCATCCGCCTAGACGCACAGTTCGGGACCCCTACCGAGATCCGCCGGTTTGACACCGACATTGGTGCTTTCATTGAGAGTTCCTGCGTGTCGCCGCCATCGGTAGGATGCCTCATCTCATCTTTAAAGACGATACTATCGCCAAAGGAGCCTTGGCGCTGGCGAACTCTTGACTAGGTGGTATTCTTATGACCGCCAGTTCGGCCACCGCGCCGCCGATGACCTCTCGAGTCATCGAAACCAATCTTCATGTCAATTCGGAACTTGCTGAACAATTAGATTTGATCGAGCTCTCCTCCGTAAACGAGCTCTTGGATCGAATCGCTGCCCTGGGAGTCGCCACAGACTACGACCGGATCGGGCCTAAAACCGATCTGAGAGAGATCAACTCTCCCCAGGCTACCCATCATATTGCTGTGATAGAGGAGCAATGCGGCGATTCTTCTTCTATCTTAAGGACTAGCTACGTCTGGATTCCTGATCCCTCCATGCCGGATTCCCGCGGAGGGACGGATATCGATCAAGCCGTGAACTTAAAGTCGGTATGGTCGGACTCATTGGATAGCACTCAAAATCCAAACTTCCGAAGTTCGGAAACTTCTCGCCCCGAAGTCCTAAATTGGACGGGGTTCCGGATTTAGTGCCACCCGCCCACCCAAACATTAGCGATCTCTCTCGAATTCGGCAAGAGCCCGCTGAAACAAGACATCATTCTTGGGCGATTCCTCCTAGTTACGAACAGGATAAAGGACTGCCGAGAGGAGGACGCAATCCCAATCTTCTGCAATAATTGCACGGACAAGGGAATCCTAAACGCCATAAGTCGTCGCAAAATTACACGCTTTGCTGACTTTGTGACCATAGTACAAAAGTACTATGTGACGGAGAGCGCCTGGAAAACCGAAAGTTAATTTTGGGATAATCCGGCCCCGAATACATCCCTAGTCCGAAACAAAAGGGTGCATCATTATCAAGCACCTGGGTTAAATACCAAAAAACCAAAACCCCCTAAAGGGTACGGAACCGTCTTTGGAGGGTTGGCTCAATCGGACCTGCAAAATTCATAGCATAGAGGGCGCCACTCCAACTCATAGCCCTCGAGCATGTTGGATACTACGGCGGGTGGCCAAAAGTGGCGAAGAGCTTCTAGCTTCGAATCCCAGCCAAAGAACACCAAGATGCGGTGTTAATAGTCTTGAGACTTTCGCATCAAATAACATGCAACGAACACTCCATAACCTTGCGAAGTCTACCAAGTAGAAACAATAAATCCATGGAGGACACGGCTATTACCTTTAATTCCGGATTTAACCTAATTCCGAACTGCCGGGCACCACCGCATTGGTCCTCGGCGATAGTGAGCGGCTTTCGCCTTACTAAGGTACTCGGGGATGGCGGCAGCGGACTAAACCTCATCTATGAGGAAACCCTCCAAAAATGGAAATAGACTGGAACCGCATTGAGCGAAGCAGCACAACCTTTAGAGGAATAATCCCCAGCCGGGAAGCATGCTGCACAGGAAAGATCACGCTGGACGTAGTGTTTGGCTCGCCGGACAATTACAGGTCCAAGGAGGTCACATTTCAAGTGGCCCCGTTCAACAGCGGATATCATGCTTTATTAGGACGAGAGGCATTCACAATCTTTCAAGCTATACCCCATTATGGGTACATGAAGCTTAAAATGCCCGGACCTAACGGAATCATCACTCTCGCTAGTGATCCGAACATAGCACTCGCTACCGAAAACAAGACAGCCGCACTAGCCCTCGAGGCACTATCCGAAGCCCTAGCGGTTGAGGAACTCACCGCGAAGCGCTCCACGGTGAACAGGGACGATGTGATACTTGATAAAAGCTCCAAGTCCACCTCTTTTAAACCAGTGGATGAAATAGTCAAATTCCAAGTCCACCCAACGGACCCTGCAAAGACGGCCTCCATTGGGGCACAATTAAACCCTGATGTAGACGCCGCACTACGAGAATTTCTACAAAAAACCCGGGACATCTTTGCCTGGCACCCTTCAGACATGCCAGGAATCCCACGTCAGCTGGCCGAGCACAGCCTAAATATCCTAAAAGGATTCAAGCCAGTCAAACAGGCTCTTCGGCGTTTTTCCGAACCGAAGAGACAGGCCATGGGAGAGGAGCTAGCCAAACTTTTGGAAGCCGGATTCATCAGAGATATAAAACATCCGGACTGGCTAGCAAACCTGGTGATGGTACCAAAGAAGGATAAATCTTGGCGCCTATGTGTTGATTTCAAGGACCTTAATAAGGCTTGCCCAAAGGATCCCTTCCCCCTCCCTCGAATTGATCAAATCATTGACGCCACAGCAGGACACGACTCATTGTGCTTCCTCGACGCGTACTCTGGCTACCACCAAATTAAGATGGCGGAGCTGCACCAAGCTGCAACAAGCATTCATCACTCCATACGGCCCGTTCGCTTCAACACAATGCCCTTTGGGCTCAAAACGCCGGCGCAACATATCGCCGCATGATTCGGACATGTATGGCAAACCAGATCGGCAAAAGCGGTGGAAGCATATGTAGATGACGTGGTCGTCAAAACCAAGCACGTCGAAACTCTAGTAGACGACTTGATGCTCACATTCGACAATCTTCGAAAATATGACATCAAGCTCAATCCGGAAAAATGCGTCTTCGGCGTTCCAGCCGGAAAGCTCCTGGGCTTCATTGTGTCCGGTCGAGGAATTGAAGCAAACCCAGCCAAGATCCGAGCTCTCTCACAATTGGATATTCCAAAAGACCTCAAACAAATACAAAAATTGACAGGATGCGTAGCGGCTCTAAGCCGCTTTTTTCCCGTTTGGGGGAAAAGGCGTTACCCCTTTACCGCCTCCTCCGCCGCACCGAACACTTCGAGTGGACGATGCCGCCACGGCCGGACTCGAAGAAATAAAGGCCATTTTAGCAACAAATCCGGTCCTGGCCGCGCCCAACGTGGGCGAACCAATGCTATTATATATCGCCGCAACACATCAAGTTGTCAGCGCGGCGCTCGTTGTCGAATGAGAAACGGACGGACACCGGTTCCCTGTTCAAAAACTGGTTTATTATGTGTCCACTGTCCCAAATCCATGCAAGTCCCGGTACCCACACTATCAAAAGATAGCATACGCGGTGTTCATGGCATCCCGGAAGCTGTGACACTACTTTCAAGAGTGTTCGATAACGGTAGCCTCCGAAGTACCTCTTAACGACATTATAAACAACCGCATGCGACGAGCCGGATTGCTAAATGGGCCATAGAGCTCCTTCCATTCGATATAACTTATAAGCCACGACGAGCTATTAAGTCGCAGGTTTTGGCCAACTTCGTGGCCGAATGGACCGAAGCCGAACTCCCTAAAGAGTACGACGCATACTCCAATTGGATCATACACTTTGACGGCTCCAAAATGTTGGCCGGCCTAGGGGCTGGCGTCGTCCTAACGTCCCCAACCGGGGACATAGTCCAATATGTCCTTCAGATAATGTATACGGACTCCAACAACGCAGCCGAATACGAGGCCCTTATGCACGGCCTCCGGATGGCAGTCTCCATGGGCATTCAACGCCTAGAGGTGCGCGATTCAACCTCGCAATATCTCAAATAAATGGAGACTTTGATGCCAAAGATCCAAAAATGGCAGCATACCGCAATGCGGTCCTAAAAATGTCAAGACGGTTCAAGGGCTCGAATTTCATCATATAGCCCGGGATAACAACCAGACGGCGGATATATTGGCACGCATCGGTGCAAAACGCGATGCCGTCCCACCCAATATCTTTCTGGAACGGCTGTTCAAGCCATCCGTACTATGGGAAGGGGAGTCCGACAATATCAATCCGGACCCAACCGCACTGCCTGGCGCCGAATACTCTGACACAACCGGAGGCTCTGCCCCCGAGATAACACCCTCTGCTCACGAAATAATGGCGGTTATCGCCCCGTGGACGGAACCATTCCTAGCCTACCTAACTAGGCAGGAACTCCCCGAAGACCAAAATGAGGCTCATTTGCATAGTACGGCGCTCTAAGGCCTATAAAGTCCATGAGGGAGAGCTTTATAAGAAAAGCACTACCGAGTCCTTCAAAGGTGTATCTCCGAAGAGGAAGGGCGAAACCTCCTGGCTGAAATTCATGCGGACTGGGTGGGCACCACGCCGCAGCCCGGGCCCTTGTAGGCAAGGCCTTCCGTCTGAGATTTTATTGGCCGACGGCTCGGGCAGATCTGTAGGACTTATTCCAACGATGCGTCGGTTGCCGACTTTTTGCTAACTAAAGCCACATGCCACCCACCGCCCTTAAAACTATACCCATCACCTGGTCGTCATGATGCAGGGGCTTGACATGGTTGGACCCCCCAAGGGAGGAACCCACAAGCAAAAATACCTATTGGTCATGGTGGATAAATTCACCAAATGGATAGAGGCCAAGCCTATTAAAACGGCCGAATCCGGACCAGTGATAGACTTCATATCAGGGGTAGTGCACCATTACGGTGTCCCCCATAGTATCATCACTGATAATGGCACCAACTTCACGGCCGATGAGGTCAAATTATGGTGCAAAAACATGGGCATCAAGCTCGATTACGCCTCGCCTATCACCCTCAAACCAACGGCCAAGTCGAAAGGGCAAATGGTCTAATCATGAGCGGCATTAAACCCAGGCTAGTGTGGTCCCTCAAGGAATCTAACACGCACTGGGTTGAGGAGCTCGACTCCGTACTCTGGGGGCTGCGGACCACGCCAAATCGTACTACCGGATTCACACCATTCTTCATGGTGTACGGCGCAGAGGCAGTCTTGCCTGCGACATAATACATGACTCACCTCGCGTACGCATGTATGAAGAAAGAGAAGCCGAGCTTGATCGGCAGGACAGTTTGGACGCATTGGAGGAGGAGCGCGCGGCGTGGCAAAAGCTCGCTTCGCATTCTATCAATAGCAGGCTCGAAGATATCAAAGCGAGGAAATGCGGGCCAAAGCTTATAACGTTGGTGAACTAGTTCTACGCCTGCCGGACAAGAAAAAGGACAAACTCAAGCCCAAATGGGAAGGTCCCTTCATCATCGACCAGGTCCTGACCGGCGGAGCATACCGTCTGCGAAACGCATGGGATAACCGACTCGAGCCGAACCCATGGAACGCAGCCCGTCTACGAAGATTCTACGCCTAAGTGCCGGACTCCAAGTTCGTCTCCTTCCTCCGTCCACATTCTCTATTTTTGCTGTCTTTTATTTATCTCCTCCTCCCTTCTTCTTCTTGAAGCCTCTAGAGGCTCGTTTGCGCTTTTTTCGCACACACTTGACGCGCTGTCCGCTCATTATCCCTGGGGGCTTCTTTAACAGAAGCTTATTTATACGGGCTTCATTCCCAACACATGCGTTAAACTTCCCCATGTACCTTTTATTCACCATTATATGCATCGATATGACTTAAGTTTTGGCCAAGCTGGGTTGCCTGGCTCCTGTGCTTACCCCTACGTTCCCGATTGTTCGGTTGGGTGGTAAAGGGAGCACCTCTGCGATTATTCTTGCCGGGTCACCGGATGTGTACCTCGACTGGGTGAAGCCGAAGCTAAGCGTTCTTAAGGGAATATTCGGTCGGTGGACTGAAAGATGATTTTTAACTATTTACCCATATGCCCCGGATGATTTTACGCTTTCATAGAAGCTTTGACATGCACTTTAGGGCATGCATCCCAAATAAAGGAACCCTTAACGGAACTATTCTCCCTGGAAGATGTTTCTTACTACCCATGTAATATAACATAACTAGTTGGGCACTTATGCGTACAGCAACAATGACCCCTACGCCTTTGTCTCCATTCATACCCGGTTCTTATATAACCACGAAGGTATTCGACACACTCGGACTATTGGGTCCCGAGGTTGAAGCGAAAAGGTCCGCTACGACAAAGCGATCTACAATCCGCTAGAAGACATTTTTTTCATGTCATATTTTTACATAGTCAACTCGACTCATTGTATTCCTCCTCAATGCCATCTAATAGGCTATCTAATTTACAATCTTGCTGGGAATACTTGGCGGCCAATTCTACTTGGCCATACACTAAGCTTACAGGATCTCCATCCCATCGGGCCACACAGTCCGACCTCGCCATGTGGTTTGGGTCACCTTCATGTACCGCGTCTTTACCATGGCCCGAGCCTCCACAGCACCTTGACAAGAGCCGATATCTTCCATAGACGGAAGCGCTGCCGTGCTCCTTGAAGCCGCTCTGCCAGCTCCCCAATGCTTTCGGGCAGGGAGATAGATGGCCACAAGGCCTGGCCGATGCCTTTCATCACCCGCCGGACTCGTTCGTGCAGCTGACGCAATTCGGGAAGAATATCACCCGAAGAGTTGGGCATCTCCTCTTCAGGACGACCTGTGAGCAAACCTACATACTTGTTTATGTTAGTCGTCTTCCTCGCCGAACTCTTTCAAAGTTCGCTCAAGCACTTACTGAAAATGCCGCGACGAAGCCGCCGATTCTCCTTTACGGAGTCAGACAACTGGGCACGAACATCTTTTAGTTCCTCACCCAGCTTGGTGTTGGCATCCTGGAGGTTATTTTTCTCCTGCCGCACCCTCGTAAGCACGCTCTCGCCGGCCTTTAGCTGGGGCAAGAGTTGTTGCTTGTCCGGATCCAGTCCGGCGCCATCTGCAATGTTTTTGTCAGATTTATACACCCGCCGCACTTCATAAACTATTTATCTTTTAAACTGTATATTACCAGTGGGGGTCTCTGCGGCTACCCCTGTAGCGGCTAGTGCGGCCTCAAGTTGGGCCTTTCACTCTTCAAGCTCCTGGGACAATCGGGTATTCTTCTCTGTAAGATCCTGCATAACAAATGATCCTTAAATCAGTTATTCTAACTATTTTAAGTCTCGGGGCTACCGCATATATAATCACAAATTTCCTTACCGTATGTCCTTCACATACCGCCTCCGTGGCTCGCTAGACCATCTTGAGCGGCACGGAGGTGCGCATCTCCCGAATCGAAGGCATTCAAGGCCTCCAGGAGAAACATGCGTCACGAAGAACCTGTCCGTGGCGCCTGTGATTCAAGGCGCTCTCCACCTCAGAGTTGGTGGAGGACAACCTGTCGGCATCCTCTGTCGGAGGAGCATCCGACACACGTCTCGTGCTCGCCTCAGCCTCCAGACCCGGCTTTGAAGCCTGGCGGTGAAGGTTCGATTAGCAACCTCTCCGGACTCGATCCGGCGCTCTTTTTCTGAAAAGAGCACCGGCGTCACGCCTTCCGTGAATCAATCCGGGAGTATGGTGGCACGCCATACTTATGCGGCGGAGTTTCGATCCGGACCGCACTTCTTTTTTAACTTGAGGCCACACTGCCCTTTGTTGGCCAGCCGCTGCGGGCTCGGCTTCCTGCCTCGAAGGTACCCCCTGCGAAGCACCATTGGTATACGGTGATAAAAAATAAGCACGGATGGGTCATTATCAGGGTTTTGGCTCAGTTACCTGTGAGGCTGGAAGTATTCCGGGGTAATCAGCCGTAATGGCAACCAAAGCATTGTTGATGCTAAGTTGGTGGAATACCCCATCGATCAACTCCACCTTTATATCCGGATCCTCTTCGGAGGTCGGATCGAGGGACCGTTCTGGATCCTCGGGTTGTGGGGCGGGCTGTGTATCTTCTCCACAATCCGCGCAGTCCTAAGTAAACCACGAAATGAGATATTTAACCATGGGAACATGGATCGGACAGGTCACAAAGATGTTTGCTTACCCAGCTTCGAGGATTATTCAAGAAAACTCCTTCAAGGGTTGACACGGAGGAAATCCTCCTCCTCCCCTTTATACATGGCGCATAAGATCTTCACCGGTTCGATGACCGATCCTGGCCCTTTTGCGGCCATGGCGGGTGGCATCGTCCTCCCGCTGAAGTCCCACATGGGGTGGCCCCTGTATTGGAGGCGGTACGCACTCCCCTCATAATGCAGATTGCCATGACTCCTATCATGGTCAATCCGGCATGAGCCAAGAACCTTATTCGGCTCATCAAATAAAGGACATCCCGGTCATCTTCTCTCCGGGCTCCGAGGGCGCCACTAGGCGCTTCTTCAGAGGAGCATTGCTGAACTCCGGAAGGCCGATCCGAATAGGATCCGGCAGCGGGACGTCCTCCATGTAAAACCATTCCGAAGGCCAGTCTTTGGACGCCTTCTTTGTGGTTCCAGATAGGTATCCGGTCCCGGCGATGCGCCATAGCTCGGCTCCGCCCACTTGATATATTGACCCCTCATGTCAACGGGGTACTAGGTAGAATATTCTCTTCCACAGCCCGAAATGAGCCTCGACGCCCAAGAATAGTTTGCAAAGGGCCACGAAGCCCGCGATGTGCAAGATGGAGGCAGGAGTAAGATGGTGCAACTGGAGGCCGTAGAACTCCAGGAGCCCCCCGGAGAAACGGATGGATTGGAAATCCGAGTCCTCTTACTAGATAAGAGATGAAGCATACGCGCTCTCCTTTAGAGGGATCGGGACGCCTCTCGCTTGCTTTCCGCCCTTGTAGGTGGCAAGTCCGGCTCGAAACGGGACCATGAAGGCCGGGGAAGAAATCCCTTGGCTTGGAGTATAACTAGCTCGCTATGCGGGACTGAGCATCTCTCCCAATTTCCTGGCTGAGGGCTGGGAGCGCGAGAGGAGGAGCCGCGTCGACTGTCCATGATGGAATGGGCTTTGGTCAGAGGTGCTCCGATGAAAGCTCGCAAGGGGGGGATGGTGTGACTCAGATCTAGATACTTGCCCCTTTTATAGGCGGCTCATTTGCGCGGCTAGGGGGGTAATTGTAAAAATACCCTAGCTTTTCGCATTCATTCAAACACATGTAAGATGGCCATTATTGGGCGTAGAAGCCGAGGAGCGCAGCATTTATCAGAAGCCGGACACTATTCGACAAGTATATGGAATTTGAAAAAGAACCCGCCTCGCAATGCCGAAGACAATCAACGCACCGGACTCATCGTCATTGAAGCCTGGTTCGGGGGCTGCTGAGGGAGTCCCGGATTAGGGGGTGTCCGGATAGCCGAACTCTTACCGTTGGCCGGACTCCTGCACTATGAAGATACAAGATTGAAGACTTCGTCCCGTGTCCGGATGGGACTTTCCTTGGCGGGAAGGCAAGCTTGGCGATACGGACATGTAGATCTCCTACCATTGTAACCGACTCTGTGTAACCCTAACCTATCCGGTGTCTATATAAACCGGAGGGTTTCAAATCCGTGGGACGAACAACAATCATACCATAGGCTAGCTTCTAGGGTTTAGCCTCCTTGATCTCGTGGTAGATCTACTCTTGTACTACCCATATCATCAATATTAATCAAGCAGGAGTAGGGTATTACCTCCATCGAGAGGGCCCGAACCTGGGTAAAAACATCGTGTCCCTTGTCTCTTGTTACCATCCGCCTAGACGCACAGTTCGGGACCCCCTACCCGAGATCCGCCGGTTTTGACACCGATAAAAGGTTTCACCGTAGTCGATACCCTCGACTTGGGAGTAGCCTTGTGCTACCAAACATGCCTTATTGTGGACAATAATTCCATGAGCATCTTGCTTGTTCTTGAATATCCACTTGGTTCCAATGACATTTTGGTTCCCCATTGTTCTTGGCACCAATCTCCACACCTTATTGTGCTTGAAGTTGTTGAGTTCTTCATGCATGGCATTAAGACAATCCGGATCCTCGAGCGCTCATAGACCTTTTGGGGTTCAACACAAGAAACAAATGTGTGATGTTCACAATAGTTTGCTAATTGTCTACGAGTGCTAACCCCCTTTCGTATGCTTCCAAGCACATTCATCATGAGATGACCCTTGGTAGTGAGCTTGGATGCAATCTTGGCGGCCCGATGCTCAAATTCCTCGTCAGGAGTGAGTTGAGGAGCGGTAACTTGATCATCTTGAGTGTCGTCTTGAGCTTGTTCTTGATCTTGAGCTTGCTCGGAGGTGAGAACTTGACCTTGGGCATCACTTGGTGGTTCAACACCATCTTGAGGTTGATCTTGCCCTCGATCTTGTTCATGAGGTTGAGGGCCTTCACTTTGTTCTTCGGAAGCATGTGGGTCTTGGGTTGGTGATGGTTCCACTTGAGTGGAACATTGTCCTTCTTCTTCGGACACAAGGGGTTCCTCAATGGGTAGGATAAAACCAACACCCATTCTTCTTATGGCTTGGGGAGGAATTTCATCACCTACATCACAAGTACCACTTTGCTACACATGGGAGCCGTATTCTCATCAAACTCCACGTTACACGTCTCCTCAATAACTCCCGTGGACTTATTGAGAACACGGTAAGCATGAGAGTTTGTAGCATAACCAACAAATATGCCCTCATGAGCTCTAGCCTCAAATTTAGACAAACGAACACCTTTCTTGAGAATGAAACACATATACCCGAACACCCGAAAGTACTTGAGGTTGGGCTTGTTACCGGTTAGTATCTCACATGGAGTTTTGTTCAAGCCTTTGCGGAGATAGAGCCGATTGGATGCATGACACGCAGTGTTGATGGCTTCGGCCCAAAAGTTGTATGGAGACTTGAACTCCGCCATCATAGTCCTTGTCGCATCCATCAACGTCCGGTTCTTCCTCTCCGCTACACCATTTTGTTGAGGGGTGTAAGGTGCGGAATATTGATACTTGATCCCCTCATCACTAAGAAACTCATCCAAGGTGTAGTTGTTGAACTCGGTGCCATTGTCACTTCTTATCGTCAAGATCATTGCATTGTGTTGGCTTTGAGCTTCATTTGCAAAGTCAATGACGGTTTGTTGGGTCTCACTCTTCCTCTTGAAGAAGTACACCCAAGTGTATCTTGAATAATCATCCGCAATCACCAAGCAATACTTTCTACCCCCAAGACTATCAAAGGATGGAGGTCCAAAGAGATCCAAGTGAAGGAGCTCTAAGGCCTCTTTGAGTAAATGATAGTCGTGGGAGGGTGAGCCTTCTCATGTAGCTTTCCTTCAATACAAGCACTGCAAGCACGATCTTTGGCAAAACTGACATTTTTTAGTCCACGGACATGGTCCCATTGAGAAGACTTTGCAAAGATCTCATATTGACATGGGCTAAATGGTGATGCCAAAGCCATCCCACGTCAACTTTAGCCATTAGGCATGTCGCGGTCTTAGTGGGTCGCTCCGAAAAGTTAATTACATAGAGACCGTTCTCGACATGCCCAACAAAGGCTACTTTAAGAGTCTTGCTCCACAAGAGGTCCACGATATCAATATCAAAGAAAGTGGCAAAGCCCATGAGTGCAAGTTGACGAATGGAAAGTAAGTTGTATGCAAGGGACTCAACAAGCATGACTTTCTCGATCGTGAGATCATGAGAAATGACAACCTTACCAAGTCCCAATACCTTAGAGGACGAGGCATCACCCCACTCGACATTGGTGGGCATAGATGGAATCTTGTGCACGTCCACCACCAAGTCCTTGCTTCCAGTCATATGATTAGTGGCTCCACTGTCGAGCAACCATGATCCCCCACCGGAAGCAAACACCTACAAGAGATCAATGCTTGGTTTTAGGTACCCATTTTGTAATGGGTCCTTTGATGTTAGTAACAAGGGTCTTAGGAACCCAAATAGACCATTCAATGTACTCATAAGGAGAACCAACAAATTTAGCATAAACATGCCCATCACTAGCACGACACAACACATAAGAATGGTTAAAGTCGTCGGTTTTGTTGGAAGGAGTGGCATTGCCCTTCTTGACACCACCACCCTTCACATTGTTCTTCTTCTCCTTGGAAGCACCCTCTCCCTCCTTCACAAAAGTTTTCTTGAGAGGAGGAGGTCGTTTGGCCTTGTCATTCTTCTTCTTGTTCTTGGACTTGGGTGCGAACCCAATTCCCTCCTTGGCCACAACTTCCTTTTGATTGCTCAAAAGGCTGTTGAGGTTCTTCTCACCTTGTATGCAAGACACAAGGCCTTTCGCCAAGTTGCTCCTTCAACTTTGCTTTCTCCTCCACAAGATGCACATGCTCACAACATGGGTTAGTAGCATTTGCATTATCAATTAAGACCATATGAGGAAAAGTAGCTTTTTCCTTAGTTAGATTCACTTGGAGTTGATCAAGAGACTCTTTGAGGCTAGCATGAGCACCCTTTGTCGGTGTTAAAACCGGCGGATCTCGGGTAGGGGGTCCCGATCTGTGCGTCAAGGCTGATGGTAACAAGAAGTAAGGGACACAGGTGTTTACCCAGGTTCGGGCCCTCTCGATGGAGGTAAAACCCTACTTCCGCTTGATTAATATTGATGATATGGGTAGTACAAGAGTAGATCTACCACGAAATCGTAGAGGCTAAACCCTAAGAGCTAGCCTATGATTGTATGATTGTAATTGTGATCGGCCTTCTAAGGACCAACCTCTCCAGTTTATATAGTCACCGGAGAGGGCTAGGGTTTACATGGATCGCCAAGCTTGCCTTCCACGCCAAGGAAAGTCCCATCTGGATACGGGCCGAAGTCTTGAGTCTTGCATCTTCACGCTTCAATAGTCCGGTCGTTGTACAAAGTCCGGCTGTCCGGATACCCCCTAATCCAGGACTCCCTCAGTAGCCCCTGAACCAGGCTTCAATGACGATGAGTCTGGCGCGCAGTATTGTCTTCGGCATTCCAGGGCGGGTTCCTTCTCTGAATACTCCAAAGTGCTTGTTACGGCAAATAGTGTCCGGCCTCCAATCAATGTTGTGCTCCTCGGCTTCGGTGCCTCAGTAATGACCATCTCCACGTGTCGAGCGAATGCGAGGAGTCGAGGCATTTTTGCATTTGCCACCCTCGATCCTCCGGGTGAACCGCCTATTTGAAGGGACGGGGATTCTCAGATCCAAACCTCACTCTCCCTCCCAGAGCCAGCATCCAACAGAGCGCTCCGCGAAAATCCATTCCAACATGGCCGGCCGTCGCAGCTCTTATGCTTGCCCTTCTCGTTCCAAGTCGGGGGATTGGGGAGAGTGTTCAGTTCCTCATAGCCGTTTGACAAAGTTACAAACCCAAGGGTTTCTCCCACCGGCGTTCATGGTCTCCGTCCGAGCTGGAATAGCCACTTATGACGGAGGAGACCAAGCTGAGGGATCTCCTAACCCATCTCCGGAGGAGCGTATATGTCTGATCCCTCATCTGCTGAGGGGCGTTGGGTTCCCTATCCACCCGTTTCTTCGCGGGCTCCTAGAGTTCTACGACCTCCAGTTACCCGATCTTACCCCTGCCTCTATTCTGCACATAGCAGGGTATGTTGCCCTGTGTGAGCTGTTTTTAGGCTGCGAACCACACTTCGGGTTATGGCGGAAGCTGTTCTACCTCGTCCCCCGCACCCAGGGGGAGTCCCTATGTCAAGTGGGCGGGGCCGAAGTATGGCGCGTTGCCGAGACCGGATACCTATCCGGCACTCCTAAGAAGGCACCGGAAAACTGGCCTTCAGAGTGGTTTTATATAAACGACGTCCCCCTTCCGGATCCAGTCCGAACAGGTCTCCGCGGGTTCAGCGACGCCCCGCCGAATGGCACGCCTAAGCTGGCGCCCCCGGGGTCCTCAAGAAGAGGACACGAGGGAAATATTCCTCCTGATGGACAGGATAAACTTACCGGCCAAATCCGGACTGACGATAGTTGAGGTTATGGCGATATTCATAAGACGGGGAGTGCAACCGCTCCAATATCGGGGGAAGCCCATGTGGCATTTCAACGGGGAAGACGACGCCTCCCGCTGCAGCCATAAAGGTCCGAACTCTGCTGTCGCTCTGGCAAGGATATTGTCCGATCTGTACAAAGGGAAGAGGAGGAATTCCTTCGCATAAAAACGCGGGACGGATTCTCCATGTACAACCCCCCAGCGTGGGTAAGTTGCCATTCTTTTTTCCCGCTTTGCTCTAGCGTTCTTCTGCTAAGATTACTTGCATCAATGCTTCGAAGGAATTAAGGAGGGCCGAGAAGGAATCTTCAGCCCTCCTCGCAACTGCAGGACCTGGAAGGGCCCTAGATCCGGGACTTAAAGTGGATCCGGATATCACCGTGGAGCTTGTCAACGGGTATTTTATCAGCGAGCCGGTATGGCTCCCTAGTGGCCATTACGGCCGACTACCTGGACCGCCTCTTCATGTGTAAGCCGAACTAGAAAGCCCTGTCCTTCGAAGAGGACTCCCCCCAGGTGTCATAATTTACCCTTGAGGCGTCGTTCTATTTGCAGAAACGACGGCCGGAGCGAGGGGCCGAGCCCCTATGGACTCGTCAGCCACGGGCGTCCAGATCAGGCAGGCTCAAGAGGAAGGCGGTGAGAGTTGACACACCGCTATAGTGGTAAAACAATAACCTGTCCTGTAATTATAGAATTTAAAATAGGACAGCGCCCTTCGTGTCTGGCAGGAAGAAGAATAACCGGACTATATCCGGAGACCCTACCAATCACGCCTCCACCAGCCGGATTGCAGAACCGGCTTCAGGGGCGGAGGCGGACACGGGGCCAGCACCGCATTGCTCTCTGATAGAGAGTGCGGACCTGCTCTCAGCCACGAATTTAGAAGTAGAGAGCGCCATGAATCACAGGCGCCGACAGGCCGTACTTCGGAACAACATCTTTTCCAAAGAGGCGTTTAATGCCTTCAATTCGGCGGACGCGTACGTCCAAGCTGCTCGGGGCGGGCTTGCTCAAGCGACAAACCAGTATACCAAAGACATACGGGTGAGGAATTTTGATAAGTATGTATAGCAGTAGCCCACGAGACTTGAAACGGTTGAAACAACAGTTTTAAGGATCAATTTATGTACATGTCCTTGTAGAGAAGAACGAGCAATTGTTTCTGGAGTCGGAGGACTGCAAGGCCGAATCGAAGCGCCTAGATTGCCAAGTTAGAGGAACCCCAAAGGCCCTCATCTAGTAACAATTATCACAATTGTGCAAAGATGCACCAGTTAGTAAATGGATAATATGACAAGTCTAACAGAAAATTCTGCAGACAATCTCGGGGTGAATCCGGAGGGCGTAGGAGAGGACGCGTCGCATCTCAAAAAGCAGCTAGAGGCTGGCGAGCGCATTCTTATGCGAGTTAGGTGGGAGAAGAACGATCTTCAAGATGCCAAAGTCCAGCTGTATGTGGAGTTAAAAGATCTCCGCGCTCAGCTGGCGGACTCCATGAGGGAGAACAAGAGACTTCGACGCGGCATTTACAGTAAGTGCCTAGACGAACTGTTGAACAGTTCGGCGAGGAAGTATATTGAAAGAATTTTGCTTGCAGGAATGTTAACGGGTCACCCTGAGGAGGAGATGCCCTCATCTGCAAATGATTTATTGCAAGACCTTTCCCACCGCATTTGAAGCGAGCTCGGCAAGTGATGCAGGTGTTGCTCGTGCTTTGTGGCCATCAAGCCTCTTGCCGAATGGCATGGGGAACTTGTGGACCTGCTTCAAGGAGCCCGGTGGCGCTTAGTCTATGGAAGATATCAGCATGCCGGCAAGGAGCAAGAGAAGCTGCAATGGTGAAGACACGCTACACCAAGCTGGACCCGAACCATATGGCGAAGTGGGATCGCAGGGCCCGATGGGCAAGAAATTCCCGTTAGTCTGGTGTATGACCAGGTAGTGTTAGCCGCTAAGTATTCTCAACAGGATTGTAAGCTAGATAGCATGTTGGACGGTATAGAAGAGGAATGTAATCAGTCCAAATAATTGTGTAATTTAATGGGCATGATTAGCCCCTAGCCGGATTAAAATCATTTGTCATGGCGGACCTTTTCGCTTCAAATTTCTGGATCCTATAGTCCGGGCTGTGTCCGAATACCCGCTCAGCTATACAATGCCAGAGTATGCGTGGAAACAAGGCGTAGGGGTCATAAGTGCTTGAACAGACAAGTACCCAACTAGTTATGTTATATTACATGGATAGTAAGAAACATCTTCCAGAGAGAATAGTTCCATTAGGGTTCCTTTCCCTGGGTACGCATGCGACTATGCACATGTCCGGACTGCGAACGATGGCGCAGGATACAAGACTTCTGGGGATTTATGTTATGATAAACTAATACATCTTTTGTTCACCGACCGAATATTCTCTTAAGGAAACTAGCTTTCGGCTTCACCCAGTCTGAGGTACACATCCGGCTGAACCGGCAAGAATAATCGCAGAGGTGCTCCCCTTATGCCCTAGCCGAATTAACGGGAACGTAGGGCTTAAACACAAGAGCCAGGCAACCCAGCTTGGCAACATCTTAAGTCATATCGGTGCATATAATGGTGAAGAAAAGGCACATATGGAAAAAGAATGCATATGCGACGGGCAGAAAGCCATGTGAGCAATCATTTTTAGCTTCCGTATAGGAAGCCCCCGGGTATTGCTTACAAACTTAGTGCGGCCGGAGTGATCCGGAAATCCGCACTGTATTGAATACTTTGTGTGAAGAGAGAAAAAGGTCGAGAAAGGAAAAGGGGATGGGGCATAATTAAAAGGGAGGGGTTAGGAGAGGAACACTGTGTTCGGCGCTAGGCGTAGAATCTCCATAGTCTTGCCGCGTTCCATGGGTTCAGCTCGAGTCTGTTATCGGATGCATTACGTAAGCGGTACGCTCCTCCGGTGAGAACTTCGTCAATGACGAAGGGACCCTCCCACTTGGGTTTGAGTTTGTCCTTCTTCTTCTCCAAAGAGTCGAGAACGAGCTCGCTAATATTGTAAGTTTTGGCCCGCACTTCTCTGCTTTGGTATCGCCGAGCCTTTGGCGATAGAATGCGGAACGGGCTTTTGCGACATCGCGCTCCTCCTCCAGCGACCAAATTATCCTTCCGATCTAACTCGGCTTCCTTCTCTTCAGACATGCGACGCTGCGGCGAATCATGTATTATGTCGCAAGGTAATATCGCTTCGCGTGCATACACCATAAAAATGGTGTGTATCTGGTGGTGCGATTTGGCATGGTCCGCAGCCCCCAGAGTACGGAGTCGAGCTCCTCCACCCAGTGAGTATCCGAGTCTGTCAAGGATCGCACTAGCCTGGGTTTGATGCCGCTCATAATGAGACCATTTGCCCGCTCTACCTGGCCGTTAGTTTGTGGATGGTAGACGGAAGCGTGTCGAGCTTGATGCCCATTTTTACGCACTCAAGTTTTTACTTCGGCTGTAAAATTTGAGCCGTTATCGGTGATGATGCGTGGGGACACCGTATCGGTGTAATGCACCCGGATATGAAGTCTATTACTGGTCCGGATTCAGCCGCTTTGACTGGTTTAGCTTCTATCCATTTGGTGAATTTGTCCACCATGACCAATTAGTATTTCTTCTTATGGATTCCCTTTAAGAGGTCCGACCATATCCAGCCCCTGCACCACAAAGGGCCAAGTTATGGGGATTGTTTGGAGTGCGGTAGGGGGCATGTGACTCTGATTGGCAAAGAGCTGGCAACCGACGCAATGTTGGACAAGGTCTTGTGCGCCCGCTCGGGCCGTCGGCCAATAGAAGCATGTACGAAAGGCCTTGCTGATTAATGCCCGAGCCGCGGCGTGGTGCCCGCCCAGGCCGGAGTGGATTTCAGCCAAGAGCTGCCGCCCTTCCTCTTCGGAGATGCATCTTTGTAGTACTCCGGTAGCGCTTTTCTTGTAGAGTTCCCCTTCGTAGACCTTGTAAGCTTTAGAACGCCGAATGATGCAGCGTGCTTCATTTTGGTCTTCGGGGAGCTCCTGCCTATTTAGGTAGGCCAAGAAGGGCTCAGTCCGCGGGGCGATTACAACCATGAGTTCGTGTGCCGAGGATGTTATTTCGGGGGTAGAACCTCCGACTATGTCTGATGGTTCGGAATCTGGGGATGTATTCGAATCCGTGCTAGTATTGCCGGATTCCCCTTCCCATACTACGGATGGCTTGAACAGCCGTTCCAAGAATATATTAGGTGGGACAGGGTCGTGTTTAGCACCGGTGCGAGCGAGGACATCCGCTGCTTGACTGTTTTCTCGAGCCACATGGTGGAATTCGAGCCCCTCGAACCGAGCTGACATTTTGAGGACGGCATTACGGTAAGCCGCCATTTTTGGGTCCTTGGCATCAAAATCTCTGTTTATCTGTGATATTGTGAGGTTTGAGTCCCCGCGCACCTCTAGGCATTGAATGCCCATAGAGACTGCCATCCGAAGACCGAGCAACAGAGCCTAGTATTCGGCTGCCTTGTGTGAGACTGTGTATATTATTTGGAGGACGATCGACCGTGTCGCCGGTGGGAAATGTCAGACTACCCTGCTCCCAATCCGCCAGCATTTTAGAGCCGTCAAGTGCATGATCCAGCTTTGAGTATGCGCCATCGCTTAGGGAGTTAAACCCATCCATTCGGCGACGAAGTCAGCCAACACTTCGCGACTTGATGGCCCGCCGTGGTTTGTATGTTATGTCGAACGGCAGGAGCTCAATAGCCCACTTGGCAATCCGCCCGTAGTATCGCGGTTATTTATTATGTCATTGAGTGGTACTTCAGAGGCCACTGTAATCGAACACTCTTGAAAGTAGTGTCGTAGCTTCCGGGATGCCATGAACACCGCATATGCTATTTTTTGATAGTGTGGGTATCGGGATTTGCATGGGGTTAGGACCGTGGACACGTAGTAGACTGGCCTCTGGAGCGGGTATTTGTATCCGTCGGCCTCTCGTTCAACGACGAGCACTGCGCTTACGACTTGATGCGTTGCAGCTATGTACAACAGCATAGGTTCATCGATATTCGGCGCTGTTAATACTGGATTACTGGCCAATAGGGTCTTTATTTCATCCAGTCCGGCCGCTGCCGCATCCGGCCCATACGAAGTGTTCGGTGCGCCTAAGAAGGCGATAAAGCCGTAGTGCCTTTTCTCCTAACCTAGAGATAAAGCGGCTGAGAGCAGCCATGCATCCCGCTAGTTTTTGGATGTGCTTGAGGTCTGTTGGTATAGCTAACTGTGACAGAGCTTGGATCTTTGCCGAATTCTCTTCAATTCCTCTGTTGAAAACGATGAAGCCGAGAAGCTTCCCCGAGGGGACGCCAAAAACGCATTTTTCCGGATTCAGCTTAATGTCGTATGTTCGGAGATTGTCAAATGTAAGCCTCAAGTCGTCTATCAGGGTTTCGACGCGTCTTGTTTTTATGACCACATCGTCCATGTATGCCTCCACTGTTTTGCCTATTTGCTTTTCCAGGCATGTTTGAATCATGCGTTGGTAGGTTGCACCGGCGTTCTTGAGCCCGAAAGGCATAGTGTTGAAGCAGAAAGGCAGCTTGGTCAGACTCTGCCATCTTTATTTGATGGTATCCAGAGTATGCGTCGAGGAAACACAAATGAATCGTGTTCAAATTGTGGCATCGATGATTTGATCGATGCGAGGGAGGGGAAAGGGATCCTTGGGGCAAGCCTTGTTGAGGTCTTTGAAATCGATGCATAGGCGCCAGGATTTATCCTTCTTTGGCGCCATCACCAAATTTGCCAGCCAATCCAGATGTTTAATATCTTTGATAAATCCGGCCTCGAGTAGCTTGGCTAACTCTTCCCCCATTGCATGTCGTTTGGGCTTTGAGAACTGCCTTAGGGTTTGTTTGACTGGTTTATATCCTTTCAGGATATTAAGGTTGTGTTCGGCCAGTCTGCGTGGGATGCCTGGCATGTCCGATGGGTGCCAGGAGAAAATGTCCCAATTCTCGCGTAGGAAATCTCGAAGTGCGGCGTCAATCGCGGGGCTCAGCTATGTCCCGATGGAAGCTGTCTTTGTGGGGTCCGTTGGGTGGACCTGGAATTTCACTATCTCGTCGGCAGGTTTGAATGAGGTGGACTTGGGTCGTTTGTCGAGTATTACGTCGTCCCTGTCCACGGTGGCTCGTAGTGCTGTTAATTCCTCGGCTGCTAGGGCTTCGGATAATGCCTCCAAGGCTAGAGCTACGGTTTTATTTTCGGCGCGAAGCGCAACGTCGGGATCACTGGCTAGAATGATTATTCCATTGGGTCCGGGCATTTTAAGCTTCATGTACCCATAATGGGGTACAGCTTGAAAGCTTGTGAACGCGTCCCGCCCTAGAAGGGCGTGGTATCCGCTGTTAAAAGGAGCCACCTGGAATGTGATTACCTTGGACCTATAATTCTCCGGGGTACCGAATACCACATCGAGTGTGATTCTTCCCGCAAACCGCGCTTCCCGGGTAGGGATAATTCCCCTGAAGGTCGTGCCGCTTCGTTCAATGCGGCTTTTATCAATCTCCATCTTGCTGAGCGTTTCTTCATAAATCAGATTTAATCCGCTTCCACCGTCCATGAGTACTTTGGTGAGCCGAAAGCCATCTACGATCGGACTAAGGACCAGAGCGGTTGGCGCCCGGACAGCCCGTAATCGAGGTTCATCACTCGCATTAAAAGTTATAGCAGTGTCATTCCAAGGGTTTATTTTTGCCACACGGTAAATTTCAGCGGAGCTTCGGCGAGCTCGCTTGCGCCTATTGTTTGAGGCGAAAGTTTCGAATACTGTTAGTACCATATTGTGTTTCTTTGGCGGGATGTTGTTCCGCTTTTATGGCCCACAAGAAGATCCTCGCCACTTTTTTCCACCGCCGGAGTATCCAACATGCCTTAAGGCTATGAGTAGGTGTTGTATCCGGAGTATCGTGGAGCTTACATGGCCCGTCGAGCCATTCTTCCAATACGGATCTCTCGCTCGGCGTGGGCTTTGGTTTCTTGGGGTTGGGTCGACGACTTACGAGAGTTCGTCTGTTTAGTTCGGCCAAAGGTTTTGGCGAGAGCAGTACTATCCCAAAATTCTATTAGGGTCTTCCAAGCACTCTCCATCGCACAGTACTTCCGTACTATGGTTGCCAAGTCCGTGAAGCATACTATGTCGCGGCGGCTTATAGCATTGACGAGTCCTTCGTCCGTGCAGTTTTTGCAGAAAAGTGAGACCATGTCCTCTTCGTGGCAGTCCCTGACCTTGTTAAGCGCAAGGAGGAATCTGGCCCAGTAACGATGTACGGTTTCCTGGGGCTCTTGCCTGATGCGGGAGAGACAGTTTAGGTTCAGTTTAGGGTCCGGATTTTGATCCGATCTATCGCCCAAGGGCGCGGGCGCTCCCGAGCTAAACAGCTCAGGATCCGGGGTGCCCAATTTCTTCGGCCCGATGCCCGACTCTAAGTCTGGGACCTGGGTCAGGTTTTCCTTTGAGCAGGTCTTTGGCTCAAGGAGTTCGGTGATCCGAACACAACTTGTCCTCAAAGTCGAGGGGCACTCCGCATGTGGTTCCTCCACTATCGCTATCTCATGGGTGGCCGGCGGGGACCTGATGTCCCTTTGGTCGGGTTTAAGCCCAATCCGGTCGTAGTCTGTAGCGACTCCCAGAGCGGCGATGCGATCCAAGAGTTCGTTAAGGGAGGAGAGCTCCATTGGATCCATATGTTCGGCAAGTTCCGAACTGACGTGAAGGTTATGATTGATGACCCGAGAAGTCATCGTCGGCCGGGGCGGCCATGATAAAGCCGCCGAGCCGGAGCGTCTGGCCTACAGCCAGAGCCCCCTCCAAAGTAATGTCATCCTTGACAATAAGACGAGCCATCGAGCCTGATGGCGACGACACCGAGGAACTCTCAATGAAAGCACCAATGTCGGTGTCAAAACCGCGGATCTCGGTAGGGGGTCCCGATCCGTGCGTCAAAGGCTGATGGTAACAAGAAGTAAGGGACACAGTGTTTACCTGTGTTCGGGCCCTCTCGATGGAGGTAAAACCCTACTTCCTGCTTGATTAATATTGATGATATGGGTAGTACAAGAGTAGATCTACCACGAGGTCGTAGAGGCTAAACCCTAAGAGCTAGCCTATGATGGTATGATTGTAATTGTGATCGGCCTTCTAAGGACCAACCTCTCCGGTTTATATAGGCACCGGAGAGGGCTAGGGTTTACATGGAGTCGGTTACAAGGAAGGAAATATAATATCCGGATCGCCAAGCTTGCCTTCCACGCCAAGGAAAGTCCCTTCCGGACACGGGCCGAAGTATTGAGTCTTGCATCTTCACGCTTCAATAGTCCGGTCGTTGTACACAGTCCGGCTGTCCGGATACACCCTAATCCAGGACTCCCTCACCCTTCAAGGCTTTGTGAGCCTTGTCGAGTATATCAAACTCCTCCTTGAGTCTAGCAAGATCAACCCCAAGTTTGGCCTTCTCGGAATTGAGCACACGACATACAACAAGAGTATGATCAAGATCTTTCTTCAATTTAGCATGGTCATCATTGTGTGACTCCTCAAGAGCCAAACGATGACCTCGCTCTTCCTCAAGCGCATTAGAGAGATCCGATATCTCATCGGCATAGTCCCAACTATGCCCCTCCATATTAGAGATGGTTTCTTCATGAGCCTCGATCATGTCATTGTCTTCACTAAGTTGTTCCAACAGAGCAACAAAGTGCTTCTTGGATTTACCCTTCAGCTTACTCATAAAAGACTCAAATTCATTTTCCTCCTCATTAGACCCCTCACTTTCATCAATGAAATCCTTCAAGGAAGGATTAGTAATGATGGTAGTTTTGATGTTGGGGGTTACCTTGTTGGTGGCTTTAGCCATGAGGCACTTGGCGGTGATGTTCTCATTGGGTGAGTCGAAGAGGGACACCCGTGGAGTTGTCGCAATGGCAACGGAGGCCATGGCAACTGACTCACCGTCTTCATCATCATCCTCATTGTACTCTTCTTATGCCACCAACCCCTTGGGAGGAGCCTTCTTGGTGAAGTTGCTCTTGTGGGGGAAGGACTTTGCCTTGTCTTTTTGGATGAGCTTGCCACCATTGTCTTCCCTCTTCTCATATGGGCACTCCGCAACAAAGTGCCTCACATTGCCACAATTATAGCAAGTCCTCACACGTTGCTTGCCCTTCGCGCCACTTGTGTTGTTCTTATTGAAGTTGGGCCTCATGTTCTTCTTGCTCCAAAATTGCCTTGAAGAGAGAGCCATGTGCTCATGATAAGCATATTTTGTATCTTCGTGGTTGCTCTCCTCTTCTTCCTCTTCATCCTCTTCTTCCACACTAGCCTTGGCCTTCAAGGCAAGGTTGGGCTTCTTTGCTCTTTGAGAATGCAACACCGCATTGTTGGCGGTCTTGTCGAATATCCTCATTGCTACAAACTCATCCAACACTTCACTTGAGGACAAGGTGTGGAAGTCCAGCCTTTGATGGATGACGGAGGACATGGCCTTATGGTAAGGCATCATGGTCATGGCCTTGAGAAACTTGTGCTTGATCCAATTGTCATCTGTATCCTTGCTCCCATGATCTCGGAGTGAGACCGCGAGAGTGGTTAATCTCCGGTAAAGCTCACGAGGTTCTTCATCTTCATTCATTGCAAACTCATCGGCTTCATCTTGCACAACTTCATAGTTGGAGCGTTGAATGCTTGCGCTTCCCTTGTAAAGGGAGACAACATGGTGCCATGTGAGGGAGTCCTGGACTAAGGGTCCTCGGGCGTCCGCCCTGTTTTCCGTGGGCCGGACTGATGGGCTATGAAGACACAAATACCGAAGACTATACCCGTGTCCGGATTGGACTCTACTTGGCGTGGAAGGCAAGCTAGGCGACCTATTATGAAGATTCCCTCTTATGTAACCGACCTCATGTAACCCTAGATCTCTCCGGTGTCTATATAAACCGGAGAGCATAGTCCGGATAGGGACAGATACATTACCATATACTCATAGGCTAGAGTTCTAGGGTTTAGCCATTACAATCTCGTGGTAGATCCACTCTTGTAACAATCATATTCATCAAGATCAATCAAGCAGGAAGTAGGGTATTACCTCCATAGAGAGGGCCTGAACCTGGGTAAACATCGTGTTCCCCGTCTCCTGTTACCATCGATCCTAGACGCACAGTTCGGGACCCCCTACCCGAGATCCGCCGGTTTTGACACCGACATTGGTGCTTTCATTGAGAGTTCCACTGTGCCGTCAACGAAAGGATTCGATGGCCCCTTCGATCGTCAGTAATGACGCCGTCCAGGGAGAAACCTTCCTGCCCGGACAAATCTTTGTGTTCGGCGGCTTGCATCAAGGCCAACTCTTTTGGCCGTCTGGAGCAGGTCGATAGCTACGCCCCCGGCCATCAGGCCAGATTTGGAAGCTTGGACTACGTCACGGATATCCGTGGAGACTTGATCTTCGATGGATTTGAGACCGCGACGATCGCTCCCCTTCTCTCTGATGAACATGACTTAAATCTGTCATCGGAGCACACCCAAGAGATGGATCATGTTGCTGCAACGGCCTCAGTACCGAAGCAGATCATCCCCTTTGAGGCCATAAAGTCCGCGGCGTTGGATCCGCACACGGACTCGACATCCTGCAATGCTTGCGTCGACGGAACTCCGGACTTGTCTCCGGCTACACGTTCCGGATTAAGTGCGCCTGCGGACACCAAGCTGGATCGGTTATCGATTTTCGAATTTAGCACCGCAGACATCTTCCAGCATTCGCCTTTTGGTGACGTACTAAATTCTTTGAAGAACTTATCCTTGGAGGAAGATTCACAGCCGAACTATGTTCGGTTCGAGCTAGAGGTGGACGACGAGGAATTTTGCTTCCCACCCGCCACCCACTTCGTAGCCACCGTCGATGACTTAACCGACGTGCTTGACTATGGCTCCGAAGACATCAACGGTATTGATGACGATGCCGATAGGGAGCAAGGCCAAGACCCGCCATTCACTGGACGTTTGACGGCCACCTCTTCGTACGATGTGTACATGGTTGACACACCTGAAGGATCTGGCGACGATAAAGAAGAGCCGAATAAGAACAAACCCTCGGAGACGCAGTCCAAGCACCGCCGCCCCAAGCGTCGTTCTAAGCCTCGTTGCTCAAAGGATGGCAACACCAGCACTGGAGAAAATAGTACTCCGGGCGATGCCGAAAACAACTAAGACCCTGTCGGAACTGCATCCGAACAGGTGGAAAACGGCAACACGCAAGACAACCCTGATGAACAGGCCATGGAAGATAACTCGGAGGACGATAGTTACCATCCACCCTTCGAAGAGGAGACAAGCCTCGGCAATGAAGACTTCATCGTGCCAGAGGACCCTCCGGAGCAGGAGCATTTTAAACTCCAGCTCATAGCCACAGCAAGGAGTCACCCTGTGCGTTCGGTTTATTCGGTTTACATGGTTTGGTTTATACGGTTTAGATGGTTTGGTTTATATGGTTTTTCGGTTTGTACGGCATTAATATTATGGTAAATACGGAATGAAGATAAAATACGGTTCGGTTTTGGTATATACCGAATTATTTCGGTATGGTTTCGGTATATACCATAAAAACCAAAGTTGACGCGAATTTGAAAATGACGGAATAATAATTTGCAAATTTATGACTCAAAACACACACTATTTTACACAAATAGTATATGACTATATATATAAGTATGTATGCATGCATTGATTCATCTGTTGATGGTTATAGACGTGCTTAGCATTTTGAAAAGAGAAAATGACTATGTTACATGAAAAATTTACGTGCTTAGTAGTGAAGTTGACTCATGTACAAGAAAAATGACAACTTGTACGGTTGTTCATCTCAAGAAATATAAATTTATTTTTTACTTCGGTTTATTCGGTTAACCGTTCGTTTTTTCGGTATATACCATAAAAACCAAAGTTCATATCGGTATGAAAAGTTCATACCATACCCAAACCAGAAACCATAAAAACCATAAAATTGGTTCGGTTCGGTTTATTTTCAGTATGGTTTTTTGGTTCGGTTTTAAAATGCACAGAAAAAAAAACAGCAACTTCAAGCTGAACAAGATCTACTCGTAGACAGATGGACTGACGTCCTGACTGCCGAAGAATATGGCCTCAAGCGCACAGCTAAGAGCTACCCGAAACGCAGACTGCTACGTCAATTCGACGAGGAAGCACCAGAGCACACATCTCCCTCGCGTAGTGCGGAACGGCCACCGCATGGTCGAGACAGGGCGGCTGACCGGCCACCCCGCGGCAGGGACAAAGCGGCAACTCAGGCCGAACAACAGCCTGCCCCACCGCCTCGTAAAAGTAGAGACGAAAGAGTCCGAGGTCACACATACGACCTCTGGCAAATCCTGGACGGTAGAACAGGACACACACGATCGATCTATGTCGGTGTACAAAAAGAGGGGTACACATTTTGTACCCCTATAACTGTGCACGGGCAGTCTGAGCCACGGACACCGCCGCACTGAGCAAGGCAAGGGAGGTGAGCCAAGGTAAGGCCGAAGCTCGAGAGGAGCAGAGCGACGCCAAGACCAAGGCCACAAAGAGCAAAGGGGATTTGCAGACTTCGGCAAGATCCTTGCCGGGGGCAGTTTTAGCAGACCCGGCAAGACCCTTGCCGTGGCAGTTTGTCTCACACCTACGGAGCGAGTCACCCTTGAGTCCACTGCCCCCATGGGGCAAGGATTCGGGAGACATCCACGTGGTGGCATGCAGATCTTTGTGAAGACATTCAAGATCAGATACACACTATAGAAGATGACGACCCTTAGCGGGATCCCAGCCAAGGAGGACCACAAGACCCCCGGCAAGAGCCTTGCCGGGGATGACAGCAGACGCCACGGCAAGACCCTTACCGAGGCCCCGGCAAGACCCTTGCCGGGGCTACGGCGAGGCCCTCGCCAAGGGCACCCGTAGGGCCACCATCGGGCCCACGCCAATCAAACCTTCACCGCCGTTCGCATGCAACCGCCAACCTAACCAGTTGGGCAGGCACCTACGTGGCGGCAAGCGGATCTTCGTGAAGACCCACCATTGCGCCACCTCACCGCCGCTGCCTACATGGCACCACGGGCACCGCCGCTGGCGGCGTGTTGACACGAAGGGAGCGGCGACGGACGAGACAGGCTCTCCTCGTCCTCGATAAAGCAAGGACACCTAAGCAAGACGCATTAATGGCGCCTTGTCATGTAATGCGAGGGATAAACTCGCATCACTGCATTCTTTCCACCTCCGTGGTGCCACTGTGGCAACCCCTTTCCCTATAAAAGGAGGCCCAAGGCGACCAAGAGGAGGATTCGGCCTTTTGGAGCTCCTCATGCCCCATTGCTAGTTCAAGAACACCAGATAAACAAACCACCAAAGCAAGAGTAGGGTTTTACGCATCCTTGCGTCGAACCTGGATAAAGAGATCGTGGTGCTATCTCTTTGATCCGCTCTTCTCACGACACCGCGCTTCGCAACCGTAGTAGGGATTCTTGTGATCCCATAGGTGTCGTTCCTACACCGACATCTTTGGCGCGCCAGGTAGGGGGCGCAGTTGTGAGAATCGGCTCTAGCAGTTAGTTCAGCGCTTCTTCATCGTCATGGCGCCCAAGAAGAAGACGACGGTGGCGGTTGGCCCGTCGGAAGCCGGACATCCCGTCCCGACGAGGGCGAGCAGCGGACCGGTCGTAGAAAGGACCCGGGGCGCTGTTAGCAAACACCAACACCGTCCCAGCAGCCGAAGTTTGGGAGGCGGCGATGTCCGTGCGCCTGGTAACGGGCCGCACGCCGCCAAATCCAAAGACGGAGCCAGGCCCTACGCGGGTGGCGCGGGGCCTTCCAAGATCGCTGCCACTCCGCTCGCAGGCGACGCGAGGGCTTCCAAGACACCCACGCCGGTGCCGACAGCGCGCTCTTCTCAAGCGGCGCGCGACGAACGGCGTAATCACACCGAGGACCCCAGGCGTCGCCGCGGAAAGAGCCCCGAGCGCCACTCCCGAGATTTAGAAGACCTGCCCGCTCGCCGAGGCGCTGGTGAAGGTGGCATGCGATCGCGAATCGTGATAGAGCTCCTTCGACATGGTCAAGTCGGGCGCATCGCCGCGATCCGTGTAGGTTTCACTGCCACCAACGCCAGCAGAAGCCCTGGCGCGCGCGCAGTTGCTCCTCAATTTTCCTCCCACTACGGGGAAACTCGACGAATGGAGAGCCACTATCCGAAGCCTTGTTGCGGCGGCCAACAAAGACGAACCAAGTCCGGTGGAGCCTCCGGGTCGACGCTCCGACGGAGTCCCGCGCACCAGTGGCAGGAGAGCCAGCGGCGCCGCAACCATGGTGCACTCGCCTCCTCCTTGCCCGGTACCGCGGACGCCAGCCCGTCGTGACGTTACGGGCGACGAGATCTCCGTAGCATCGTCCGACCCACGGGCCCACTGTGACCAGTGCCAAGTTCTTCGGGAACGAGAACATGAAGATGCTCGAAGCACTATCGAGCGCCGACGCGGAGCGCGCCACCAATCAGACAGGCGAGCAGGGCCTGCTGTGAGCCACCCGACACCGGGGAGCCCTGGAGGCCTACCTTACGAGGTAGGCTGTCCGGCTTTTACCCGAGTTGCGGCAGTTCCAGTGGCCCACTCACCGCACCTTCAAACCTGACGTGGGCGAAAAGTACAGTCGCAAGACCCACCCGTCCGAGTTCCTCAGCGTCTACACCATCGCGATGCAAGCTGCCGGAGCCCGCGACGATAAGGTGCTTGTGAATTACGTCCCGTCGGCTCTTAAACCCAACGCCATGTCGTGGTTGATGCACTTGCCGGTAGACTCTATTTCCTCCTGGTCGGATTTGTGCCATGAGTTCGTGGGCGCCTTTACTGGAGGCCACCAAGCCCATGGCCAAGCAAGCGACCTGCACGTCATTCCCCAGAAGGGAGGCGAGAGTCTCCACAAGTATATTCAGAGGATCAGCCGGGTACAGTACAATATCCCTGATGTTCACCCTGCCGCCATCATCAGCGCGTTCCATCACAAGGATAGTGTCTGGCTCTGCAAAACAAGTTCCACATACCACCATAGAGAGAATAACTTTTGCACAGATCTGCTGACGTATTCCGCGGCGTGACATCACACCATGGCTAGGCCTTTATATGAATCGTTTTTTTACTGTTCCACCTTAGCACGTTTAGCGAGGCGGTTTCCTTGGCACGTCTTATCAAAGCATAGATCATGCCCCCTTATTCCAGGATTCTCATCATTACGGACGTGGGTAACCCAACCGTGCCCGTTGGCACGCCTCCTCTATCAAAGGCGAGTCCTAATCGACCACGGGGTGGGCTCTTGGTATTCATCCTCTTTATAATGAGACCAAGGCCCTCTTCTTTTTACACCCTCCATCGAAGTTCGCCTCAAGGCTTCGAAGTTCTAACACCCAAAGCTTCAGATTTAGGCACTTCGGACTTTTGACGATGTCCGGCTCCGACCAGCACGGCCGATGGATGTCTTCTTCCGTCACGGAAGAAGATGTGCTAAAGCTGTGAGACGCTAGGTATCTAACCGGCGAGATTTCGCATAGGCTGCCTGCTCCAGGGCAGGTCATTCCCACTCCTGAGCCCAGCGAGAACGTAGTGTTCGTGTCTCACTTCCTTCGAGGTTTAGGCTTCCCAACGGATCCCTTTGTGCGGGGGCTCATGTTTTATTATGGGCTGGATTTCCATGACTTGAATCCGGAGTCCATCCTCCATATCTCGGCATTCATTGTTATATGTGAGGCCTTCCTCCATATTACCCCCCACTTTGGATTCTGGCTCAAGACCTTCAAGGTGGAGCCAAAGATGATCGAGGGGCAACAAGTAGAGTGCGGAGGGGCGGTTATAAGCAAATGTGCTGATGCTCCGTGGCCCGAGGGCTCTTTTCAAGAGGAGCTTGGTTTGTGGCAACGGAGTGGTTTTATATCACCGCCTCCTGTGGGCACCAAATGGGTGGCGCCTCGCCTTCCGCCAGGTCCACCACAGCCGGTCAAGGCCATGGGTCAACAAGGGGCTCGACTGGGGGCCGTCCAAGGACGTTCCCTTGCTGCAGGGCCGTATTCGAGACCTCCAGAAAAGAGAGATCAATCTGGTTGCAGTGGCACAGGTTATGTTGATCCGGCGCCTTCGCCTGCAAACGCCGCCTCCGCCTGTGGGAATTTAATCCGAGGGACCACGAAGCCTCCAAAATTTTATGGGCACGGCGCCCGTGGAGATGTATAAACTGTTCTTCGGATCACAAGAGAAGTGTCCGGACCTGACTGAGGATGCAGGACTAAGCTGCAATCGCCCAGATACTAAAGTAAGTAGTCCTGTAACCGGACAAGCTGTCCATTCATTTATCATATGTATATGCCCTTTAAAGGAGCCGTTTCTTGAACAGGAGTGGATAGCCAAGGCAAAGTTAATAAGGTGTCCAGCTCCCCTCCCTGAGACCACGCCAGATCCCATGCTGACCCAGATGTTGAAGGCCGCGCCTTTTGAAGAAGGCGAAGGAGGGAGCGGGGAAGCAACTGCCTCTACGAAAGAGGCTATCAAGGAAGGAGGGATTAAAAGTCCCATCCTTCGAGGAGAGAAGAGGACCGCTTGAAGATCCGAGGTCAAGGCCTCAAAGAGGGAAAGGAATCTTCGCTGAGAGTCCCGGCTGGGAAGTAACCCAGCCGCACTATTTCCCAAGGGGATCAGCCTCCAATGAGCCGTAAGTAAAAAGAAGGGTCTTGTAAATAAGAAACATCCCTGCATTTATTTATGAAGATAACCGAAATTGTACCTTGTAGTTCGGACCTCAGCCCTTCTCAGCAGAGCTCGCCTTCTGGGATCTTCTTCCGGAGATGATGGAGAGCCAACGCCTCCACCTGCCGCACCCTCATGCGGGCGGACGACCCCGAGGTGTCGCTATGAGGGTTCCCCAAGTCCGGCGGGGCCGAAAGGTCCAGCACCAAGTGGTGTGCGGTCGGAGGAGCTGAAGGATCTGCTCGGGCGAGCGGCTATCTCAGAAGATCACCATGCTCTAATGGGTACGGTGATTGAAAGAATTGCATCCGCAGAGAGCGGATTGCATGAAGCCGTCAGAAGTTTACTGACGGAGTTCGAGGTACGCAAAAATGATGTACCTTCTGACAGTTATGCATATAGAATGCGCCCTGTATAAATGGTAGCCCCTGAGACTCGGTATGTTGTCAAAATTGACAGCGTGCCGAGGATCAAAATCTCAGTTATAACATATCGCCGCTCCTAAATAGGTGGCGGGGCGTCCGGTGGCCAGCCGAACTGATGAATATGCCGAACTAAAGCGGCAGCTTGACGAGGCGGATGTGGACATCGCGCTGGTCAACAAACGGTTTGACGACTCACAAGGTATGCGACTTCTACACGGACACCTGGTAAGGGAGCTTGACGCCCATGTCTTACTATTTTTATGCTTAATGCAGATGGTGCCGCTGCTGTGGAAGAGCTGCGGCGGAACTCGCCGAGCGAAAGAGCAAGCCGAGATAGTAATGTGGCGCTTTAAGGGCGGCCAAAGAGCTAGAAGTCAACAGGCTGCTCATCGCCGGGTTAAAGAGGAAATGGCGAAATGGCCAGAAAATTGAAGGATACTACCGACCGCTGCGAGGTTATTGAAAAAAAGAATGCCAAGCGGAGCAAGAGGGCTGAAAAAGGCCGCCGAATCCAAGAATGCCCATTCGCTTTGAGAGCTGCCAAGGAGGAGCTGAGTCAGGCCGGGCAATTGCGGCCGAAAACCGCTTTCTTGCGGAGGAAATATACGGATCCAAAGTATGCTCAATTGGACAAGTTGTGGAGTTCGGAGGATGCTTATCTCGACTTAGCGGCGAAGCGCCATGGACGCGATTGAGCACTTCCGAGGCCAGAAGGGGCACATAAGGGAAGAGCTATATTGGTCGCAATTCCATAGTCTGGAACGTCTTCTTCCGTTGACCGATCGGTTGGCCGAATGGGCCGAGCTAAATCGACTATCCGGACTTGCCATGAAGCATGTCATGACTCATTTGTGGCCGGGCGGACCCCAAATTAAGAGTTATTTTGGTTTAGTGCAGCAGTTCCTTGCGCGGTATCATCAGACGACGCAATAAAGCGGTCGGCATGTATTGAGGGAGCGCGGATGGCTCGCCCGTGTCAAGACATACCGGGCATATATGAAGGCCACCGACGTTGCATCCCAAGATTCGGACAAGCCGAGTACCGCCGAGCACTACTTTGAGGAAGTCTCGCAGGCGCTTGCTTAATAGAGACGCAGATTTCGAAGGATATTATGTTTAAATGACATGTATGATTTGTGAAAACGATGTTTCAATATAATATAAGAGCTTTTTATACTTGTGCGTTCAAGTAGTAAACTACTCCCGTGGGGGCCGTTTATGTATATGTATATATAACTGAAAGATGGTAGTCCTTGGTTTCAAATTTCACGCACATAGTGCGGGGTGTTTGCAAAGAAGGCGCTTTTTCACACTTAATCCAACGTCTTGGTCCTGTTAAGGAGGTGGTAGCTTAGCAAACTAGGCAACCGGACTATAATGCTTTATCACTTTCACTTAACCATAGGAGTTCGAGGGTGGGGCTACTATATAGCCCCTGGGGGCACCCCACTCTCCCGAATTCGGGGTGCGTATGTGCCTGACCGAAAACCGGTCCTTCGTTAATGTGGAGGAATCCTAAACATTCCGATGAGTCATCGAGTGGTTGACCAGTCTCTCGCTATATAATGACAAATCGGTTTTGCTTTCATCGAGGTGCTCGCGGCCGAACCGGGCACAATCGCAGTAGTTCTCCGGTGCCGCGTTAGCCGATAAAACGGAACGTAAGGTAGCAAAACTCAGGAGCCGGGCAAACCCAACATTTGACCAAAGACATGATTCGGAGCTGATGCATATAAGGCCTAACTCGAGACGCCGAATACTCCCTAAGGTATTCGGTCTTTATAATAACGGGCAGAATAATGCCCTAAGCCCCGTGTCCGTGCACGCATAAAAATGTTGGTGCGGCCAATGCCAAACGCCAGCCTCCTCCTCGGTTATAGTAAGAAACCGGGGATGTATATCAACAAGAGACAGTAAAAAAGGTTTACGCAGGTCTTAATCTGAAAAGAATCCTTGCAACGGGTCCCTCATCGCACGTCTGCGCTACCGTGTCTCCGTTGTGCCGTATCTCGGACGGGTGTAGCACGTTGTTCATCTGTAAAGAGAGGAACTTAGTTTAAAAGAAAAAGGATCGTGCAAAAGATGTACTTTATATTAAATAAACAGAGTACGATTCGAAGAAGTGAATAAAATTGAGCTTTAGTTTCTCTTGTGATACATGCGTGCAGCCCCTTGTATGGGGGTATGCCACTAGTAGGCGCCGGACTCGTCTAGCCGTGTCCGGGGTTTGAATGACCAATTCAGGTTCTTTGACTAGCGGAGCCGGATAGGTGTGGGGCTGTCAAGGTAGTCTCACGTTCTTCCGTGCTCGAGTAACACTTAATACTTCCTTTTAGTGAGATGATGTCGCGTGGACCGGGCATTTTAAGTGTTAGAGATGCATAATGCGGTATTGCATTAAAGCGGGCGAAAGCTTCAAGGCCCCAATAGTGCTTGATGGCTACTTTTAAATGGGGCGACATGGAAGACTAACTTTTCAAGGACGGAAGTTGTCGGATGAACCGAACACAACTTCTAACAAGAGGAGCCCGTACAATGGGCATATGGGCCTGGAATTACCCCTTTAAAGGAGGTGTTGCTATTGCGAATTTTGGTTGGGTCTATCCCCATCCTGCGGATTGTGTCCTGATATATCAGGTTTATGTCACCGCGCCATCCATGAGGACTTGTGTAAATTGGAATCCGTCAATTATAGGATCCAATATCAAGGCAGTCCATCCTGCGCTCCGGATACTTTCGGAATAGTCCTGATGGTCGAAGGTGATTGGTTTTGACAACCAGTGTGCGACGCGCATTTTAGTGGGCGCCGCTCTGTTTTTCCCTTTGATCACGTGAAGTGAGTTTACGATTTTAACCTCTTGTGGAAAATTCTTTTGTTTTCCGGGGCTCTGCTTGTGGTGCTCGTCGTCATCTTCACTTGGTGTGCCGAGCCCCTTGTGTTCGGCTTTGAGTCTGCCGGACTGTTTGAAGACCCAACAATCTCTGTGGGTATGGTTTGCAGGCCTCCCGGGAGTACTGTGGATTTGACACATCTTGTCCAAGATTTTGTTTAAGTTGGATAGCTCATCGCTATTGTCCTTAAGGGGCAGTTTTTTGTTGTTCTGCCATGAGCTATTGAATCCGGCGTTGACTGTCGCGCTCTTTGGACTGTTCCTTTTAATCCGGCGCTGGTCCTTGTTGCGCCGTGGTTTCCCGTTTCCATCTCTGACTTCGGATGTACTTGGGTCGCTGGTGCTGCATCTTGCTAGCCAGCTATCCTCTCCCGCGCAAAAGCGGGTCATGAGGCTTGTTAATGCGGCCATTGTTCTTGGCTTCTCTTGGCCGAGGTGTCTGGTGAGCCATTCGTCTCGGACGTTGTGTTTGAAAGCTGCTAAGGCTTTGGCGTCCAGACAGTCGACTATTTGGTTCTTTTTAGTAAGGAACCTGTTCCAGAATTTCCGGGCTGACTCTCCGGACTGTTGAGTTATGTGACTTAGATCGTCTGCATCCGGAGGGCAGACATAGGTCCCCTGAAAATTTGCCCGAAACGCATCCCCGAGCTCTTCCCAGCTTCCAATGGTGTTTTCGGGGAGGCTTTTAAGCCAATGCCGAGCTGGCCCTTTGAGTTTGAGGGGTAAGTATTTTATGGCGTGGAGATCATCTCCTCTAGCCATGTGTATGTGGAGGATGTAATCCTCGATCTGCATCTCGTGGTCTGTTGTTCCGTCGTATGCCTCTATGTTTACGGGTTTGAATCCCCGGGAATTCATGATCCAGACCTCATCGGTGAAACATAGGGGATGTGCGGCGCTCGTATTTGGGTGTGCCGTGATGTTCGGATATTTGGCGTGTTGCATTGCTTTGAAGAGCTTGCTTTCTCGGCCCATAGACGGACCTAATCGGGCCATCCTTTTGATGTGAGTCCTTATGCGGATCGCATATCAGCTTGTGTCTTGGCGCCATTTGCTGCTCTCTTTTTGCCGTGGGGTCGACCATCCGACGGGTGGCCTTCTTACTTTTGATTGTGGTGGCTCTAAGGCCTCCTCGTCAAATTCGGGCAGTAGCTTTCTTTTTGGGTAGCTCTTTGTTCGGCGACTGTCGCCGTATTTTTCTGTGGTGTTGAATACTTTGCTCCATCTGATCTTGAGTGCATCTTCCGCTCTTTTGAGCTTCCGCTTCTGCTTTTTCAGGCTACGCTCAGTGGCGATGAGCCTTTTCTGGAGGTTATTTTGCTCCAACAATTTGTCCGGCATGAGATCATCCAGACTGTTGTATTCGGGGACGGGTTGTTTATCCAAGTTGTCTTGTTCGGACGATCGCCGATAGCGTGTTAAATGCCGTCCACCCGTTCGCCCTGCTCTATGGCTGGGTCTCTGTTGAGGCGGGACTTGGTTCGGCGTTTACGTTGCCGTTTTGAAAGCTTTTCGAGGGATTTATCCTTCGTAGCATCCCGTTGTTCCTCGTCTTCATTTCCTTTAAGAGTATCCGCCATGTATACATCATGGGATGAGGTGGTTGTCCAGCATTCTATAGGCGCTGGTTCATGGTTGTATCCTACATCGTCGTCCATACCGTCGATGTCTTCGGAGTCGAAATCGAGCACGTCGTGTAAGCTTTCGACAATGGCTACGAAGTGGGTGGTGGGTGGGCATTGAATTTCTTCGTCGTCCGCATCCCAACCTTCCTAACCATAGTCCGGCCATGGCTCTCCGGATAAAGAGAGAGACTTTAGTGAATTCAGGATGTCGCCAAAGGGCGAGTGCTGAAAGATGTCCGCGGCAGTGAACTCCATGACCGGCGCCCGATCGGATTCGATTGGCAGGGGCGCGGAGGTTTCGGAGTCCGGAGAGGAGTCCGGCACCCTGGAGTCGAGGTCTTCGCAAGGGACAAGGATGGAGTCCGGCTCAATCGCCGTAGAGATCGTATCCCTCGAGGCGGTGTCCAACCACTCGTCCTCGATCGGGGAATCCGGCTCCGGATTAAGGGTCGGAGCGGATGCTAGTGCGGCCTCCAGGGCACTGTTCGGCTGCAGAGCTAGATCATGCCCATCGAGACAGTGCGGCACGCTTGGCCGCGGCTTGAATCCATCGAAGATCAAGTCTCCGCGGATATCGGCCGTATAGTTCAAACTTCCAAATCTGACCTGATGGCCAGGGGCGTAGCTTTCGATCTGCTTCCGGATGGCCTGCTTAATTGGTCCGCAGCAAAGCCGCCGAATCTGAAGATCTGTCCGGGAGAAAAGTCTCACCCTGGACGCGTCGTTGTTGATGATCGAAGGAGCCATCGGGCCTATCGGTGACGGCATATTGTGGAACTCTCAATGAAAGCACCAATGTCGGTGTCAAAACCGCGGATCTCGGTAGGGGGTCCCGAATCGTGCGTCTAGGCGGATGGTAACAGGAGACAAGGGACACGATGTTTTTAATCAAGTTCGGGCCCTCTCGATGGAGGTAATACCCTACCCCGCTTGATTAATATTGATGATATGGGTAGTACAAGAGTAGATCTACCACGAGATCAAGGAGGCTAAACCCTAGAAGCTAGCCTATGGTATGATTGTTGTTCGCCCCACGGACTAAAACCCTCCGGTTTATATAGACACTTTCGATAGGTTAGGGTTACACGCAGTCGATTACAATGGTAGGAGATCTACATATCCGTATCGCCAAGCTTGCCTTCCACGCCAAGGAAAGTCCCATCCGGACACGGGACGAAGTCTTCAATCTTGTATCTTCATAGTCTTGGAGTCCAGCCGTGACGATAGTCCGGCTATCCGGACACCCCCTAGTCCGGGACTCCCTCAGTGGGCGCGAGAGATTACAGCGGCAGAGCCGTCGTTTGATGCCCAAAGGCCGCTGAAGTGGTCCGGCACACCTATCATTTTTGACACTGAGGACCACCCTGATCGCACTACTGCGGTCGGGTGCTTGCCATTGTTGGTTTCACCAACAATATGCAACCTCAGGATGACGAAGATGCTAGTCGATGGCGGGGCCGGTCTGAACTTGATCTCTTTGCCGTGATCGAGAAACCGCAGATTCTGATGGAGACCTCGAAGAGACGGGCACGCTTCGTGGGGTCAACCCAGGAAGAAGCCAACCCAAGGGAAAGGTCACGCTACCTGTGACTTTTGGAAGTGACCTGAACTTCAGGACGGAGAGGATCGTGTTCGATGTTGCCAAGATCCCCTTGCCCTACAACGGGATCCTTGGCCGCCCAAAGGTCTTGGCCAAGTTCATGGTGGCGCCACACCACGCCTACAACACCTCAAGATGCCAGACCTGTGACGATCATCACCATCCCTCCGACAAGAAAGATGCACCGACGGCGCCGACCAACTATACCAAAGAAGCGATTCAGCAGAATGCCGCCGCTAGGGCACTTGCTCCTGCCATTGGGACCCCGGGAGGGAACAAGAAGAAGAAGACCAGTGAGACCTCGGACACCCACTCCGACAAGCGCACCTCTTGGGAGTGTAGCGCTGCCATCGAGGACGTGCCAGAGAGCTCCACCGGCGGAAACAAGAAGCCCAGGGCCATACCGCCGGGAACCAAGAAGGTTTCTGTCAATGAGGACGGCACGGGAGGAGCTTTCACCATAAGCTCCACCCTCGATGACAAAGAGGAATACGCGCTCGTCACCTTCCTGCGGGCGAATGTCGATGTGTTTGCATGGCAAGCTTCCGACATCCCCGGCGTTCCCAGGGAGGTGATTGAGCACCACCTTGCCGCTCGCCTCATCGCGGCTGCCAAGCGATCGAAGCAAGCTTTGGAACGACAAGAGTTCATCACGTAAGAGATCCGAAACCGAAGCAGCGGGTTTGGTAAGAGGTGCTCCATCCAACGTGGTTGGCCAATCCGGTCATGGTGCGCAAGGCAAATGGGAAGTGGAGGTTGTGTATTTATTACACGATATCAATAAGGCTTGCCCTAAAGACCCCTTTACCGCTGCGCCAAGATCGATCAGATTGTTGACTCCACGGCTGGGTGTGATATGTTGTCATTCCTCGACGCCTACTCCGGCTACCACCAGATCTTCATGGCAAGAGAAGACGAAGAGAAGACAGCATTCATCACCCCGTGTGGCATGTATTGTTTCATGCGGATGCCTTTCGGGTTGAAGAGTACTGGTTCGACGTTTGCAAGGGCGGTCCAGATTGGTTTTGAACCCCAGCTCCATAGAAATATGGAGGCTTATATGGATGACATAGTGGTCAAAACCAAGGACAGTAACCCTCATACCAGATTTGCAAGAAACATTTGCAAACCTGCAAGATCAATCTCAAGCTAAACCCCGAGAAGTGCGTCTTTGGCGTGCAGTCCGCAAGCTTCTCGGGTTCTTGGTGTCACAAATGGGATAGAGGCCAATCCGGACAAAATCAAAGCTATAGAGCAGATTGAAGCACCCAAGCGAATCAAGGATGTGCGTCGGCTTGCTGGTTGCGTCGCCGCCATGGGCAGGTTCATTTCCAAGTCTGCCGAGCGCGCCCTTCCCTTTTTCAAGATCCTGAAGAAGGCAGGCCCAATGGAGTGGACGCCAGAAGCCGAAGAAGCATTGCAAGGTTTGAAGAGATACCTCTCTTCCGCGCCAATACTAGTTGCGCCTAGGCCACAGAGCTGTTGTCGCTATACTGGCGGCAAATGCACCGTGGTCGATGCCGCACTGGTGGCGCAGAGAGAGGTTGACGACGAGGAGATGGCAGCAGCAGAGCCCGACACCACCAATGTAGAGACGACACAGCCAGTTGGAGTGCCGCCAAAGAAGAAAATGATGCAGCACCCGGTCTACTTTGTTAGTTCCCTCCTGCAGGGGGCTAGATCAAGGTACTCCGGCGTAAACTGCTCTTCGCCTTCTTATGGCCTCGAGGAAGCTGCATCACTACTTCCGTGCACACGAGATCACTGTTGTTACTCGCTTCCTCTCTGAACGGATATTGCACAATCCGGATGCAACGGGAAGAATTGTGGAATGGGCATCGGAGCTGTCCAACTTTGGCCTCAAATTTGGAAGTACTTCGACGATTCAGAGCCGAGTCCTAGCGGAGTTCATTGCGAATCGGATCGCAACGCCTGACGAAGAAGTCCAAGAGACTGCTCTCCGGCAAGGAGGCAAGTTGTGATTGGATCATGTACTTTGATGGAGCTTTTTCCTTACAAGGCGCCGGGGCTGGCGTACTGCTTGTCGCGCCCACCGGAGAGCACCTCAAGTACGTGGTCCAGATGCACTTCCCCAGGGAGGTGTCAACCAACAATACGGCAGAGTACGAAGGGCTGCTTGCCGGTATTAGGATCGCGGCGGACCTCGGAATCAAGAAACTCATCATCAGGGGAGACTCGCAGCTTGTCGTCAAGCAAGTCAACAAGGATTACTAGAGCCCATTGATGAAGGCCTACATCGATGAAGTGAGAAAGCTGGAAGAGCGTTTCAACGGTATCTGGTGAGCACGTTCCCGAGCGGAGAACGATATCGCCGATTACTGTCAAAACACGCTGCCCTCAAGCTACCTGTGGAACCAGGTACCTTTGTGCTTTAGCTAACTCAGCCATTCGTTGATCCATCAACAGAGCAGAATAAGAGGAGGAAATCAGGGCCCGGCAAGTACTTTCCCGCCGAGCTCCCCGGAGCCACCGGCAAGGATGTTGCCGGGGATACTGAGCCCGCCACGGGACGACTGGCTCCGGCGGAGCGTCAAGCTCTTGCCGTCGAGACGGCCGCTCCTGTAGCGGAGGAAATGCCTTTGGTCCTTGCCGTTGAGCCCCAGGCTCCGGCGTGGGCACAGCATACCGTCTGATTCTTTCAAACAGGGGAACTTCCTGAGGAGCAGGAAGAAGCGGAAAAAGTAGCCCGTCACTCTACCATGTACCAGTTCGTCGATGACGTTTTGTACAGAAAGAGGCCGAACAGTGTGAAATTGAAGTGTATCCCTCGGGAGGAAGGACTGGAGCTGTTGGCAGAGATACACGGAGGCATATGTGGATCCCACATTGGGTCAAGGGCCCTTGCCGGCAAGACATTCCGGCAAGGCTTCTTCGCCCACCGCCTCCAGATGCGACGACACTAGTCACCGGTGTGAAGCGTGTCAGCCCATTCAAAGAAGCTTCATCAGCCAGCTCAAGCCCTTCAAACCATTCCTCTCTCCTGCCCTTCTCGATGCAGGGGCTCGACATCTTGGGCCCTTTCCCCCGCGCCGTTAGGGCTTTGAGTACTTGTACGCTGCCATCGACAAGTTCACAAAGTGGCGGAGATGGAGGCGATGAGGAAGGTCACAGCTCGGTCGGCCGTCAAATTCTTCAGGACTAGTGTGCCGCTTTGGCGTACCAACAGGTTATCACCGACAACGGCACCACAGTTCTAAGCCGCACCTTCATGCAATATACCCAAGACCTCGGCAGCAGAAGTCTGCTTCGCCTGCTGCTCACCCGAAGCAATGGTCAAGCTGAGAGGGCAAATGCTGAAATCATGCGAGGATTAAGGACCAAGACCTTTGACAGGCTGCACAAGAGTGGAAGGCACCGGATTGATGAGTTGCGGCGGTTCTTTGGTCGATCAGACGACGCCAAAACGAGCCACCGCCGCATACCTTTTGCCCCGGTATACGGGCGTATAGCAGTTCTCCCCATCGAACTCATATACGGGTCACCTCGAGTGCTCGCTTATGTCGAAGCTTGAGCAAGAGCAATCTGCGGCAAGATGACGCAGTGCTCCTTGAGGAAGATCGCCTTCGGCAAATGTGAGAGCAGCACGCTACCAAAGCAAGCCTTGCGCCGCTACCATAGCCGCAAGGTTCATGCCCGAAGCCTTGAGGAGGGCGACCTTGTCCTTCGGCGCGTTCAATTGGCCAAGAATTCCAACAAGTTGACGCCAAAGTGGGAAGTCCCTTATCGGGTAATACGAGTCACCAGGCCCGGCGCTGTCCGCTTGGAGACCAAAGATGTTGTTCCGGTGACTAACTCCTGGAACATTGAGCATCTTCGCAAGTTTTACCCGTAAAGCGCGGCTTGCCAGACCCCTCGGCAAGCCACCTTTTGTACAAGCATTGCCGATGATGCATGTAACCCTTTGTACAAAGCCGGTATGCAGACCACGAGCATAAATAAAGCGGCTGGCGCCCTAAGTTATAGCATGCATGCTAGGTCGAGTCTCGTCCTTGGTTAGGGTTGATAGTGCTCAGCAGCGACTAACCCCTAGCTTAGAGGTCGAGTGTGCGTCTCTCTGCCGTTATTTTGTCTTCTTTGGTTCGCAGGACTCACAGATATCCTTGCTGGATCACTTGAGGACGAAAAAGAAAAGAGGGACAGACTGGCATCTAGACCCCGGCAAGCTAGTATTACCGGGGGCTGCGAGTACAAAGATTCACCCACGGCAAACCAGAGTTGCCACTTCAGATAAGTTTTTCATCCCTTATCATGCATTTCCTTATGGACTGAGGTATGTGAAACCTCGTTTTTTCCCAAAGCTACCATGCTCCCCTGAAACTCTAGGGCCTAGGGCTCGTTCCTGGGGCCAGGTTTGGTCGTAGTCGCGGCAGCAAAAGGATGAAACGAGGAGCCTGAACCCACCTCATCCTCGCCTCCTGAAAGCGTGAGAAAGGTCGGCGAAGTGGGAAGACGGCGGGCCTCATGTCGGGCAAGGAAATGTTTACCTTATGGATATCAAGGATTTACTCCTTATCGTGGGTTCTACCCGCAAACAAATGACCCGGCAAGCATCCCTTTTTCATTAAAAACATTCCACTCAGGTACAGTCCATAGGGAATGAAAAACATGAATGATGGGATTACAAGTTTTAAATTCAGCTAAGGCCCGAAGGCTTACAAACTAAAAAGAGATAAGGTGCCCGTAACCCCTCTCTTGCCCCTCTCTTCAGGAGGCAGGTCAAGGAGGCGAAAAGGGCAAAAGGGGCGCCTAGACGAGCTACGAGTGGCAGAAGACACCAAGAGAACATCTCGGTGGCCGTCCGAAGGCTGGATGGAGATGGCGGCGCCGGAAGCAGAGCTCGAAGACGAGGCGGCAGGACGTCAGCACGCGTCGAAGGTGTCGGCGCCCGCGTGCTCTGATTTGACGGCCTTGCCGCCCGCCCTCTTCCTCTTCCGTAGCCTCCCAACGCCAGCCGCCCAAGGAAACGACCCCGAGAAGTTCAGGAAGCCAGCGACACAGATGATGGGATCGCCGGTGCCGCACGGAGCGGCGCCCGACACCTAGTCGGACCCGTCATCCTGCCGCTGCTACCTCGTCGTCATGCCGCTGTCCTCCTCGCCACTCCCGCTCGAGGAGGAGGCCTTCGCTATCAAGAGCTCTCCACGCAGCACCTTGCCCGAGTCCCGGCACCAAGACCTTGACGGAGGAGGCCGCCCTCCATCAGCTTGAAATGGAGAGTGAGCCCCGCCGTCAAGCGGTGGATATGAGCGAATGTCTTCCACCCTCGACCAAGGTACATCACGTGAGGGGCTGGAAAGTCGACGTGAACTCGCGTACCGCTGATCCAACAGCCCCTCATGTGCAACCGCAATGACTCCGGCGGATCCAGGTCCATCTCGCTCGCGAATGGAGTCGGGAGACGAAGGCGACGAAGAGGCGGCCGGTGCAGCCTGACGAAGAACTCGCAAGGATCATCACCAACATGGCCCTCCGTGGGGGGAGGAACTACTGGCGGAGGCGGGACCGGCGTGCCGCCTGCTTCTCCTTTTCCTGGCGCCTCGGCCTCGCCCACGGCCTCGCTGGCCTCGCTCCCCTTCCCTCGCGGTGGCTCTGCCACCGCAGTGAAGGAGAAGGAAGGAGACGTTGTCGAGCGGCGACCCTTGCCGCCACCGTTGAAGAACCAGGATTCCCTCTCTCCATGGCGGATGGAGGGAGGGGGAGCAGAAGCTGAAGGAAGGAGAAGATGGAAGAGTGCGGGACGCCGTTCCCCCCCCCCCTCCCCCGCTCCTTATAAAGGAACGAGGTGGGGGCACGGCCGCCCCGCTCAGCCAATCAAGATGCGGAAGGCGCAGGGAACTGGGACCAACCCGCTGCACCAACCCGCGGCGGCCCAGTTTCCCGCCTCCACCGTTCGCCACCCCAAACGCATGAGAACCACGTGGCGGGCATGCGGGACCGAGGCGACGGGTGAGGCGACCTCTCCCCACCCCGTGATCATGGGGAGTGGACGCCTTGAAGACCATGCTCCGGCCCCGTTCAGCAAATGGGCCGCGCCTCCACGCCTCCCTCCGTTTATGGGGAAGGCGCGAACTGCCCCCTTTTACTGCGACGTGACGCATGCGCGCAGAGCTCAGCCCCACACATGCCGCCCATGTCACGCACGCCTCCCCACGCCGAGCCACGCGCGGGAGGCATGGGAAGCGCAGCGCGCGAAGAGACTTACCGCGGTAAAAACCACCCTGCCTGCCCGCGCACCGTTTTTGGGCCTAGCCCAACGACGCGATTGCGCTTACGTGTGGCCCAGGCCCGGGGGCTCCTGTCGGTGTACAAAAAGAGGGGTACACTTTTTGTACCCCTATAATTGTGCACGGGCAGTCTGAGCCACGGACACCGCCGCACTGAGCAAGGCAAGGGAGGTAAGCCAAGGTAAGGCCGAAGCTCGAGAGGAGCAGAGCGACGCCAAGACCAAGGTCACAAAGAGCAAAGGGGACGAAGCAGACTCCCCCGGCAAGATCCTTGCCGGGGGCAGTTTTAGCAGACCCGGCAAGACCCTTGCCGTGGCAGTTCGTCCCACACCTACGGAGCGAGTCACCCTTGAGTCCACTGCCCCCATGGGGCAAGGATTCGGGAGACATCCCCGTGGTGGCATGCAGATCTTTGTGAAGACATTCAAGATCAGATACACACTATAGAAGATGATGACCCTTGGCGGGATCCCGGCCAAGGAGGACCACAAGACCCCCGGCAAGAGCCTTGCCGGGGATGACAGCAGACGCCACGGCAAGACCCTTGCCGAGGCCCAGGCAAGACCCTTGCCGGGGCTACGGCGAGGCCCTCGCCAAGGACACCCGTAATGCCACCATCGGGCCCACGCCAATCAAACCTTCACCGCCGTTCGCATGCAACTGCCGACCTAACCAGTTGGGCAGGCACCTACGTGGCGGCAAGCGGATCTTCGTGAAGACCCACCATTGCGCCACCTCAGCTGCCTCCCTGCCTACATGGCACCATGGGCACTGCTGGTCAGGGCGCGTGTCGACACGAAAGGGAGCGACGACGAACGAGACAGGGCTCTCCCTCGTCCCCGATAAAGCAAGGACACCTAAGCAAGACGCATTAATGGCGCCTTGTCATGTAATGCGAGGATAAACTCGCATCATCAGACCCTTTCCACCTCCGTGTGCCACTGTGGCAACCCTTTCCCTATAAAAGGAGGCCCAAGGCGACCAGGAGGAGGATTCGGCCTTTTGGAGCTCCTCACGCCCCATTGCTAGTTCAAGAACACCAGATAAACAAACCACCAAAGCAAGAGTAGGGTTTTACGCATCCTTGCGGCCCGAACCTGAATAAAGAGACCGTGTGCTATCTGATTGATCCTCTCTTCTCACGACCCCCGCGCCCCGCAACCGTAGTAGGGATTCTTGTGATCCCATAGGTGTCGTTCCTACACCGACATCTTTGGCGCGCTGTAGAAGCGCGATTGTGAGAATCGGCTCAGCAGTTAGTTCAGCGCTTCTTCATCGTCATGGCGCCCAAGAAGAAGACGACGGTGGCGGTTGGCCCGTCGGAAGCCGGACATCCCGTCCCGACGCGGGCGAGCAGCGGACCGGTCGCAGAAAGGACCCGGGGCGCTGTTCGCGAACACCAACACCGTCCCAGCAGCCGAAGTTTGGGAGGCGGCGATGTCCGTGTGCCTGGTAACGGGCCGCACGCCGCCAAATCCAAATACGGAGCCAGGCCCTACGCGGGTGGCGCGAGGCCTTCCAAGATCGCTGCCACCCCGCTCGCGGGCGACGCGAGGGCTTCCAAGACTCCCACGTCGGCGCCAACGGCGCACTCTTCTCAAGCGGCGCGCGACGAACGGCGTAATCACGCCGAGGACCCCAGGCGTCGCCGCGGAAAGAGCCCCGAGCGCCACTCCCGAGATTTAGAAGACCTGCCCGCTCGCCGAGGCGCTGGTGAAGGTGGCATGCGACCGTGGAATCGTGATAGAGCTCCTTCTGACATGGTCAGAAGTTGGAGAACGTCGCGATCCGTGCAGGTTTCGCTGCCACCAACGCCAGTAGAAGCCCTGGCGCACGCGCAGTTGCTCCTCGATTTTCCTCCCACTACAGGGAAACTCGACGAATGGAGAGCCACTATCCGAAGCCTTGTTGCGGCGGCCAACAAAGACGAACCAAGTCCGGTGGAGCCTCCAGGTCGACGCTCCGACGGAGTCCCGCGCACCAGTGGCAGGAGAGCCGGCGGCGCCGCAACCATGGTGCACTCGCCTCCTCCTTGCCCGGTACCGCGGACGCCAGCCCGTCGCGACGAGATCTCCGTAGCATCGTCCGACCCACGGGCCCACTATGACCAGCGCCAAGTTCTTCAGGAACGAGAACATGAAGACGCTCGAACCACTATCGAGCGCCCGGCGCGAGCGCGCCACCAATCGACAGCGAAAGCGTGGCCTGCTGTGAGCCACCCGACACCGGGAGCCACGAGGCCTACCTTACGAGGTAGGCTGTCCGGCTTTTACCCGTGAGTTGCGGCAGTTCCAGTGGCCCACTCACCGCACCTTCAAACCTGACGTGGGCGAAAAGTACAGTGGCAAGACCCACCCGTCCGAGTTCCTCAGCGTCTACACCATCGCGATGCAAGCTGCTGGAGCCCGCGGTGATAAGGTGCTTGCGAATTACTTCCCGTTGGCTCTTAAACCCAACGCCATGTCGTGGTTGATGCACTTGCCGGTAGACTCTATTTCCTCCTGGTCGGATTTGTGCCATGAGTTCGTGGGCGCCTTTACTGGAGGCCACCAAGCCCATGGCCAAGCAAGCGACCTGCACGTCATTCCCCAGAAGGGAGGCGAGAGTCTCCACAAGTATATTCAGAGGTTCAGCCGGGTACAGTACAATATCCCTGATGTTCACCCTGCCGCCATCATCAACGCGTTCCATCAGAACGTGCGTAACTGCAAGATGCGCGAAGAGCTGGCAATGAACAAGGTGAGACATGTAGCAGAACTCTATGTTCCTGTTGACAAATGTGCCCGGGCTGAAGAGGGAAGGAAGTACCCCGGCGAAGATGCCGGCATGGAAACCGACTCCTCAGATGAGGATATTGCCGCCCCGGGTCACACATACGACCTCCGGCAAATCCTGGACGATAGAACAGGACACACACGATCGATCTATGTCGGTGTACAAAAAGAGGGGTACACTTTTTGTACCCCTATAACTGTGCACGGGCAGTCTGAGCCATGGACACCGCCGCACTGAGCAAGACTAGAGAGGTGAGCCAAGGTAAGGCCGAAGCTCGAGAGGAGCAGAGCGACGCCAAGACCAAGGCCACAAAGAGCAAAGGGGACGAAGCGGACTCCCCCGGCAAGATCCTTGCCGGGGGGCGGTTTTAGCAGACCCGACAAGACCCTTGCCGTGGCAGTTCGTCCCACACCTACGGAGCGAGTCACCCTTGAGTCCACTGCCCCCATGGGGCAAGGATTTGGGAGACATCCCCGTGGTGGCATGCAGATCTTTGTGAAGACATCCAAGATCAGATACACTCTATAGAAGATGACGACCCTTGGCGGGATCCCAGCCAAGGAGGACTGATAGACCCGGCAAGAGCCTTGCCGGATGATACAGACGCCACGGCAAGACCCTTGCCGGGGCTACGGCGAGGCCCTCGCCAAGGACACCCGTAGGGCCACCATCGGGCCCACGCCAATCAAACCTTCACCGCCGTTGGCATGCAACTGCCGACCTAACCAGTTGGGTAGGCACCTGCGTGGCGGCAAGCGGATCTTCGTGAAGACCCACCATTGCGCCACCTCAGCTGCCTGCTTGCCTACATGGCACCACGGGCACCGCTGCCAGGCGGCGTGTTTATTATCGAAGGGAGCGGCGACGACGAGACAGGCTCTCTCCCATCCCCGATAAAACAAGGACACCTAAGCAAGACGCATTAATGGCGCCTTGTCATGTAATGCGAGGGATAAACTCGCATCATCAGAGCCCTTTCCACCTCCCTGTGTGCCACTGTGGCAACCCCTTTCCCTATAAAAGGAGGCCCAAGGCGACCAGGAGGAGGATTCGGCTTTTTGGAGCTCCTCACGCCCCATTGCTAGTTCAAGAACACCAGATAAACAACCCACCAAAGCAGGAGTAGGTTTTTACGCATCCTCGCGGCCCGAACTCAGATAAAGAGACCGTGTGCTATCTGTTTGATCCGCTCTTCTCACGACCCCCGCGCCCCGCAACCGTAGTAGGGATTCTTGTGATCCCATAGGTGTCGTTCCTACACCGACAATCTATGGATCGCGAGGGCGTGCCTCAAGGCACGAAGAAGGCTACCTATTCGGACGTGATAAATCTAACCACTCCCGGGCCGATATAGAGGCGCCGCACACCCTCTCTGCTTCACAGATGAAGTACTAGACCATGAATTCCCCGGGGGGTTCAAACCCGTCAACATCGAATCATACGAGGGCACAACCGATCCCGCAGTATGGATCGAGGACTTTATCCTCCATATCCACATGGCTCGAGGAGATGATCTCCATGCCATTAAATACCTCCCACTAAAGCTCAAAGGGCTAGCACGGCACTGGCTTAACAGTCTGCCTGAAAATTCCATCGGCAGCTGGGAGGACTTGGAAGAGGCTTTCCTTGACAAATTCCAAGGAACTTATGTCCGGCCACCAAACGCCGATGACTTAAGCCACATAGTTTAACAACCTGGAGAATCAGCCAGAAAATTCTGGACTAGGTTCCTAACCAAAAAGAACTAGATTGTTGACTATCCGGACGCCGAGGCTTAGCAGCCTTCAAACACAGCATCCGCGACGAATGGCTAGCGCGCCACCTCGGCCAAGAAAAGCCGAAGTCTATGGCAGCCCTCACGGCACTCATGACCCGCTTTTGCGCTGGAGAGGACAGTTGGCTGGCCCGTTGTAACAACACAGCCAGCGAGACAGGCCCCTCTGAGGCCAAGAATAGCACTGGCAAGCTCCGATGCAATAGGCATAAACGCCGAAGAAATGATAACAACACCGATGACACCACAGTCAACGCCGGATTCAGAGGCTCCAGGTCCGGCCAACGGAAGAAGCCCTACAAAAGAAACAATGAAGGACCTTCCATCCTAGACCGCATACTCGACCGTCCGTGCCAAATACACAGCACCCCGAATAAGCAAGATTATCATACCAACAGGGATTGTTGGGTTTTCAAGCAGGCTAGCAAGTTAAATGCCGAAAACAAAGAAAAGGGATCACAAAGTGAGGGCGAGGACGAAGAGCCCCGGCAGCCGAACACTGGGGGGCAGAAGAAATTTCCCCCTCAAGTCAAAATGGTGAACATGATATACGCCACACACATCCCCAAAAGGGAGCGTAAGCGTGCACTCAGGGACGTCTACGCGGTAGAGCCAGTCGCCCCAAAATTCAATCCATGGTCGTCATTTCCGATCACCTTTGATCGTCGAGACCACCCAACCAGTATCCGCCATGGCGGTTCGGCCACACTAGTCCTGGACCCAATTATTACGGGTTCCACCTAACACGAGTCCTGATGGACGGTGGTAGCAGCCTTAACCTGCTCTATCAAGACACAGTGCGGAAGATGGGCATTGACCCCTCACGAATCAAACCAACAAAGACTACCTTCAAAGGAGTCATACCAGGCGACGAGGCCCACCAGACGGCTCAATCACACCGAAGTGGTCTTCGGTTCTCCGGACAATTTACGGGCGAGGAGTTAATCTTCGACATCGTCCCATTCCGCACGCTACCACACCTTTGCTTCGGACAAACAACGTTTGCTAGATTCAACGCAGTGCCACACACCGCTTATCTCAAGCTCAAGATTCCCAGCCCACGCAGCGTCATAACAGTCAATGGCAACACGGAGCGCTCCCTCCGAACAGAGGAGCACACCACCGCCCTAGCAGCAGAGGTACAGAGCGGCCTTCTCAAGTAGCACCATAGTGCAGCTGCCGAGCCCCTGGACACCATCAAGAAGTTCCGAACTACACTGCAGCAGGGCAGCAAGGCTCGTCAAGAGCTCAACTAACAATTTGGCCTCCGTCCCAGCCCCAATGAAGTAGTGGCATTCGTACCACGCGTACATAATTACGCACTCGAAATCCCATGGACATCGACGGAGGCACGAGCTAACCCGGGACCTACAGTTCGGCTAGACCGACCCCGGACACACTTTTTCCTTTCTGTTTCAGTTTCCTTTTCCCGCGAGCCTGATCACCAGCCCCTTCGAAGGATTGGCATACAAAGGGGGCATGCAACATAGGTGTGTAGGGTAACCTCCATACGTTGTTCTTGACGGTATTTTTACTTACTTCCCAGGACCCGCACGCTGCTCCTTCTTGATCCCGGCATGTTAAATAGTCTGGGTGCTTATCGCACTATTTTTATAAGATACGCCTTGACGTATCCATTCAGTTATAATGAAAATGATCTGCGGCCCAGTTTCTGTGGTTTTGCTTCTTACTTCATTTTATTTTGATCTGCTTATCAGTTACATCAGTACTCTTTTGTACGTTTCATATTCGCCAGGGGCTGCTTATCCGTGGGCCAGACTGATGGGCTCAAGAGGGAGTCCTGGACTAAGGTGTCCTCGGTCCTCCGGCCTGTTAACCGTGGGCCAGACTGATGGGCTATGAAGACACAAATACCGAAGACTATACCCATGTCCGGATTGGACTCTACTTGGCATGGAAGGCAAGCTAGGTGACCTATTATGAAGATTCCCTCTTATGTAACCAACCTCATGTAACCCTAGATCTCTCCGGTGTCTATATAAATCGGAGAGCATAGTCCGGATAGGGACAGATTCGTTACCATATACTCATAGGCTAGACTTCTAGGGTTTAGCCATTACGATCTCGTGGTAGATCAACTCTTGTAACACTCATATTCATCAACATCAATCAAGCAGGAAGTAGGGTATTACCTCCATAGAGAGGGCCCGAGCCTGGGTAAACATCGTGTCCCTCGTCTCCTGTTACCATCGATCCTAGACGCATAGTTCAGGACCCCCTCTACCCGAGACCCGCCGGTTTTGACACCGACACCATGCTTCCTTGGCCACAGTGAAAGGTCGGAGATGCACAATATCTTCAGATGGAATTGCATCTTGGATGATGAAGAGAGCATTCTCGTTGAATTGATGGTCCGCGGCTTATCTAGGAGTGAAGTTGCTTGGGTCATGCGGATAAAAACCTTGCTCAATGATTCTCCAAAGATTAGTATTAACATGATTTAAATGACGTTTAAAGCGATAGACCCAAGAGTAAAAATCCTCATTTTTCACAATCTTAGGAGGAGAACCAGCATGATTTGAATGTGTGGAGGGAACCGGTCCTCCATAAGTAAGTGGAGGTTCAACATGGGCAAAGATGCCACTACCATTTCTACCACTCGATAAAGGAACTTTGTCACTAGTAGCTTCCCCCTTGTCGGAGTTAGCATCCGTCACCTTGTTGGCGGGATCACCCACTTTCGCTTGTGCGGTGGATAATTTAAGGCCTTCTAAGAACTTGTTAAACATGCTTTCAACCTCAGTCGTCATGGAGGTTTTCAATTTGCCCAAAGCCACATTGAACTCCTCACGAGAGACCGCGGTTCCCCCATCAGCCGTAGACGAGAACTGATTCACACCAGAGTGCTCCTCCCCACCATCTACGGTGTCAACCATATTCTTCGGACGTCAAAGTCCTTAATAAAGAGACGAGGCTCTGATACCAATTGAATGGATCGATATAGTTGACTAGAGGGGGGTGAATAGGAAACTAACAATTTTTAGCTTTTCTTTACCAATTTAAACTTTGCATCAAAGTAGGTTGTCTAGATGTGCAACTAGGTGAGCAACCTATATGATGCAACAACAACAAGCACACAAGCAAGCAAGGGATGCAACACAATATAAGCTTGCACAAGTAAAGGTACGAAATAACCAAGAGTGGATCCGGTGAAGATGAGGATGTATTACCGAAGTTCCTTCCCTTTGAGGGGCAGTACGTCTCCATTGGAGCGGTGTGGAGGCACAATGCTCCCCAAGAAGCCACTAGGGCCACCGTATTCTCCTCACGCTCTCACACAATGCGAGATGCCGTGATTCCACTATTGGTGCCCTTGGAGGCGGCGACCGAACCTTTACAAACAAGGTTGGGGCAATCTCCACAACTTAATTGGAGGCTCCCAACGACACCACGAAGCTTCACCACAATGTAATATGGATCCGCGGTGACCTCAACCGTCTAGGGTGCTCAAACACCCAAGAGTAACAAGATCCGCAAGGGATTAGTGGGGGGATCAAATTTCTCTTGGTGGAAGTGTAAATCGGAGCCTTCTCAACCAATCCCTAGAGAATCAACAAGTTTAATTGGCTAGGGAGAGAGATCGGGCGAAAATGGAGCTTAGAGCAACAATGGATCTTAGGGATGGAAGAGGTAGTCAACTTGGGGAAGAAGACCCCCCTTTTATAGTGAGATAACAAATCCAACCGTTACCCACCAACTGAGCCCGCGACATGCGGTACTACCACATGTCCATGCAGTACTACTGCACTGGCTTGCGATACTACCGCTCACGCGGCAGGAGCCAGGTGTGGCTCTTTGGCACAAGGCCACGAGCGGTAGAACCGCCGGAGCGGTACTACCGCGCGCCCTTGCGGTACTACCGCAAGGCAGAGCACATCCTGGGCTGGGAAGGCACGGACTAATAAAATTACATCCGTGGGTACTTCCGCTAAGTTTTGGTCGATTAAAATCCGCACGCAGTACTACAGCTCACGAGGAGCGGTACTATCACAGAGGGTGCGGAAGTAAAAACTACTTCCGCCCCTTACATCTGCTCGTGTCACAGATCTTGGGCGAGGCCACGGTACTACATCAAGATGTCGAGCGGTACTACCTTACTCAGTACTACCGCTACCTCAGCGGTACTACTGCATAACATTGATACTATCGCTTCCCTTGAGCAATACTACCACATGCCGCAGATCGGTAGCACTTCGATGCCTTCATCTTCGCAGCAACAAGGGGAACAACCGGTGCTCCAAAGAAGCAAGGAAAGGTGGTGCAAAGGAAAAGATGTGTACGTGATGATTCCACCCTAACCTTTCCAAAGCGGACCCCCTCTTAATAGTACGACTTTCCTACGACTCATATCCACCGAAAAGAAACATAGAGAAATGTCGTCTTCGATAGGCTTTGAGGGGCACCAAATCGTCTTGTGCCTAGACATGAGATATCTGGAATGCTCAATGCACACGATTAGTCCGCAAAAGCATTGCCATCAATCACCAAAACCACATAGGGATAAATATGTCCTTACACTATGAATACCCGTGGTGACAATGGGGTATCATATTGATTCACTTGATATGTGTTTTGGCAGTCAACTCGCGGATTCACGAGGTGACATTGGGGTAATCTATGCATAGGGGTTGATGCACGTTCTTGTCTTTTGTTTCTCTGGTGGAAATCTTGGGGCACTCTTTGAGGTTCTTTGTGTTGGATTGAGTATTACGAATCTGAAACTGTTTGATGCATATCGTATAATCAACTCACTAATACTCGCAGTGACATTGGAGTATCTAGGTGATATTAGAGTTGGTTGATGTGTATCATATGGTGTTACTTTAGTACGAACTCTTGGTTGGATCGATCGGAAAGAATAGCTTGGTGTTACTTTAGTACGAACTCTAGGATAGATTGATTGGAAAGAATAGCTTTGAGGTGGTTTCGTACCCTACAAACAATTTCTTCTTATGTTCTCCGCTAGATAAGAACTTTGGAGTGATTCTTCATCGCACATTGAGGGATGGTTATACGATCCAATTATATTAGCATTGTTGAGAGATTGCACTAGAGAAAGTACGGACCCTAGGCCTCATTTTTAAGGTACTGTAGTAATATTTTTATAGCTTTTTTTCAATAAAGTGCCAAGTAAAGCCTTTGGGATAGTGTGGATGAGAGTTGGCTTGAATCTGTGCAAAAACAGAAACTTTTGCGCTCAGTTCAGGAATTTTGAAAATTCACTGGAGCATGATTTTGATCTGAATTTTTTATAGGTAATATATATATATATATATATATATATATATATATATATATATATACACACACACACAAATACCCTACATTGTCCTAATTGTTCAGAATTTTTGGAGTAGCAGAAGTATGATTGGAGTACAGATTACTACAGTCTGTTCTGTTTTTGACAGATTCTGTTTTCAATGCATAGTTTGCTTATTAACTAGTTTCTATGGCTTATATTGCTCAAAATAAATTGTGGAAATGATATGCTACAGTAGGCATTGTGTGGAAACAATTACGAATATTGTCTTTGATAGTACCAAAGTGAAATGGTTTGCTCTTTATCATACTAACCTATCTCACAAAGTTCCGTTAAGTTTTGCGTGATTGAAGTTTTCAAGTCTTGGGTGAGATATCGATATGAGGAGAATAAGGAGTGACAATACCCCAAGCTTCGGTATGCCCAAGGAACCCCCAAGGTAATATTCAAGGAAGATCCAAGCAACTAAGCTTGGGGATGTCCCAGAAGGCATCCCCTCTTTCGTCTCCAACATTATGAGTAACCTCACCTGGAGCTGCATTTTTATTCATCACATGATATGTGTTTTGCTTGGAGTGTCATTTTCTTTTGTTAGGATTTGCTTGCTGTTATTTATAATAATGTTTTGCATCTTTATTTGCAATAAAATTTTCAAGGATAACCTTCACCATGCTTATTTTGCAAATCTACATGTTGCTGTTTCAAAACAGAAAGTTTATCGTTGTTGCAAAAATTGCCTAGAAAAGTCAGAATGTGGTAAAATGCTGAAACTTTTTGCACAATAAGCTATGATAAATTTTCTACAGTGGGTAAATTTTCATAATTTTTGGAGTTAAAGAAGTATTTATACTCTTGCATTCTTTACACACTGTACTGCTTTGGTAGATTGCATATGTTTGCTTGTTTAATGATTCTATTTGAGTATAAGAGTAGTAAATATGCAAAGGCATTTAGTATGCAATGTTGAATAATAATTTTAGTGATTTGCTACAGTAGAGAATGATGAGGTTTTTGCATTAGTTTATACTAACTTATCTCACGAGTTCTTGTTGAGTTTTGTGTGGATGAAGTTGTTAAGATTTAGGGAAACCATGATATGAAAGGAATTAAGGAGACACAAAAGCTCAAGCTTGGGGATGCCCAAGGCATCCCAAGATAATATTTCAAGAAGTCTCAAGCATGTAAGCTTGGGGATGCCCTAGTAGGCATCCCACCTTTCTTCATCAATAATTATCGGTTAGTATCGGCTGATCCTAAGTTTTTGCTTCTTCACATGATGTGTGCTATGTTGGAATGTCATTTGTTTTGTTTTGCTTGCTGTTTTAATAAAATACTTAGATCTGAAAGTTTTAAATAAGAGAGAGTCCTCACATAACTACCTATTTACTTAACTACTCGCATGATCTTCACTTATATCCTTTTGGAGTAGCTTGTCATTTACTCTTGTGCTTCACTTATATCCTATGAATAAATTGAATGCAATGAAGTTGAAATTATATGTTCATATCATGCCTAGTGGTAGCTTCAAATTGGGTTTAGAAAGTGAAATCTTTTGAAGCTTGACAATCACAATATTGGTCATACAAGCAATTCATGAATGATTACTATAAAGGAAGAGAATTTTCACATGCAAATATATTATCTTGGACATATTCTATGATTGTGAATACCCATTAATTATTTTCAAACTTGAGCAAATTAGTTGAAGTTGGACAAGGAAGACAACGCAATGAGTTATGGTTGTGTATATTTGCATAGAAGTTATATTGTTATGGATCCTCCAACATGTGGTGTTTGCCTAACATCTTTTGCTAGCCCAAAATTCGTACTAAGTAGAGATACTACTTGTGCATCTAAAAACACTTAAACCAAGTTTCTTGCCATGAGTGTCCATCATACCTACCTATGTATAGAATAAGATCCTCCAAGTAAGTTGTCATCGTTGCATAAAGCAACAAAAATTGCTCCTAAATATGTTTGATCTTTTACTGTAAGGAAAATTGAGCGTTGTACGAACTTGTGATGGCAAAGTAATAAAAGCGACGGACTGCATAATAAAGGTTACTATCATAAGGGGCAATATAATGTGACGTTCCTTTGCATTAAGAGCTTGGGAATCCAAATAAAAAGCGCATGACAACCTCTGCTTCCCTCTGCGAAGGGCCTATCTTTTACTTTTCAGTATTTACATTTATGCAAGAGTCAACAGAATGCATTCTCATTTCAACCTTAACTATTCTCTAGTTGGCAAGCATCATGTGGTGGGGAAAGATCTAGGCACATACGACCAATCAAATATATTTGATCATGATTTATTATTGTTGACAATTACTCTGTGAAAAATGAGTTGGGAGGCGAAATATTAAGCTCCTATCTTTCTCTGTGTTCGATGGATGTCATTTTTTCTAAGAATATGCTTTGTGTAGTAGAAATCATGGAATACTATATGATGATTGAGTATGTGGAGCTCTTACTTAGACTTTGTTGAATAAGTTGAATTGCAATTGTTTGGTGACTAAGAATATAGGTTGTTGAGTTTCAAGACAATTCATTGTTTGAACCTTAACATGTGAATTGGTTGCTACTTTAACATGAGAAGTTTTATAAGAAATAATTGCTGCTATGATGCTAGGAAAAGTGATTGAAATTATCATTGATCAAACTTCTGCACTTTTCTAGCATTCACACTTCATAAATTATTTATTTATCATTTACCTACTCGAGGACGAGTAGGAATTAAGCTTTGGGATGCTGATATGTCTCCAACGTATCTATAATTTATGAAGTATTTATGTTGCTATATAATCATTCTTGGATGTTTTACAATCATTTTATAGCAACTTTATATCATTTTTTAGACTAACCTATCGACATAGTGCCTAGTGTCAGTTGTTGTTTTTTACTTGTTTTTTACATCATAGAAAATCAATACCAAACGGAATCCAAACGCAACGAAACTTTTTGGAGATTTTTTCTGGACCAGGAGACACTCGGTGGGACAAAGAAGTACAAGAGGGGAGCTCCGGGGGGAGCACAACCCACCAGGCGCGCCCAGGTGGGTTGTGCCCACCTCGGTGGCCTCCCGCACTGCCTCTTCGCCCTATAAATTTCCAAATATTCCAAAAACCCTCGGGATAACCCTGGATCAGAAGTTCCGCCTCCGCAAGCCTTTGTAGCCACGAAAAACCAATATAGACCCCGTTCCGCCACTCCGCTGGAGGGGGAAATCATCACCGGTGGCCATCTTCATCATCCAGACGACCACCATGATGAGGAGGGAGTAGTCCACCCTCGGGGTTGAGGGTTTGTACCAGTTGTCGGTGTCAAAACCGGCAGATCTCGGGTAGGGGGTCCCGAACTGTGCGTCTAGGCGTATGGTAACAGGAGACAAGGGACACGATGTTTTTACCCAGGGTCGGGCCCTCTCGATGGAGGTAAAACCCTACTCCTGCTTGATTAATATTGATGATATGGGTAGTACAAGAGTAGATCTACCATGAGATCAGAGAGGCTAAACCCTAGAAGCTAGCCTATGGTATGATTGTTCTTCGTCCTATGGACTAAAACCCTCCGGTTTATATAGACACCGGAGAGGGCTAGGGTTACACAGTCGGTTACAATGGGAGGAGATCTACATATCCGTATCGCCAAGCTTGCCTTCCATGCCAAAGAAAGTCCCATTCGGACACGAGACGAAGTCTTCAATCTTGTATCTTCATAGTCCAGAGTCCGCCAAAGGTTATAGTCCGGCTATCCCGGACACCCCTAATCCAGACTCCCTCAAGAGCTCCCCTGAACTAGGCTTCAATGACGCATTTAGTCTCGGCCAGATTGTCTTCGGCATTGCAAGGCGGGTTCCTCCTCCGAATACTTCATAGAAGATTTTGAACACAAGGATAGTGTCCGCTCGCAAAATAAGTTCCACATACCACCGTAGAGAATAATATTTACACAAACCCAATCTGGACGTATTCCGCAGCGTGACATCACACCACGGCCAAGCCTTTATTCGAATCGTTTTATCGTCCCACCTCAACAAGACTTAGCGAGGCGGTTTCCTTGGCACGCCTTGTCAAGCGTAGATCGTGTCCCCTTATTCCGGGATTCTCATCAATACGGGCGTGGGTAACCCAACTGTGCCATTAATTATGGCGCTTGGGAGATAAGCGAGTTTTACCAGGCTGGTGGGGGCACATAGTTTCGTTCGCCCATATAAGGGGATAAGGATCCACCTTTTTCATCTACGCCTTCTTCCTCCTTTGCTTATCCATTTTCGCGCACTCGAGCTCCAGCGCCCAAGTCCGCACACCCCACCTCAACCTTCTCCAGCCATGTCCGGAGCGGGAGGCAAGTGGATGGTCTCCTCCGTCACGGAGGGACACATCAAGAAGCTGAGGAAAGCCGGATACTTGTCCAATGACATCGCGCACCGGATCCCAGACGAGGGGCAGCTCATCCCCACCCCCAGTCCCCATGAGAGGGTGGTGTTCCTCACCCATTTCCTCCGCGGACTAGGCTTCCCACTCCACCCATTTGTCCGGGGGCTCATGTTATACTACGGCCTGGATTTCCACGATCTGGCCCCGAACTTCATCCTCAACATCTCGGCGTTTATCATCGTGTGCGAGGCTTTCCTCCGCATCAAGCCCCACTTCGGCTTATGGCTGAAGACCTTCAACGTCAAACCGAAGGTGGTGCGCAGCCAGCAAGTGGAGTGCGGAGGCGCCATGGTGGGCAAGATGCCCAACGTTATATGGCTCGAGGGCTCCTTCGTGGAAACCATCAAGTGGTGGCAATCGGGGTGGTTCTACATCACCGAGCCGCGTGACCCTGAATGGGCAGCGGCCCCCGAATTCCGATCTGGCATCCGCAAAGGGTCACCTCCTGGCAAGAGAAGGGCCTGTCGTGGGGTAATTCGGGAGAGATGACCGGAATCCAAACCTGCGTCCAAAACCTGGTGGACAAGAAGGTTAAACTTGTCAATGTAGTCCAGGTCATGCTCATCCGCCGGATCCTCCCGTGCCAACGACGGGCTTTTAACTTGTGGGAGTTCGACCCGGTCCAGCACTAAACTCGACCGGGCTCTTTGACACAACGCACGAGGATGCCTGGAAGGTGCTATTCAAGGGCGCCGAGGTTCCCCCTCCCATTACTGAGGATCGCGGATTCTGCGCGAAGCGCCAAGCCAGCGTAGTAAGCTTGTTTTACACTTTACGGGATACTTGTTTTTCATAGTTTGACTCTATGCGGGATCTAAGCTCCTGTTCCTTTGACAGGACTGGCAAAAGAAGACCGGACAGATCGACTGTTCGGCTCCTTTGCCCGAAGGCCCAGCAGATGCCCGCTTGGCGAAGCTGCTGGTCCCGGCACCTTATGTGATGCCGGAGAAGAAGGCCAAGAAGAAGGCCGCGGGAACCCGGAAGAGCTCCCGGCGCCCGGTGGTGCCGGACTCGTCGTCTGATGACTCCGAGGCGCACTCCTCCCACGAAAACGAGGAGGAGGAAAGAGAGGTTTCTTCTCCAGCAGGGAAAGAAAAGAAAAGGAAATTCGCCCCCAACCGGGAGGCCGGAGGGTCCAAGAAGGGAAGAACCCTTCCGGATTACTCCACCAACGCCGCCGACAATGAGGAGGAGTTGCCGCCAGGCCAAGCCCTGGCGGTCGTAAGTGTTCGGACACCAGAGTGATTCATAGTGTTCTTTTATTGCACAGCTTTCCCTGACGCCGGATATAAGCATGCAGTCCGCCCAAGGCCCGGCTCGACGCTTCGTCGAGCGGCTCCCTGGATTCGTCGGATGTGAATTCGCTTCCGAACGCTACCTCCCCTCGCCCTACGGACGATGCCAAGGTGGAGTCCCAAAAGGGTCCACGCCAGGAGGTGGTGGTCCTGGAGGCGCCGCAAGGCGACCTCCCGGACTCCAGGCGCAAAGGGGACAAAACCCCCAAGGGCTCCATGTCCGGCCCCGGGCCGGATAGCGCACTGGAACCTTCAATTGTTCCGGAGTCCGGCAGGCGGCCCCCTAGTAAGAAGGGCAAGCCTACGATGTCGGTGACCTCCGTCCAACCGGAGGCACCGGATAATTTGTTGGAGGTGCTTAACGGCGCCTCCATCGACGAGGAGCACCGCACTATTATGAGTGCGGTGATCCAGAAGGTTCAGTCCGCCAAGAGCGGGCTAACTGAAGCCTGTGCCAGCCTTCTAACGGGCTTTGAGGTATGTATTTAAGATATGTAAAAATATTAGCGCATAGACAGTAGACCCTGATGCTCAGTTTGGTGTTCGGAAAGAAAAGCCGAACTGAGGATCTAAAAGATATACGCAGGAGTCTAACATAAGTATGTCAATATGGGAATGTAGGCTGCACTGCTGACCTCACAAGACCGATCATGGAGGTCGATGCATTGAAACAGAGCCTCGAGCGGTCCGAGAACGAGCTCGGCCTTACCAAGAAGCAGCTCGAGGACAAGGAAGGTAAGTAATACCTTATGTAAGTATATAAAAAAGATGTGGTTGCAAAAAAAGACAGGACCAACGTGAGTATTACAGGGGCCACAACCCAGGTGGCAACCCTGAAGAAAGCGTTGTCCAAGGCCGAAGACAAATGCGGCAGTGGAGCGCATCGAGCAAGAAAAGCAGGAGGCGTGGGTGGCGGAGGTGCAGCAAGAGCTCCGTGCTCTCGTGAAAAAACACGAGTTTGGAGCTTGACTCAAAGACTTCGAGAGTCCGAGCTTGCCTCGGCGCTTGGGAGCGCCAAATCTGCCAAAGCCGAAGCCCAAAAAGCCTTCCAGGAAATTGAGGCGATGAAGAAGATAGCGGCGGGTAAGGCATTCTTTATGCAAAGCAAGCACGCGAAAGTGAATTACTTGTTACTTACCCGAGTTCGGAGCTCTCCAGGAGCATTCGCAGATCTGCCCCGCAGTGTGTCCGACGCTGCCGCATACTACCGGGCCAAGGAGGGGAGCTCAACGGAGAAGGTGTTCTGGTCTCAGTATGCTGAGGCCGGACGCCCGGTGCCCTTGAGCGACCAGCTGAAGCAGCTGGTCGAGCTCCATAAGGTGGCCGAACAAGCCATGAAGGGCCTTATAGTCCGGCTATGGCACAGGGAGGTCATGCACAGGGAGCTAGTTTGGGCTGGTGAGGTGGTGGCGGATGCCCGCCCACGCCTTTGAAGTCATCAAGCGCTCCGTATGCATCGAAGGCGCCCGTAGGGCCCTTGCCCGTGTTAAAGTACACTGGGCAAGATGGATCTTTGAGAAGCTGGTGACAGATGGGCCACCGGAGGGCAAGGAGCATCGCAAGCCCGAGATGTATTATGAGGGCATCCTGAAGGGTGCCCGCCTTATGGCAGATGGATGTTCCAAGGATGTATTTTTTGAGTAAACTTGCTCGTGTTATCCGGTGCGCTGAAAACTTGTTCATATGCGCTAAGCAACGCTTTTTGAATTTAAAATATTACCTTCTGTGCGGCCATTTAAATCTGAGAGATGGCGAGTCGTCGGCTTCTGCCCCCATGCCACGAGTCTTTGGGGTGTTGGGATAAACCTGAGCGCTCTTGTTCCCATTCTTGGGTCCTTCGAGGAGGCGCCAAAGACAACGTGAACAAGGCAATCAGACTATAATGCTTTATCACTCTCACTTAGCCATAGAATTCTATAATTTTAAATTTCGGCGAAGCCCCTAGTATTCGAAAGACCGAGTTCGGGGCGCTATCCACGCCTAGGCCGGACAAAGCCGACTCCTCGCTCTAAGCGGCATAAGTCTTTAGGGACTCGAAACCTCTCGAACAGCGACCAGCTCTCGCCCTATCATGACGGTCAGTTTTAGCTTTCTCTACTCGGTCTTTGAACCCAGCTCAACCGGGGCACAATCGCAGTAGTTCTCCTAGCGCTACCTTAGCCGATATAATGGAACGTAAGGTACCAAAACATAGGAGCCGGGCAAACCCAACTATTGACCCAAGACATGATTCAGAGCTGATGCATATGATGCTATAAGTTCGGGGTGCCGCACTTGTTAAAGTGTTCGGACTTCTCACGCCGTATTATGGGGTACTTGAGCCCCTGGCGTATTTGGCCGTACCAAAGTGTACGGGTGCTAAATGTCATAACTGAACATATGTATTGAAAAAGACATAAATAGAAAATGCAATAATAAGTCAAGCTGAGCATTGTTTATTAAAAGGCTCTTTGTGAAAGCAGAACGATACAAATAGTGCGGTAAGCAAGAGATGGGACTATTTGACATGTCCCCCTCCAGGGGCAAGCTGTGAGATGGTATGTAAGACAGGTATTTAGCTCGTTATAGAGACCACCTGGACATTCGACGTAGCTTTCTGCCTCCCTCGCTGTTGCATCGTGTGTTCGGCGATTGTACTGCCGGACAGGCATTCCGGAGAGTGGAGTCCTGAAAGTAAGAAAAAAAGTGACAAAATCGGGAGCCCCTAGTGCGGTTGAGCCGCATTTTGGGCATGCCGTGGTCGTGCCCCTCCCCCTATGCCCATGGTATTTCCAGAGCGTAATTGTGTATGCGTGGTACTGGTTTCGCAATTTCGCGAGGGCTGGGGTTGGGGCCGCATTGCTACGCTTGCTTGGAAAGTGCTAGGCGGTCTTTTTGTAGGTTACTCCGGGCGCGCTTGACGGTGTCCGGACGTTTAATAGCCGGACTGGAGAATTGCCTTGAGAGGCTACTTTGTACTTCCGCCGCGAGGGTCAGCCAGATGCTCCTCCGTTCGGAGAGCGCGTTCGGTGTTCCATTGACCGTAATGACTCCTCGAGGGCTGGCATCTTGAGCTTGAGGTATGCGTGAGTGCGGCACCGCATTGAACTTTGCAAATGCGGTTCGTCCGTGCAAAGGCATGATAGCCACCGTGGAACGGACTATGTGGAAGATTAACTCCTCGCTTGGAAATTATCCGGGGATCCGAAGACCACCTCAAGTGTAATCGAGCTGCATAGTTGGCCTATACACTGGTATGACGCCTTTAAAGGTCGTCTTTGTGGGTTTAATCCTTGAGGGATCTATGCCCATTTTTTGCACTTTGTATCCCGATAAAGCGAGTTCAGTTGCCGCCGTCCATAAGGACTCTAGTGAGGTGAAATCCGTCAATGATTGGGTCTAGAACCAATGCGGTGAATCCGCCATGGCGGATGCTAGTGGGATGGTCCCTTCGATCAAAAGTGATCGGGTAGGAGGACCACGGGTTGAACTTTGGGGCGACTGGCTCCAACGCATATACGTCCCTGAGTGCACGCTTCCGCTCCCTTTTGGGTATGTGGGTTGCGTATATCATGTTCACCGTCCGCACTTGTGGGGGGAAGCCCTTCTGTCCCCTATTGTTCGGTGGCCGGGGCTCCTCCTCGTCATTGCTATGCAGCCCCTTGTCTCTGTTTTCGGCATTTAACTTGCCTGCTTGCTTGAACACCCAACAATCCATGTTGGTGTGATTGGCGGGTTTTTTGGGGGTGCCGTGTATCTAGCACGAGTGATCGAGTATGCGGTCCAAACCGACAGGCCCGGAGTATTTCTTTTAAATGGCTTTTTCACGACCGGTTTAGAGCCTCTGAATCCGGCATTAACCGTCGTATCCTCGGCATTGTAAATGCGTTAATGCGGCGCTTGTGCTTGTTGCGACGTGACCTGCCATTGCTGTCCTTGGTATCCGAATTACCAGGACTATTGGTCATGTTATTACTACGAGCTAGCCAGCTGTCTTCTCCCGCGCAAAAGCGGGTCATGAGTGTTGTGAGGGCTGCCATGGATTTCGGCTTTTCCTGCCCTAGGTGCCGGGCAAGCCACTCGTCACGGATGTTATGTTTGAAGGCTGCGAGGGCCTTTGCGTCCGGACAGTCGACTATTTGATTTTTCTTGGTTAGGAACCGTGTCCAGAATTGTCTGGCCGATTCCTCTGGCTGCTGAATTATGTGGCTTAGGTCATCGACGTCTGGTGGTCGCACATAGGTGCCCTGGAAATTGTCGAGGAATGCGGCTTCCAGGTCCTCCCAACAACCAATTGACTCTGCTGGCAAGCTATTAAGCCAATGTCGAGCTGGTCCTTTAAGCTTGAGTGGGAGGTATTTGATGGCGTGTAGATCATCACCGCAGGCCATGTGGATATGAAGGAGATAATCCTCAATCCATACCGCAGGATCTGTTGTGCCATCGTATGATTCGATGTTTACGAGTTTGAAACCCTCGGGGATTTGATGATCCATTACTTCATCTGTGAAGCATAGTGGGTGTGCGGCGCCTCTGTCTTTGGGCTATATCACGGCGTAGCTCAAATGAGCTTTGCCCTCATGTTTGGCCCGGCCGGATTTGCTATATCCGGCATGACGGTTATCGTCACGTGTCGTGGGGCGCCCACGCGATCCGTAGATCGATCTTGTTTGCCTTGCCTTGTCCTCCAATATATCTCGCATGTCTGGCGCATTTCCCCATGCCTTGGTATTTTTTGAGCGACGCTGGGGTGCGGCTTGAGTGGAGGGCCGAGAGGCCTCTCTGTCACGGCCACAAGGTGGCCGGTCGGCCGCGTCGTGCACTGGTGATGTAGGTTTAGGTGCTTCCTCCTCTAATCGGGGTAGCAGCCTGCGCTTTGGGTTGCTCTTGGAGGGGCGTTCAAGTTCGTACTCTTCGTCCGCAAGGACTTCAGTCCATCTGTCGGCTAGAGAGTCTTGGTCAGCTCTAAGATGTTGCTGTTTTTTCTTAAGGCTGCTCGCCGTGACCATAAGCCTGCGTTTGAAACGCTCTTGTTCAACGGGATCCTCAGGCATGAAAAATTCGTCGTCGTCGAGGCTTGCCTCGTCTTCAGAGGGAGGCATGTAATTATCGCCCTCTACCTCATGTATCCGCCGCTCTCTCATGAGGGCTGGCTTCTCCATCCTCTGTCTTTGAATCTCGCCGAGGGGTTGTCTTCGCACCTTGTCCCGGGTGTTATTATCTCCGTGCGGAATCGCCGTTTTTGCTTTGGCGGGATTTAGAGCGGCGCCGCTGACGCCGGCGCTTAGGCTGCTTCTTGGAGGGGTCATCCTCCGTTGTTCCATCGCCCTTCCCTTCTTTTGGGGTGTCCACCATGTATATGTCATACGACGAGGTGGCCTTCCAGATTGCCCTATAGGCGCTGGTTCTTGGTCGTCTCTGCATCGGGCGTCCATACCGTCGATGTCTTGAGTCGAAGTCGAGCATGTCGGTTAAATTATCGGCAGTGGCTCTGAAGTGGGTGGTTGGCGGGCTTTGAATTTCTTCGTCGTCTGCATCCCAACCTTGCCGACCATAGTCCGGCCAGGGCTCTCCTGATAAAGAGAGAGACTTTAGTGAATTCAGAATGTCGCCGAAGGGCGAGTGCTGAAAGATGTCCGCGGCGGCGAACTCCATGATCGGCGCCCGATCGGATTTGTTCGGCAAGGGCGCGGAAGGTTCAGAGTCCGGAGCGGAGTCCGACACCTTGGAGTCACGAGCTTCGCAGAGGACAAGGCTGGTGTTCGGCTCGATCGCCGTAGAGATTGCAGCCCCCGAGGCGGTGTCCAGCCACCCGTCCTCGATTGGCGCAGTCGGCTCCGTGCTAAGGGTCGGAGCGGACACGGGTGCGGCCTCCAGGGCACTGTTTGGCCGCAGAGCTAGATCATGCCCATCGTGACAGTGCGGCGCGCTCGGATGTGGCTCAAACCCGTCGAAGATCAAGTCTCCGCGGACGTCAGCCATGTAGTTCAAACTTCCAAATCGACCGATGGCGGGCGTAGCTTTCAATCTGCTCCAGATGGCCAAGCGAATTGGTCCGCATGATGCAAAGCCGCCGAATCTGAAGATCTGTCCGGGAGAAAAGTCTCACCTGGACCGCGTCGTTGTTGATGATCGAAGGAGCCATCGGGCCTATCGGTGACGACAGGGAACTCTCAATGAAAGCACCAATGTCGGTGTCAAAACCGCGGATCTCGGGTAGGGGTCCCGAATCTGCGTCTAGGTGGATGGTAACAGAGACAAGGGACACGATGTTTTTACCCAGTTCGGGCCCTCTCGATGGAGTTAATACCCTACTCTTGCTTGATTAATATTGATGATATGGGTAGTACAAGAGTAGATCTACCACGAGATCAGAGAGGCTAAACCCTAGAAGCTAGCCTATGGTATGATTGTTCTTCGTCCTATGGACAAAAACCCTCCGGTTTATATAGACACCGGAGAGGGCTAGGGTTACACAGAGTCGGTTACAATGGGAGGAGATCTACATATCCGTATCGCCAAGCTTGCCTTCCACGCCAAGAAATGTCCCATCCGGACACGGGACGAAGTCTTCAATCTTGTATCTTCATAGTCCAGGAGTCCGGCCAAAGGTTATAGTCCGGCTATCCGGACACCCCCTAATCCAGGACTCCCTCACCAGTAGCTATGCGTTTAATCTCTCTCTCTCTCTTTCTCTCTCTCTCTCTCTCTCGTGTTCTCGAGATGTCACGATCTTGATGTATCGTGGGCTTTGTTAATATAGTCGGATCATATGGTGTTTTTCCCTCTCTATCTTGTTGTGAATTGTGTTTTCCCCTTTGAGATTTCGTTTTATCGGATTGAATACTTTTATGGATTTGAGAGCACTTGATATATGTCTTGCTATGAATACCCATGGTGACAATGGGGTATCATATTGATTCACTTGATATGTGTTTTGGCAGTACTCGCGGATTCCCGAGGTGACATTGGGGTAATCTATGCATAGGGGTTGATGCATGTTCTCGTCTTTTGTTTCTCCGGTAGAAAACTTGGGGCACTCTTTGAGGTTCTTTGTGTTGGATTGAGTATTACGAATCTGAAATTCGTGACATTGGAGTATCTAGGTGACATTAGAGTTGGTTGATGTGTACCATATGGTGTTATAGTACGAACTCTTGGTTAGATCGATCAGAAAGAATAGATTGGTGTTATTTTAGTACGAACTCTAGGATAGATTGATCGGAAAGAATAGCTTTGAGGTGGTTTCGTACCCTATAAACAATATCTTCTTATGTTCTCCGCTAGATAAGAACTTTGGAGTGATTCTTTATTGCACGTTGAGGGATGGTTATATGATCCAATTATATTAGCATTGCTGAGAGATTGCACTAGCGAAAGTACGAATCCTAGGCCTCATTTTTCAAGCATTGCAATCCCGTTTGTGCTCCGTTTTATCAATTGCTACCTTGTTGTTTTTTATTGTTCGTATTACAAAAAATAACTATCTACTATCCATATTACACTTATATCACCATCTCTTCACCGAACTAGTGCACCTATACAAATTACCATTGTATTTGGTGTGTTGGGGACACAACACACTCTTTATTATTTGGTTGCAAGGTTGTTTGAGAGAGACCATCTTCATCCTACGCCTCCCACGGATTGATAAACCTTAGGTTATCCACTTCAGGGAAAATTGCTACTGTCCTAGAGAACTCTGCGCTTGGAGGCCCAACATGAGTCTACAATAACAAGTTGTGTAGTAGACATCAGGGTCCTCTGCACTACTTCCTCGGAGTCGAGGTGGTGCGTCGTTCTGATGGCTTTTTCCTTCACCAGTGGAAGTATGCTCATGAGCTTCTTGACCGCGCTGGCATGCTTAATTGCAAACCCGCGGCCACGCTTGTCAATACGAAGGCCAAGCTTTCTGCCACTGATGGATCTCCTGCTCCAGATGTGTCGTTCTATCGGTTGATTGTTGGTGCTCTTTAGTACCTCATGCTTGCACGACCGGAGTTGTAGTATGTCGTTCAGCAGATGTGCCTTCATATGCATGTTCCTTGCGATGCTCACTGGACTTCGGTGAAGCTGATTCTTTGGTATAACCGCGACACTTTGGATCTTGGCATCACGTTGTCCACCTCCACCATCACCGACATCACTGCCTACTCCGACGCTGACTGGGCCGGCTGCCCTGATACACGACGTTCCAGTTCAGGATATTGTGTCTTCCTTGGCCCATCACTTATTTCGTGGTCGTCCAAGCGGCAGCCTACGGTCTCTCGTTCCAGTGCTGAGCCTGAGTATCACACATTACCTAATGTCGCCGCCGAGTGATCCTGGCTTCGCCAACTTCTGCTTGAGCTCTCGTGTCCTGTCGACAAGGCCACGGTGGTCTACTGTGACAACATCTCCACCGTCTACCTCTCCGCCAACCCGGTCCATTATCGTCGTACTAAACACATAGCTTGATATTCATTTTGTTCAGGAACAGGTGTCTCTTGGTCATATATGTGTCCTACACGTACCCACCTCCCAACAATTTGCAGATATCATGACTAAGGGCTTGCCTATGGCGTTCTTCGAGGAGTTCAGGTCCAGTCTTTGCGTCACCAATGACGCCGCTTCGACTGCGCGCGGGAAGGGGGGTGTTGAGTATATGTATTTTGCACGTGTATCACTTGTACTACAAATCTTCCTCCTTGTGTATAATTGAGAATACGGCTACCCCTTGTACTAAATATATATGTATATATGCACCCAATGAATATTGAGAGCTGCATCATAGTATTATTCTACAGCCTCAATTGGCAGCAACGCCCGAACTAGCGTTACCCAAACAGTGACACAGCCCCCTTCTCACTACGGCTTGCTCGGTTGTTCGTAGCAACGGTTTAGACATCCCCATCGCTCACGAACACAAAACAAAGATACACCCTGCGCTCCCCGTCTCCACATGTCAAACAGAGCACGGCCGACACAGTCCAGATACCAAGAAGCCAGGCCGTCGCCGCGGCTATGATGCCACCCGCGGCCGTCGCCCTCGCGCTCCTCCTGGTCTCGACGCTGCAGCCCCGGGCGGCGGTGCAGGCGCAGGTGCCGGCGGCTCCGGCGCCCAGCTGGGGGGAGCTGGACTGCACGGGCGCGCAGCTCAACCTGTCCTCCTGCCTGACGTACGTGGAGTCCGGGAGCGCGCAGACTCGGCCGGAGAAGGGCTGCTGCGGGGCGCTCTCCGGCGTCGTGGACGGCGAGGCCGCCTGCCTGTGCGGGCTGGTGGGCGGGTACGGGTCCTTCGGGGTCCGCGTCGACGCCGTGCGTGCCCTCGCGCTGCCCACCATCTGCCGCGTCGAAGCGCCGCCGCCCAGGCTCTGCGCCATGCTGGGCTTGCCCGGCGCGGAGCCGCCGGGCGGCGCCGTGCCCCGGCATCAGGTACGAAATGACAGTATATGCTCTGCAGCGTGCAATAAATGCTCCTTTTCGAATGCAACCTTTTCGTTTCTTTGCAATGTTGTCCGTCCCAGTAGTGTAAACAGGAAACTGATGGATGCCAAAAGAATTTCTGATCCTCTCGTCTCGTGCGTAATTAGACATTACCATGTCAATTGCAACATTACAGTAGTAGATGTTCGGATCAATTATCGGATTAGCTTCAATATGTCTGCTATTTGCACAACTGTATCCATGTAAAATAGTCTGTACTGTACATTTAAGTAATGCAGGAAACCCATACCAGAGTTATGAAAAATGAACAAAATACATGTCAAGTAATGCTATTATAACATGGACCAGACAGACAGGTAGTCGAGTAGCGACTTGTTCAGTAGATAAAACAGTGCATGAACCAAATTGTCTCATGAAAGCAAACTGTTTTGTTCAAACCATGTTTCTGTTTTTTACATACTCCTACATACACATAGAAGATAGAACCGTCTTGTACTAACAAAGTGTGAACGCCCGGCAGGGTACGGCACGCCGGCGACGACGCCAGCAACGTCAGCCGCGAACGGCGGCGCCGCGACGGACCGGAGCCGAAGGCGTCATCTCCTCCTCGTGCTCCTCCCGTACTGCGCCGCGCTCTTCACGCTGCTGCCGTAACTCCCAAGCACGCACGCCGACGGAGGCAGCCCCCGTACCCGTGCCACATCGGTACAACTGTACATGTACACGCGTTACATCAAATCGATTCAAGTCCAGCATAGCATCGGTCGGTGTACACCATCACCATGCGCTGCCTCCTTGCATTGTGGAGAGGTGAGCACTAGCTTTCGGCGCAGATCCCATCCACCATCCCCATTGGCTAGGCGGGCATGGGGTCGTGGATGGGGACGTCCGACCTGCTCCGCGGCTACAAATGAGCAGCCGCGGAGACGCATGAAAGATTTTAAAGGATGCGTATGTACTGCGCGCCACCCCGTGGCCCAGCGCGCGCGGGCTACATGTGACCGGCCACCCCGCTCTTATTCGCTAGCTGGCTGCGGTGGAGTTAATTCGAGTTCCGGTGCCGTGCGACGTGCCGTGCCGACTGCCGAATGCAAGACGACGCGCCATGATCATCGGTGTACGGCTGTGCATCTGTTTTTATTTGGCCGTGCCTGGCAGGTGGATAATCGTTGTCGAGGTGAGGTGGCATAATTTGGTATCGGTCCTGCCTCGCTCCTTTCTTTCTTCAACTGCAAACGCCCACATTTCACATCTATAACAAACAAACATAACAGAAAAGAGAAAACTGAACCTGCCTGCAAAAATGCAAACTACGTACTCCCTCTTAGGGATGAAAACGGAGCGGAAACAGACGGAACTGAGTGCTACCACATTTGTTTTCATATTTTTTTACAGAAGCGGAAACAAATACAGAAACCCTAGAAATGAATACGGAAGCAAGTATTATCAAAAACGGACACAAAGCGAATACAGAGCAGAACAGAAATAGAAGTGGGCGTTGACCAGAACTTAAAAAAAACCTTGAATCATAGTGAAGTACACACAAAAAAACAAAGTTAATGAATTATTAACATGCTACAAAATAATATGTTTATTTTAGTACTCGACAATTGCGTATAGGGTCAACTTGAGTACATGTCTGGTAGTAGAAGTTGGGCCTCAAATGATCCATTCGACTCATTGTGTCATTGTGTATTGTTTTGTGGTTGGGCTACAAAACATCAATATGCCTACAGTAAAAGCAGAAGTTCGATATTCACGGAAACAGAAAGTTCCGTTTCCATGTCTGTTCCACCGGAAAACACAGTTCTGTTTTTGTTTCTGTTTCTGCATAAAACAATCCGTTTGTACTTCCGTTTTGCAAATTTCCATTTCCGTTTTCATTTTTCCTGCGGAAAAGCGGAAAGTTTCCACTCCATTTTCATCCCTACTCCCTCTATCCATATATATACGGACTAATGCGTTTCAAGGCTACTTTAACCACATGTTAGAGCAATGATAATATATGGCATGTAAGTTACACAAAGAATACCATCTAATTCATACTTTCAATGATATAATTTTCAAGTTATACGTCTATTACACTATTAATCCTATCAATACTCAAAGGTATTCTCGAATTACACATTAGGTCCTATATATATGGATGAATGGAGTATCAAAATTTTGCAATAGAAAGGAACAAAGGCCTCATTCCCCACTGCAACCCTACAGGTACCTCGTGCCGTGGCTTCCTATCGTCGATGAGCATGCATCAATCACCATGTGGCTTTTAACGATTAGAAAAAAAGTTTGCCCCACATGATGATACAAATACACCCATGAAAGCACTTTAACCAGGGTCTAGCACTGTGGCCAAAGGCCACCGCTAAATGAAAAACTACTCCCTCTGGCATTAGTTCAAAACTACAACAATTATTGTGGATGGGAGGGAGTACATCAACGCTCAAAGGGAAACCACCAAGCACACAAACAACACTTACGAAAACAAAGTCCCGATTTCACCGTCCCAAGAGCTTTTTTTAAGCTAAAACACGTCACTTTATTGCTCAATAATATTTTCAGGGTATGCAGTTCAAACTTCAAAGTCCGAAGGATGTACGAGCCACAAATCCCTCCCTACAGATAAACCCAATGTGTGTTTAGCAAGGCTATGAGTCTCTAAATTTGAAACTTTCCCTTCAAATACAAAGGAGAAAGCTTGGAATTCAGGACCGCCATCTTGATCTCTCTAATGACGTGCCTGTGCTGCTCGCCAGTGCCTTCCTCAATATTCTTATTGATCTCCTTGTAGTAAGAGGCGATCACCACCCGGGTTTGCGTAATATCTTTCGCTAGTGCCATTGCTTCATGGCAGGCCAACGCCTCGAGGGATGATATACCAAGGCCGAAGCACCAAGGTACTCCTCATTGATATCCATGCAAATCGCACAGATTGGCCCTCTTCTCAATGATCTTGAAACAACCCTATCAACTTTAATCTTTACACTGCCTGTGGGAGGAGGAACCCATCTTGGTGTGATGCTCGCCGGTGTGGGAATCACTTATTGGGTTGCCTATATATTGCATGCATTGATCTCCCCGAGAAAACGTTCCACAAATTCATGTGCATTGTTGGGGCTCTGAAACTCACTCTCATAAAATTCTTTTCTCCTAGCATGTCATGAGGACATGACTATCTTGGATACGACCAAAAATATTGCATACATGCATATTTGTCAGGTGATCTCTAGTGCAAACTATTCAATAATCTATTTATGTTATCCAGAACAAAAATACTTCACACACTTTTATGTTTTGTCTAATTGCAGGTTTATAGGACATTTGTACAATCCACATATGAAGATAAGGCAAAAGGAGAAGTTTAAATTATGTTCAAAAAGTCCTCTTACGTCACTTTTGGGCCAAGAGAAGATAGAGTCCAAGTCTCTCACGTTCTAGATTCAGATTCGGACTGCACAGACATACCTGACTCAAAACGCCAACAACTTTTTCATACGGACTCTGAACTGGGTGATTCTTTTTTTTGTTGGAAAGTAGATTTCGTCCTCTTTCCAACCCAATTGGTTTCACCTTTAAATTGGTCCGGAGCGTTGAGATATGGACGAAACAATCTGACGCTGCATCATATTCTTGCTTGTTCTTCGATTGCATGCAGGAATAGACCTTCGTGGTCAGGCTGGTCGTGCTTCCGGCATCGTCGGTAACCTCACGGAGATTGGTTTAGCGATTGCTAAGGCGCAACGTCGTGCACGTTTGTAGTCGGATCGTCAAAGTCATCTCCACCAAATCAATAGTTATCATCTCATCAAAAGATCGGGACACCCTCGTCTCTATCAAGTGGTATCAGTTTTCAGGTTGCTCGGTGAGAATTTCCAGTTATCCCTAGATTAGATTTATTTTCTTACCTGTTGTCCAAGAAAAGCCACAAAAAAAGTTAGATCTATTCATCCTTTGTCCAAGCCAGTCTGAGCCTTTGCAGTTTTCTTTTCATTGTTTGCATTATTGAATTATCGGTTGCATAGTCGCGTCGAGTTGCTGGTCTTAGTGTGTGACGCCCCCGATTCAATCGTACACTAATCATACACGCAAACGTGTACGATCAAGATCAAGGACTCACGGGAAGATATCACAACACAACTCTAAAACATAAATAAGTCATACAAGCATCATAATACAAGCCAGGGGCCTCGAGGGCTCGAATACAAGTGCTCAATCATAGACGAGTCAGCGGAAGCAACAATATCTGAGTACGAGACATAAGTTAAACAAGTTGCCTTAAGAAGGCTAGCACAAAGCGGGATACAGATCGAAAGAGGCGCGGGCCTCCTGCCAGGATCCTCCTAACTACTCCCCGGTCGCCGCCGGGCGGGCTGCACGTAGTAGTAGGCACCTCCCGGTAGTAGTCGCCATCGACGGTGGCGTCGCCTCTGGACTCCATCGTCAAGTTGCAGCAATCGAGTAGAGATAGGGGAAAAGGAAACAATGCAACCATGAGTACACATCCAAAGTACTACAAGCAAGGAGCTACACTACACATGCATGGATATATGTGTAAAGGGCCATATCGGTGAACTAAAGCTGCAGAATGCCGTAATAAGAGGGGATAGCTAATCACCGTCAAGACTAAACCTGGCAGCCTCAGTCTTCTGACATGTAGAAGAGAGTAGATCAAGTCCTCCAAGTAGCATCGTATAGCATAATCCTACCCCGGCGATCCCTCCTCATCGCCTGTTAGAGAGCGATCACCGGGTTGTATCGGCACTTGGAAGGGTGTGTTTTATTAAGTATCCGGTTCTAGTTGTCATAAGGTCAAGGTACAACTCCAAGTCGTCACTGCATCAAGATCACGGCTATTCAATAGATTAACTTCACTGCAGGTTGCACCACATAACCCAACACGCTTGATCCCATTTGGCCGGACACACTTTTCTGGGTCATGCCCGGCCGCGGAAGATCAACACGTCGCAGCCCCACCTAGGCATAACAGAGAGGTCAGCACGCCGGTCTAAACCTAGGCGCCCAGGGGTCTGGGCCCATCGCCCTGAGCACACCTGCACGTTGCGAGGGTGGCCGAAAGCAGACCTAGCCTAGTGGCGTTCTAGTCCAATTCGGCGCGCGCCGCTTAGTCGCTGACGTCACGAAAGCTTCGGCTGATACCACGACGCCGGGATACCCATAACTACTCCCACGTAGATGGTTAGTGCGTATAGACCAAATGGCCAGACTCAGATCAAATACCCAGATCTCGTTAAGCGTGTTAAGTATCCACTAACGCCGACGAGGCCGGGCCCACCTCTCACCCGGGTAGTCTCAACCTGCCTGTCCCTCCGCCTCAAAGATCCACTCGCGGGTGCTCCACAAGCCGACCCGACTTTAGTCACCACATGTATCATGTATAAGTATATAGTATATACCGTGATCACCTCCCCGAGTGATCACGGCCCGATAATATAGCACGATGAGCGGACAAGAATGTAGGGCCACAAATGGAAATACTAGCATCCTATACTAAGCATGTAGGATTGCGGGTAAAGGTAACAACAATGATGAGTAGCAAGGGCGGGCTATGCATCGGGATAGGTATAACGGAAAGCGATAACATGCTACACTACTCTAATGCAAGCAATATAGAGTAGAATAGGCGATATCTGGTGATCAAGGGGGCTTGCCTGGTTGCTCTGGCAAGAGAGAGGGGTTGTCAACTCCGTAGTCGAATGAAAGAAGCAGCTGGCCGGTCTCGTAGTTCTACCGGAGAGAAGAGGGAAGAAACAATGAATACCATGTAAACAGATGCATATCGATGCATGACAAGACAAATAACGATGCTAGGCGTGCCCTAACGTGGTATGAGGTGATACAGGTTAAGGGAAACATCCGGAAAATATCCCGGTGTTTCGTGTTTTCGAAAAGGAGCCGAGGGGGAAAGTTGCGAGTTCGATAGGTTAGGGGTGTGTGGCGGACGAGCGAATTGCGTGATCCGGATTCGTCTCGTCGTTACGAGCATCTTTCATGTTGAAAATATTTTAATCGAGTTACGGATTAAAAGATATGGTTTTCTAAAGATTTTATTAATTTACGGAATTTAACTAATTATTTAATTAATTCGGAAAACAGATTAATGACATCGGCATGATGTCATGCCGACATCAGCCGATCGCAGAGTTGACTCGGTCAACTGACCGATGGGTCAAGTGGGACCCACTGTCATACAATCGCTTAGATTTAATAAGGGTTTAGGCTAATTTAATTACAATTTAATTAACCTAACTAGTTAATTAAATTAATTAAACCGGATTAATTAACTTAATTAATTCATTAGATAATTAATTAATAATTAATTTTATTAAATAATTTTTATTTTTATTTATTATTTTTATTTTTAATTCTTCTTCTTCTTTTTTTAACGTCCTGTGATGTGGGGCCCCCCTGTCATAGGCACAGGGGGCCCAAGCGGGTTCAGGCGCTTCTGAGGCGGGTCAGGCGTTCGCCCAAATCGCCGAGGCGAGGAGGGCAAGGCCGTGGCCGTGAGGCGTTAACCAAGGCGGCCACCTGGCGGGCAGGCGGCGCGAGGCAGGCGCTGGCGCCAGCCAGCGGACGGCGGCAGCATCGATCTTGGGAGAAGCGGGCGGCACGAGGCCGGCGGCGGCGAACTGCGGCGCAGTGGTAGCCGGGCCGGAGAGGGGCTCACGGGCGCGCCACGCCTGCAGGCGCGGCGGCAGCGTGGCTAGAACGGGCGACGCAGGCGTGGTCGTGGCAGCAGCGTCGGTGAAGGCAGAGATGGGGAGGCGGCTTGGGAGGCGGCGGAGAGGAGTCGAGGCGCGAGGGCGGGGCAGCGGTGGTCGCGACGTTGGCGAGCGGAGGCGTCGTCGATCCGTCGATGGGGCGCCATCCTCGTGGCCGTGGGCGGAGTCGCGGTGGTCGCGCGCCGGTGCGGGACGGTGTGCGAGCGAGGGGCGTCCAGGGGCGCGGTCGAGGGGAGGGCGGCGACCGTGGCGACCTAGGAGGAGAGGGGGCGAAGGGGAGCTCACGGGGGGAGTAGGGTTCGTGGCAGGGTGCTCGGTGGAGGTCGGGGAGGACGATGGGGACGAGCGCCGGAGGGGAAGGAGTCCGGTGAGGTGGCGGCGAGCTCCGGGCGGCGTCGGCGGCGTCGTCGGTGACCTCCTCCTCTCGATCCCGATCCTATCGGGAGAGAGGGAGGTGAGATATTTTGGGGAATGGGGGTGTCGGTGGTGGTGGGAGGAGTGGGGGTTAGTAGTGGTGGCGGCTGGGCTGGTTGGCAGTGGCCAGTGGGCGAGGCCCAATGAGGGGGGTTTACTCTTTTTTACATTTCTGTTTCTCTTTTGTATTTTCTTTCTTTTATTTATTTTCTTTTCTGTTTTAACTCATTTTAAATTATTTAGACATTTTACAAAAATGTGTTTACTTCACCACAATTACCTTTGTAATATTTGACAACCACCGAACATTTTAGTCTTAATTTTTGGAAACTTTTATTGTTATCATTAATTTGAATTTGAATTTGAACGGTTAGAATTATTGCGAGGATAGCAACAAAGAATCGAGGTGTCATGGCACGATTAGCGTGGGATTATCAGTAGCATGATTATCCGGCGTTACAAATCTCCTCCACTACAAGAAATCTCGTCCGAGATTTAGGAGGTAGAAGGAAAGCAGTCTTGCGGGTATTCATCACGCAGGCGATCCTCGCGTTCCCGTGTGGCTTCATCTTGAATGGTGCGACCACTTTGGACTTTGAGGAACTTGATCGCCTTCCGGCGTGTCGCGGCGTTCAGCTTGGTCGAGATTGCGGACCGGATGCTCTTTATAGGAGAGGTCTGTTGCAATTCGAGCACTTCATGGTCCACTTGCTCGGATTGGGTCCTTGAAGCGACGGAGCTGTGACACGTGGAACACATCGTGAACTGAGAAAGGTTCGACGGAAGCTCCAGTTGATATGCCACTTTTCCACGCCTTTCCAGAATAGTGAATGGGCCAATATAGCGAGGAGCTAGCTTGCCCTTGATCTCGAATCGGTGAGCACCCTTCATTGGTGTAACGCGAAGATAGGCCTTTTCGCCAGGTTGATAGACCATGTCTTTATGATGACGGTCATAATTACTCTTTTGACGTGACTAAGCAGTCTTGAGATTCTCGCAAATAATGCGGACTTGTTCTTCGGCATGTCGGATAATATCCGGACCGAAGAGTGGACGTTCCCGATTTCGACCCGATTCGAGAGGGTTCGGCACTTTCGTCCATATAACACTTGAAGGGGCCATCTTGAGACTAGCTTGATAGCTATTATTATAAGAGAACTTCAGCATACGGGAGAGATTCCTCCCATTTCTTGCGAAGGAAATAACACAAGCTCGAAGCATGTCTTGAGAACTTGGTTGACACGTTCAACTTGCCCTTGTGATTTGCGGATGAAACGCAGCGATCGAAAGATAAGTGAGTCCCCATAGCTTCTTGGAAACTTGCCCGAGAATCTTGAAGTGAATAAGCTGCCACGGTCCGAACCGATAACCGGTGGAATACCGTGAAGTGAAACAATTCTGGACATGTAGAGAGTTGCAAGCTGACTAGCGATGATCGTTTCTTTGACCGCCGGAAAATGTGCAACTTTAGAAAGCGGTCAATGACGACAAGAATAGCATCATTACCCTTCTGCGACTTGGGAAATCCGATTGGCGAAGTCCATTTCAACATGGTCCCATTTCCATTCAGGAATAGAGATAGGTTGCAGAGTTCCAGCAGGCCTTTGATGTTCTGCTTTGATACGACGGCAAACGTCACAATCAGCAACATAACGAGCGATGTCTTGCTTCATGTTAGACCACCAGAATCTTTGACGAATGTCTTGGTACATCTTGGTGCTACCGGGATGAATAGACAAAGGCGTATCATGAGCTTCTTTCATAACCTTTGGAGTCAGATTCAGGTTTTCCCTCTTACTCGGTACCAGTAGGCGACCTTTGAAGAATAAGGTGCTGCGTCATCCATGATGAAGAATGAGGGCTTTTCTTCTGCGAGATAACGTTTAATCCTCTCGACTTCATCGTCACATTTTACGTATCCATTTGATGGTGTCCACAAGATCTGGTTTACGCAACTGTGGTATTGAGAGAACCCCGGAAACAACATGGAGGTTCATCTTGCGAAAGTCCTTAGGAGGGAAGCGAAAGTGCACCGGAGGAACAATATGGAGGTTCAGCTTTACGAATTCTTCAACGAGTGAGGGCTGAACTTTGTGAACATGGAGGTGGTTGCGAGAAGACTTGCGGCTCAAGGCATCAGCCATTACATTAGCCTTGCACGGTGTATAGGAAATACCCAAGTCAAAGTCTGGCAGTCTCCATCCATCTCTGGCCGACGGAGGTTCAGGTCTGGCTGAGTAAACAGATACTTCAGACTTTGGTGGTCGGTGAAGATCTCGCAACGATTACCGAGAAGGTAATGTCGCCCTTTGCTTGATGCATGAATGACAACAGCAAGCTCGAGGTCGTGAACTTGGTAGTTCTTTTCGTGAGGGCGCAATTGCCGAGAGGCATAAGCAACCACTTTGCGCTCCTGCATTAGGACACAGCCTAATCCTTGACGGGAAGAGTCGCAGTAAATGACGAAGTCCTTCTTAGTATCGATGGAGCCGGCCTTTGGGGCGAAGTCAACTTATCTTTGAGTGCACGGAAACTTTCACGACATTTATCTCGCCCATTGGAACTTGACGCCCTTATGCAACAAAGTTAGTCGAGGCACGGCAATCTTGGAGAAGTTCTCGACGAATCGACGGCAATAGCTGGCGAGACCGAGAAAACTTCTGACTTGCTTAACGTTCTTTGGAGGAGTCCAATCGAGAATAGCTTGAACTCGTTCAGGGTTGACGGCAATACCATCCTCAGAGATGACATGCCCAAGATAGGTTACTTCGGGAAGCCAAAATTCACATTTGGAGAACTTGGCATATAGATGATGCTCTCGTAGCTTTTCCAGCACAAGACGAAGATGTTAAAGATGTTCTTCTTCATTCTTTGAAAATACCAGGATATCATCCAGATAAACCACTACGAACTTGTCGAGGTAATCAATGAATATATAGTTCATCAGTCGAGAGAAGGTGGCTTGAGCATTGGTTAAAATTTGAAAGACATGACGGTGTACTCGTATGAACCATAACGAGTCACGAATGCGGTCTTTGGGATATCCTCTTCACGAACACGGATCTGGTGGTAACCCAACCTCAAGTCGAGTTTAGAGAACACTGACGAACCAGCCAGTTGATCATATAGATCATTGATCCGAGGAAGAGGATACTTATTCTGAATGGTAGCTTGGTTTATAGGACGGTAGTCTTGGACCAATCGGTTTGTCCCATCCTTCTTCTTGACAAAGAGAGAAGGTGCTCCCCAAGGAGAGCAACTTGGGCGAATGAAACCACTGCGAAGAGACTTGTCGATTTCCTCCTTAAGCTCAAGGAGTTCATGCGGCGGCATCTTGTAGGGTCGCTTGGCTATAGGAGTGTGCCTGGTTTCAAGTCGATAACGAATTCAACAGCTCTAGCAGGGGGAATCCCTGGGAGTTCTTCAGGAAAGACGTCGAGGAATTCACGCACGACAGGATTGTTTTCAATACCCTCGAGTAGTGCAGCGTTCAATGCATTCAATGCATTGAGCCTTGCCTCGGCATTTTGCACCAGATGAGCTTGGTAAGTGACTATTTCATCTGAAGGGTGTAGCAGATGGACGGTCTTAGTGGCGCAAACTATAGAAGCGATGCGCCTTTAACCAATTCATTCCCGTAATGAGGTCAATGCTACAAGACTTCAATGCGATGGGTGAGACAAGGAATTCCAGTCCTTCGATTTCAACGGGACGTCGTTGCAAATCATGGAGGTTTGACATTGGCCCGCAGGGGTGTGTACTAATAGTGAAGCATTCATGTCTTCGCTTTTAATGCCATGCATGAATGCAAAATCTTCTGACATGAATGAATGCGATGCACCTGTATCGAATAAAACGGATGCAGTAATGAATTTACGAGGAGTGTACCCATCACAAGAAAGTGTGCTGGTCTTGAACTTCGTTCGGATCAACGTGGTTGGCATGAACTCGACCATAAGGCTTGGCATTGTTGTTGCGGGGTTGGTTGCTTCCACGGCCGATCATTGGAAGGGCCACCGATTCTCGTTCTGGTTGCATTCTTTAGCACGGTGCCCTGGTTGTCCACACCTGAAGCACAAACCATTATTGGGAGTGGGAACAGGAGCTTGGGGTGGTGGAGCTGGAAGCTTTGGCTGCCTAGTTGGAGGAGTAGGCAGGCGAGGTGCAGCATAGGATTGCCTTGGGGTGTGCATTCGGCCGGTACATGCTGTTGGGAATCCATATCTTGCGCTTCATGCGAGGACGGGCCCGAAGATGAGCCCGTGTCACGGTTGCGCTGTTAGAGCTCGTATTCCTGCAAACCAGTTTCGACATTGATAGCTTTGTTCACCAAGGTGGTGAAATCAGCAAAGTCGTGCACTAGAAGTGCGAGCTTGATGTCAGCTTGAAGGCCGTCACGGAACTTCCCCTGTCTGCGTGCATTAGTTGCAATGTCCTCTTCAGCATAGCGAGACAAGTCCAGAACTCTCACGATAAGCTTCAGCCTTGTTGCCTTGGGTGAGGTTATGAACTCACGCTTCTTTCGGTCCATGACTCCTTGAGGGATGAAGCGGCACGGAAAGCAGCTTGGAAGTCCGCCAGTGATGATTGTTCCAGCTATTGAGTACGCTGTGGCTGTCCCACCATTGAGTCATGCGGTCCCTTCAGAAGAAGGAAGCAAAGGTGACATAGCTGGCGGGGCTACATCGCCAGACTCCATCTCATAGGTGATGTCACGGAGCCAATCATCGACATCCAGGCTGGGTTGAGCTGCGGTACACACTTGGGTTGAGGCGCATGAAATCCTGCAGAAGTTCTTTGTGTTTGGCTGCTTTGGTTCATATTGGGGCGAGGAACTGAGCCATCATGTTTTCCATGAACTGGCGATTCATCTCAAGCTGTTGGATCATACCAGCCATGTACTCAAAGCGGTGGTGGGAAGTTGCCACCACGACCATGACCATTGGTCTAACCATCCTGCTAATATATAACAGGGGTAGTTCAGCATTTGAGAAATTTGCAAAGGACAAGAATAATTCATGATAAAACATGCATAATGAAAGCAGCACGATAGAAACTACATAGTAGTCGGCATATCTTACAAAAGGGATCATGCATAGAGTTCGGTACACGTAGTTCAAGACAAAGACTAAGACATCATAGGCGGCACGCAGTGCTCGCGTCGAATGCATCTAACACTTAACAAGCAAGCCTACATCAGTCCCACGCGATCATGCGGAGGTAGTCAGAAGCCCCAAAGCTGGTAGTGTGGCATCGAACTCCACGTCGACAACACAGGGTCCGCGGGTACTCACAGTGCGGAACCCGGTGGCCAAGTGGCGTAAGAGGACCAAGTCGGGAGAGTAGCCTCCCACCTCGGCCAACCGACACCACAGGGCATCACGGGCTCGATCGTAGATCGCAGAACGCAGCGCCTTCTGGATCGGACAAAGGGGTGCAACGTCGAGCACGGTGAAGGTGCCGACGGGTGGTGTACAACTCGTGGCAAAGAGCTCGGTTAGCTCGATCCAGCCCATCAAAGCATGCGTAACAAAGTTACGATGGTAGAAGGGCTCTCGGGTGACAGTGGAGTAGGCAGCAGTGTAGTAACCCTCCTCACCAACATCAGATGCGATAGCAATGTGCCTGAAGGGGGAGGTGTCCAACTCCCGATACTCTCCATGAAGACGGGTAAGAGCAGCATAAGCAGCATCGTGGACGACCATATCGATAGTCACCCCAACACCATGTGCGGTGTGCAGCACAGTAGTGGAGTCATACTCCCGAGAGTAGAGGTGGATGATGGCACGATACTGCTCCTGCTTAAAGTCCTGGTACTCCTCAAAGACGGTGTACTCAGGGTGCCAGCGATAACCCAAATATGTCATCATCTCTGCTAGCACCGCAGGTGATCCCGAGGCACCAATGGCCATCGTGTGGCGCACGACCTGCCTCGTGGGTTCCATCTGAAAACAAAGATGTTTCAAAGGAGTCAAATGACAGTGTGGAAATTGAGCAAAATACAATTCCAAGGAATAACTATGACTTTATCCAACTTTGGGGTGAATGTGGTCACGGGATCCTAGTGTTAGTTAGTAAATTCGTTTAACCCGAGTAGAAGAGAGTTCAGAGTCCCAGAGTAAAGGTCGAGGAGTAAAAGATCCTAGTTCCACCCGATGGCGACGTGGGCCAGTAAGGCACACAACCAAGTTAGTAAAAGTTTTTGCAATGTCTAGACTCGACTTGACCAAGGAGTGTGGAAGGGGATTCCCTACAGCAATCGGCTCTGATACCAACTTGTGACGCCCACGATTCAATTGTACACTAATCATACACGCAAACGTGTACGATCAAGATCAGGGACTCATGGGAAGATATCACAACACAACTCTAAAACATAAATAAGTCATACAAGCATCATAATACAAGCCAGGGCCTCGAGGGCTCGAATACAAGTGCTCGATCATAGACGAGTCAGCGGAAGCAGCAATATCTGAGTACAGACATAAGTTAAACAAGTTGCCTTAAGAAGGCTAGCACAAACTGGGATACAGATCGAAAGAGGCGCATGCCTCCTGCTTGGGATCCTCCTAACTACTCCTGGTCATCGTCGGCGGGCTGCACGTAGTAGTAGGCACCTCCGGGGTAGTAGTCGTCATCGACGGTGGCGTCTGGCTCCTGGGCTCCATCGTCTGGTTGCAGCAATCGAGTAGAGATAGGGGGAAAAGGGGGAAACAATGCAACCGTGAGTACTCATCCAAAGTACTGCTGCAAGGAGCTACACTACATATGCATGGATATATGTGTAAAGGGCCATATCGATTGGTGAACTGCAGAATGCCGAATAAGAGGGGGATAGCTAATCCCGTCAAGACTACGCTCGCAGCCTCCGCCTTGCAGCATGTAGAAGAGAGTAGATCAAGTCCTCCAAGTAGCATCAGATAGCATAATCCTACCCAGCGATCCCTCCTCATCGCCTGTTAGAGAGCGATCACCGGGTTGTATCCGCACTTGGAAGGGTGTGTTTTATTAAGTATCCGGTTCTAGTTGTCATAAGGTCAAGGTACAACTCCAAGTCGTCCTGCTACCAAGATCACGGCTATTCGAATAGATTAACTTCACTGCAGGGTGCACCACATAACCCAACACGCTTGATCCCATTTGGCCGGACACACTTTTACGGGTCATGCCCGGCCGCGGAAGATCAACACGCCGCAGCCCCACCTAGGCATAACAGAGAGGTCAAGACGCCGGTTCAAACCTAGGCGCCCAGGGGTCTGGGCCCATCGCCCTGAGCAAACCTGCACGTTGCGAGGGCGGCCGAAAGTAGACCTAGCCTAGTGGCGTTCCAGTCCAATTCGGCGCGCGCCGCTTAGTCGCTGACATCACGAAAGCTTCGGCTGATACCACGACGCCGGGATACCCATAACTACTCCCACATAGATGGTTAGTGCATATAGACCAAACGGCCAGACTCAGATCAAATACCCAGATCTCGTTAAAAGTGTTAAGTATCCACGAACGCCAACCAGGGCCAGGCCCACCTCTCACCCAGGTAGTCTCAACCTGCCCTGTCGCTCCGCCTCAAAGATCCACTCATGGTGCTCCACAAGCCGACCCGACTTTAGTCACCACATGTATCATGTATAAGTATATAGTATATACCCGTGATCACCTCCCGAGTGATCACGACCGTTAGTATAGCATGCCAGACGGACAAGAATGTAGGGCCACAGATGGAAATACTAGCATCCTATACTAAGCATGTAGGATTGCAGGTAAAGGTAACAACAAGAGTAGCAAGGACAAAGGCTATGCATCGTGATAGGTATAACGGAAAGCAAGAACATGCTACACTACTCTAATGCAAGCAGTATAGAGTAGAATAGGCGATATCTGGTGATCAAGGGGGGCTTGCCTGGTTGCTCGCAAGAGAGAGGGGTCGTCAACTCCGTAGTCGAACCGGGCAGCAGCAGCCGGTCTCGTAGTCTACCGGAGAGAAGAGGGGAAGAAACAATGAATACCATGTAAACAGATGCATATCGATGCATGACATGACAAGTAACGATGCTAGGCGTGCCCTAACGTGGTATGAGGTGATACCGGTTAAGGGGGGAAACATCCGGGAAAATATCCCCGGTGTTTCGTGTTTTCGGGCAAAGGAGCCGGAGGGGGAAAGTTGCGAGTTCGATAGGTTAGGGGTGTGTGGCGGACGAACGGGCTGTGTATCCTGATTCGTCTCGTCGTTCTGAGCATCTTTCATGTTGAAAATATTTTAATCCGAGTTACGGATTAAAAGATATGGTTTTCTAAATATTTTATTAATTTCTGGAATTTAACTAATTATTTAATTAATTCAGAAAACAGATTAATGACATCAGCATGATGTCATGCTGACATCAGCAGTCAACAGAGTTGACTCGGTCAACCTGACCAGTGGGTCAAGTGGGACCCACCTGTCATACAATCGCTTAGATTTAATAAGGGTTTAGGCTAATTTAATTACAATTTAATTAACCTAACTAGTTAATTAAATTAATTAAATCGGATTAATTAACTTAATTAATTCATTAGATAATTAATTAATAATTAATTTTATTAAACCATTTTTATTTTTATTTATTATTTTTATTTTTAATTCTTCTTCTTCTTTTTTTAACGTCCTGTGATGTGGGGCCCCCCTGTCATAGGCACAGGGGGCCCAAGCGGGTTCAGCGCCTACGGGCGGGTCGGCGTTATGGCGCTCGATCCGCCAAATCGCCGGGCGAGGAGGGCGGGCAAGGCTGGCGTGCTAACGGGCGCCACCTGGGGACGGCCGGCAACGGCGTTAGGGCGCTGGGCGCCACGGGCGACCAGCGACGGCGCATCGATGTCGGAGAGCGGGCCGGGCTGCACGAGGCCGGAGGGCGAAGCGGCATGGCTGGCGGCGCAGTGGTAGGGGCCGAGCCGGAGAGGGGCACGGGCGCCGCCACGACGGAGCCGGGCGAAGCGTGGTATAGGAACGGGCAACGCGGCGTGGCCGGTTGCCACAGCGCGCCGGGTGAAGGCAGAGACAGGAGGGGCGGCTTGGGAGGCCGCGAGAGGAGTCGGGACGCGAGGGCGGACGACGCGGTGGTCGCGGGCGCTACGAACGGGAGGAGCGTGTCGATCCGTCGATGGGTGCGCCGCGCCTCGTCAGGGTGGGCGGAGTCGCGGTGGTCGAGCGCCGGCGGGACGGTGTGAAAGCGAGGGCGCCTGTGGCGCGGCCGAGGGGAGCGCGGTGAGCGACAACGGGTGGCGCCGAGCGCGCTGCCGGGATCAAGCGGGAGGGCGGCGACCGTGGCGACCTAGGGGGAGAGGGGGCGAAGAGGGGTGCTCACGGGGGGGAGTAGGGTTCGTGGCAGGGTGCTCGGTGGAGGTCGGGGAGGATGATGGGGACGAGCGCCGGAGGGGAAGGAGTCCGGTGAGGTGGCGGCGAGCTCTAGGCGGCGTCGGGGGGGCGAGCGTCGTCGGTGACCTCCTCCTCTCGATCCCGATCCAATCGTGGGAGAGGGGGTGAGATATTTTCGGGGGGAATGGGGGGTGTCGGTGGTGGACTGGAGGAGTCGGGGGTAGTAGTGGCGGTGGGCCACTGGTTGGCTCGGTGGCCGGGCCGAGGCCCAATGAGGGGGTTTACTCTTTTTTTCTGTGTTCTGTTTCTCTTTTGTATTTTCTTTCTTTTATTTATTTTCTTTTCTGTTTTAACTCATTTTAAATTATTTAGACATTTTATAAAAATGTGTTTACTTCACCACAATTATCTTTGTAATATTTGACAACCACCGAACATTTTAGTCTTAATTTTTGGAAAGTTTTATTGTTATCATTAATTTGAATTTGAATTTCGAATGGTTCCGAATTATTGCGAGGATAGCAACAGTAACCGTTGTGTCATGGCACGATTTGCGTGGGATTACTGTAGCATGATTATCCGGGCGTTACATAGTGTCTAGTTACTTTAGAGTTTCGAGTTCTGTTCACATTAGTCACGCCGCCGCTGCATCATTATCCCTTCCGTTTTCCACCACCCATTCATCAATTTCCACCACGTGCTACCAACCGTTTATTGTCATAATCTTAGTTGAGATCGTTCACATCTTCGCTTGATCCAATCTGCATCTTATCTAGTTTGTTTTGGAAAGAGGGAGAGAGAAAAAAAAGTCAGGAAAAAAAGAGAGAAAAAAAAAGTCAGAAAGAAAAAGAGAAATAAAAAAAGTGTGAGAAAAAAAAGAAAAGAAAAAAAAATTCGGATCTATCTAGGCTCAATCTCGTAGCTGAATTCGGATTGGAATTTGTTTTGTGCACTGTTCAGTAAAACAGGCATAACTTCCTCATACGAAGTCTGTTTTGGCTCCGCGAGTACTCAAATTAAAGCTAGCGACAAGCCGCATCTAAATAGTTGCAGAAGCTTGTTCAATATTTGGCACATCAAAATCGGCTTCAAAATAGGTCTTTTTGCTCTCTGAATTTCGCGCATACAGCTTATTCCAGTTTTTCAGGCCAGTTTTAGAATTCTTTGACTCCTCATATCAATTCGGAATTGAGTGATTCTTTTTGCATTGGAAAGCTTGAGTTAGTAGCATTCTTTGAAAAAATTTATCAGAAAATTGGCTCAAACTTTTCAAGAGGAAAATTGAAGAGAGAGTTGTTGTATATCCTGCTTGGTAGATGTTTTTCATCATTATCTTTACAGCTGTTGTGATGTTCACTTATATCTTGCTCTCCAGAGCTACTTAGTATCCTTCATTGATGCTAGTTGTGCTACGCCGTGACCTCATTAGTGTTCTAGGCTCGCTTCTCTAGTCCGGTCTAGCCTAGGACCAGCACAGTACCGTCGTTGAGCGTTTATTCAACATTGCATCTCTGAATTGATTATTGCTAATATTTTGCTACCATATATAGCCAACCCAGCTCCACATATTTCTGCACCGTATACGTGACGTTCCCACGCAATCGCTTTACACAATCTTCAGTGTTATTTGACACTGCTGGTTGCCTGTCACCACCTACTGTTTGGTAAGAACTTGTAAGATATTGATATTTGCTTTACTGTGAGCATTTTACCACCACATCCTAGTAGTTCATAGGAACATTATTCTTGAATTTTGTTTCTTGTTCTACTAATCATGACAGGATCTAGAGTCAATTCATGGGGTTTGTCGATCGTGGGAGATGTGCCATCACCTATGCAAATACCACACCCGTCACGAGAGGTGCACAAACATCCAAATGCACATGATCAGGTTAATGTTTCTATACCACCATTTAATGGTCGTTTTAGACCTGCTTTATATATTGAATGGGAGTTTGACATAAATAATATATTTGCTTCCAATAATTTTGATGTACGTAAAAAAGTTAAGGTTGCGGTTGGTTCTTTCACTGGTTATGCTGTAGTTTGGTGGAGTGAATATTGTCGGTTACACCCTAATGATATACCTACTACTTGGGATGATTTGAAACTTGCCATGCGACATACATTCGTTCCCGCTTATTATACTCGTGACATGATTACAAAGTTGCAACATTTAAAACAAGGTAGTGACACCGTGAATCTAAATATTATGATACTTTACAAACTACCTTGCTGCATTCCTCTTTAGAAGAAAGTGAAGAAGATTTTATGGATAGATTTTGGGGAGGATTAAATCGTGACATTCAAGAGATACTAATTCATGAAGAGTGTTATCCTATGCACCATTTGTTTCATCTTGCTTGCAAAGCTGAACAGGAAATAAAACGACGTGTTGCCCACAAGGAGAACAAGCGCGAGATGCACATTCCAAGAGTTGATACGGTTGTCCCTTCAACTACTAGGCATACTATGACAACCACATCCGTTGTTGTGAGGACTACATCACCTCCACCATGTGACACATCATCACCGAGAGTGCCTACATCATGTGAGTTGATCATAAGAGGTAATGACAAAGGTACTAATCTTCCACCTCCACATAATTATGATGAATGTCTTGTCAATTTAAGTGCACCATGCGGTGAGCTACCCACTACTTTGATCACACCAGCTACTTTAGAGGACTACGTTGATGATTTGACTTTGCCATGTGATCAAACAATTTTGAGTGAACCCATTTAATTAACTATTGATGCAAAAGAATCAAGTGAATCAGGGAATAAATCAGATTTGGATCAAATATGTTTGAAAAAATTGTGCCAATGTTTAATCATTTTGATATGACCTCTAATCTTGGTGATGGTTCATTAATGTTGGGATGGTTTAATGATAAGCATTGTCAATCTTTTGATATGAATAAGAGCTTCACTTATATGTGCAAACTGAGTTGCAATACTTTCATGCCTTTGACTTCTTGTGATAACATATTGGCTTTACATTTCACGACTTTTGAAGGGTGCTATTGTATAACTTTGTCACATGTGCACCAAATGAGATCAGTAAAAAAAGATGACATATACATATACAACGTGTACACCTTGTCTCTTTTGTTAGCCAGATTTCAGATTAAGCAACGCCGAGGACGGCTTTGTTTTCAAGAAGGGGAGGATCATGAGGACATGACTACCTTGGATACGACCAAAAATATTGCATACATGCATATTTGTCGTGTGATCTCTAGTGCAAACTATTCAATAATCTATTTATGTTATCCGTAATCTAAAATAGTTCACACACTTTTGTGTTTTGTCTAATTGCAGGTGTATGGGACATTTGTACAATCCACATATGAAGATAAGGCAAAAGGAGAAGTTTAAGTTCTGTTCAAAAAGTCCTCTCACGTCACTTTTGGGCCAAGAGAAGATAGGGTCCAAGTCTCTCACGTTCTGGATTCAGATTCGGACTACACAGACATACCTGACTCAAAACACCAACAACTTCTTTATACGGACTCCGAATTTTGTGATTCTTTTTTTTGGAAAGTAGATCTTGTCCTCTTTCCAACCCAATTGGTTTCGTCTTTAAATTCGTCCGGAGCGTTGAGATATGGACGAAACAATCTGATGTTGCAGCAGAATTCGAGTCAAACAACAAGTCCAAAGGTGTTGCATCACCTCCACTTGGGCCCATGAGCCTTGTACGACCTAGGGTTGGTTTTAGGCTTCCTTGGGACATCCTCCCTCCTCCTTAGCCGCCACCCCTTGCTCCTATATAAGTAGATCCATCTAGTAGCTTTTTGCTTGGGATTTGTTTAGTTAAAAGTTAGCCATTGCAACTTCGTGTACTTCGTTTGTGTCCAACGACCAGACCAAGACCGCTTACGGATCCCCACTTTTATCAATACTTCATCCATATTTGCAATATTCAGATTGCTTTTATCATATTCTTGCTTGTTCTTCGATTGCATGCAGGAATAGACCTTCGTGGTCAGGCTGATCGTGCTTCCGGCATCATCGGTAACCTCACGGAGATTGGTTTAGCGATTGCTAAGGCGCAACGTCGTGCACGTTTGTAGTCAGATCGTCAAAGTTGTCTCCACAAGTCGATAGTTATCATCTCATCGAAAGATCAGGACACCCCGCCTCTATCAGCATGCCATATGGCCAAGAGTGTGACAAGAAGCCTGACAAAATCTGAGTGTGGAAGAGTAAAGCAGGGAGAAGATCCATCGCTTGGCATCAAGTTCCCGCGTTTGGTTCATTGTTTGAACTAATCCTTGGCCAACCAGCGCCCAAATGCATCACAATATAGTGCAATTGAGGAGAGAGTGTTTCCAACTGCCGTTGGCCCCGTAAAGTTTGCAGTTACTACTGAAAGCCGTGTTTCAGTGATGGAGTAGATTTGCAACCGAGATGGACTTCTATGCTAGACGCCATAGGAACATTCTAATTTTTGAAGGCACTTGCACTTTCCACATCTTGCACCATGTTTGTTCCTCATGCTGTGAATTTGATTAGTCATCCCGCTCGTCTAGCCAAGCCTCCCACCTGCGTTTGGTCAAAAAGATCATCCTGTAGGTGGATCTCACCAAAAACATCCCTTACGATCATAATTCCAAGCCACGAAATCTTGGACTTGTCTGGTGTAGAGAGGGATAGCTATAATCGCCTCAACATCAAAGTGGATGAACGTGTTATTGATGAAATCCCTATTTCATTCCGCCCCATTTGGTAAAAATTGGTCCGCTCACCATGCGATGCAGGTCTCTCTAAGATAGGTAATCATCCTCATGTTATAATCCTAAGGTATCTAGTTGTCGCTCCATATGTCTATCGTTTATCCATCACAAATTCTACGGATCAAGCCCTGGAAAAACACATCTTTACCTTAAAAAAGTGCCCTCCAAATCTGAGAAGGTGAGTTAATTAACTGAGCTTGCAAAAAATCAGCCTTTGGGTATTACCTAGATTTAAGAATACAAGCACTCACAGACTCGAGATCTTGGAGAATTCACGATGCTTGGCGAGGTTAAAGAGTTCAGTATCCCTAAAACTCAAGCCTCCCAAAAACTTCGATTTGTCATGACATCCCAGGATAACCGTGCGGTTTTCCTCTCCCCTTCTTTGCTCCCCCGCCAAAATTTGTGAATTTGTGTATTGATGTGTTGGCACAAGCCACATGGCAATTTGAAACAAGGCATAGAATAAATTGGGACTGCTTGTGCAACTGACTTGATGAGCACATATTTTCCACCATCTGAAAGAAGTTCCATAACCTTCCGAAACGCTCCATAACCTTGAAAAGGGGGTAAGTACGTGGTACGGTAAGTAAACCAACTCCAAAAGTTCCATAAAAGTATTTTCTGTCTGTTTTGGAATATTTGAAAAATTAGGAAAATAATAAATAGTCCAAAACGTGCACGAGGGAGCGACAAGCCCTAGGGGCACGGGCCACCCCCTGGCCGCGCCCCCGAGGCTTGTGGCACCCTCGTGGACATTCTCGACTCTGTTTTTCTTCCATGTTACTTGTCCTGCACGGAAAAAAAATATTACATATACTCCCGAACGTTTTGACCACCATGTCGCAGAAACCTCCTTTGTTCTTGTTTAGCGCTATTTTTCTGACAGATCTAGATCACCGTGGCTCCACCAAGCTCTTCCAGGACAAGTTCTACGAGAAGTTCATGAATCCCTACCTACCGGAGGTGATGAAACACCCCAGGAGATCCAGATGCGTGAGGGTGTGCTTCATATCCGGGATGTTCAAGGGCCTAAGGAGACCGGTAGCATGGAGGCCAGGCTTGAAGCCTTCGAGCAAGAAATCTTCAAGTGCCAAGGGATGGTTGAATGCGGACTGAGCGCCAACCACTCCATGATAACGGAATTTACCCGTGATCACAAAGTGGATGGCCAGTCGATGGAGGACATCGTTGATGTCGCTTGAAGCTACGTCGGTATTTCCCCAAAGAGGAAGGGATGATGCAGCACAGCGGTGGTAGGTATTTCCCTCAGATATGAAACCAAGGTTATCGAACCAGTAGGAGAACTAAGTAACACAACGTAAACAGCCCTTGCACACAAATAACAACACCTCGCAACCCGACGTGTTAAAGGGGTTGTCAATCCCTTTCGGGTAACGGCGCCAGAAATGGCGTGCGGACTGGAATAAGTTGTAATAATTTGATAGATCAAACGCCAAATAAAATAAATAGAAATAAAATGCAGCAAGGTATTTTTGTATTTTTGGTTTAATAGATCTGAAAATAAATGCAAGGAAAAAGTAGATCGCAAAGGCAAATATATGAGAAGAAAGACCCCGGGGCCATAGGTTTCACTAGTGGCTTCTCTCGAGAAAAATAGCAAACGGTGGGTAAACAAATTACTGTTGGGCAATTGATAGAACTTCAAATAATTATGGTCATTTGATACGTCTCCGTCGTATCTACTTTTACAAACACTTTTGCCCTTGTTTTGGACTCTAACTTGCATGATTTGAATGCAACTAACCCGGACTGGCGCTGTTTTCAACAGAATTGCCATGGTGTTATTTTTGTGCAGAAATAAAAGTTCTCGTAATGACCTAAAACTTCACAGGGATTATTTTAGGAAATAATAAAAAATACGCGAAAGAATCAAGGCCAGGGGGCCCACACCCTGTCCACGAGGATGGGGGAGCGCCCCGTGCCTTGTGGGCCCCCTGGAGCTCCACCGACCTCAACTCCAACTCTATATATTCACGTTCGGGGAGAAAAAAAATGAGAGAGAAGGATTCATCGTGTTTTACGATACGGAGCCGCCGCCAAGCCCTAATCTCTCTCGAGAGGGCTGATCTGGAGTCCGTTCGGGGCTCCGGAGAGGGGAATCCGTCGCCATCGTCATCATCAACCATCCTCCATCACCAATTTCATGATGCTCACCGCCATGCGTGAGTAATTCCATCGTAGGCTTGCTGGACGGTGATGGGTTGGATGAGATTTATCATGTAATTGAGTTAGTTTTGTTAGGGTTTGATCCCTAGTATCCACTATGTTCGGAGATTGATGTTGCTATGACTTTGCTATGCTTAATGCTTGTCACTAGGGCCCGAGTGCCATGATTTCAGACCTGAACCTATTATGTTTTCATGAATATATGTGAGTTCATGATCCTATCTTGCAAGTCTATAGTCACCTACTATGTGTTATGATCCGGCAACCCCGAACTGACAATAATCGGGACCACTCCCGGTGATGACCGTAGTTTGAGGAGGTCATGTATTCACTATGTGTTAATGCTTTGGTCCGGTACTCTATTAAAAGGAGGCCTTAATATCCCTTAGTTTCCAATAGGACTGCGCTGCCACAGGAGGGTAGGACAAAAGATGGCATGCAAGTTCTTTTCCATAAGCATGTATGACTATATTCGGAATACTTGCCTACATTACATTGATGAATTGGAGCTAGTTCTCTGTCACCCTATGTTATAACGGTTGCATGAATAATCGCATCTGGCTAAATCATTCATCACCAATCCAATGCCTACGAGCTTTTCACATATTGTTCTCCGCTTAGTTACTTTACCGTTGCCACTGTTACAATTACTACAAAACTGCTATCGTTACTTTTGCTACCGTTACCGTCACTTCCATACTGCTTTGCTACTAAATACTTTGTTGTGGATATTAAGTTATCCAGGCGTGGTTGAATTGACAACTCAGGTGCTAATACTTGAGAATATTCTTTGGATCCCCTTGTGTCGAATCAATAAATTTGGGTTGAATACTCTACCGTAGAAAACTGTTGCGATCCCCTATACTTGTGGGTTATCAAGACTATTTTCTGGCGCCATGTTTGGAGCATAGCTCTATTCTTTGAGTCACTTGGGATTTATATTTGCTGGTCACTATGAGGAACTTGAAAGATGAGAAAACCAAGATTTATCCCTCAACTACGAGGGGAGGTAAGGAACTGCCATCTAGCTCTGCACTTGATTCACCTTCTGTTTTGAGTAAGCTTGTGACACCTAAACCTGCTTCTGCTATTAATTCTGATATGTCGCATGTTATTGATGATGCCACTTCTGCTATGCATGATACTTATGATGAAACTACTTCTATGCTTGATACTACTGTGCCACTAGGTGAATTTCTTGATGAACAACTTGCTAGGGCGAGAGAGAATGAAATTATTGAAACAGATAATATTGATGAAAGTGATGATGAAGATTCTCCCCCTAGATATGAATTGCCTATTGTGCCTGAGGGTTATGTTATGGATGAAGAAACTGCTAGAGACTTTCTTGCTTGCAATAATAGGAGTGATCTTAAGAAATTATTAGCTAAGCTGAAAGAAAAATCTTTGAATGCTAGAATGAAATATGATCCTGCTTATGCTACTTCGCCTATCTTTGTTACTGATAAGGATTATGATTTCTCTGTTGATCCTGAGATAATTACTCTGGTTGAATCTGATCCTTTCTATGGCTATGAATCTGAAACTGTTGCGGCACATCTTACTAAATTAAATGATATAGCTACCCTATTCACTAATGATGAGAAAACTCGCCACTATTATATCCTTAAATTATTTTCGTTCTCATTAAAGGGTGATGCTAAGACATGGTTTAATTCTCTTGATCCTGGTTGTGTGTGTAGTCCCCAGGATATGATTTATTACTTCTCTGCTAAATATTTCCTAGCTCATAAGAAACAAGCTGCTTTAAGGGAAATATATAATTTTGTGCAAATTGAAGAAGAGAGTCTCGCACAAGCTTGGGGGAGGCTTCTCCAATTACTTAATGCTTTGCATGATCATCCTCTCAAGAAAAATGAAATACTTGATATCTTTTATAATGGACTAACCGATGCTTCCAGAGACCACCTGGATAGTTGTGCTGGTTGTGTTTTTAGGGAAAGAACTGTTGATGAAGCTGAAATTCTATTGAATAATATGCTGACGAATGAAAACAATTGGACACTCCGTGAACCAACTCCTAAGCCAACTCCGAAGAAAAGGGGTATTCTATTTCTCAGTCCTGAAGATATGCAAGAGGCAAAGAAATCTATGAAAGAAAAAGGTATTAAAGCTGAAGATGTTAAGAATTTTCCTCCTGTTGAAGAAATACATGGCCTTAATTTACCACCTATCGAAGAAACACATGGTCTTGATAACCCGACACATGTAGTAAAGGTAAATTCTCTCTATAGATATGATAAAGCTGAAATCCCGCCTACTAAGTTTGCTAGCCAATGCTTAGATGAGTTTGATAATTTTATGGTTAAGCAAGAAGATTTCAATGCTTATTTTAGTAGACAATTAAAACTCAATGCTTATATGATTGAACACTTGAGTGATTATATGTCTAGATTTAAAGGTGAACTTAAAATCATTAGTAAACATGCTTCTATGGTTACCACTCAAGTAGAACAAGTACTTAAAGCTCAGAATGACTTGCTCAATGAATTAAATAATAAGAAAAATGATAATGTTGTTAGAGTTGTGACTAGAGGAGGTAGAATGAATCAGGAACCTTTATATCCTAAGGGCCACCCTAAGAGAATTGAGCAAGATTCTCACAGAACTAATGTTGATGCACCTAGTCCTTCTAAAAGGAAGAAAAATAAAAATGATAGGACTTTGCATGCTTCTAGTGAACCTGTTGTAGACACACCTGAGAATCCCAATGATATTTCTATTTCTGATGCTGAAACACAATCTGGTAATGAACATGAACCTAGTGATAATGTTAATGATGATGTTCATGTTGATGCTCAACCTAGTAATGATAATGATGTAGAGATTGAACCTGCTGTTGATCTTGATAACCCACAATCAAAGAATCAATGTTATGATAAGAGAGACTTTGTTGCTAGGAAGAATGGTAAAGAAAGAGAACCATGGGTTCAGAAACCCATGCCTTTTCCTCCCAAACCATCCAAGAAAAAGGATGATGAGGATTTTGAGCGCTTTGCTGAAATGATTTGACCTATCTTTTTGCGTATGCGTTTTACTGATATGATTAAAATGAATCCTTATGCCAAGTATATGAAGGATATTGTTACAAATAAAAGAAAGATACCGGAAGCTGAAATTTCCACCATGCTTGCTAATTATACTTTTAAGGGTGGAATACCTAAGAAACTAGGAGATCCAGGAGTACCAACTATACCATGCTCCATTAAAAGAAATTATGTTAGAACTGCCTTATGTGATCTTGGAGCTGGTGTTAGTGTTATGCCTCTCTATTTATATCGTAGACTTGATTTGAATAAGTTGACACCTACTGAAATGTCTTTGCAAATGGCCGATAAATCAACTGCTATACCTATCGATATTTGTGAGGATGTGCCTGTTGTGGTTGCAAATGTTACTATTTTAACAGACTTTGTTATTCTTGATATTCCCGAGGACGATAGTATGTCGATTATCCTTGGTAGACCCTTTTTGAATACTGCAGGGGCTGTTATTGATTGCAACAAAGGCAATTTCACTTTTCATGTTAATGGTAATGAGCATACGGTACACTTTCCGAGGAAGCAACCTCAAGTCCACAGTATCAATTCTATTGAAAAAATTCCATTGATTACTATTGGAGGTTTTGAATTTCCTCTTCCTACTGTCAAAAAGAGATATGATATTCTTATTGTTGGGGATGTGCATATCCCCGTTGAGGTAACATAGTGTTATTCGAAATTTCTCTGGTTTCATGTTATTCGAAATGAGTTTGTTAACAAGACCTGATCAACCTTGTTAGTGGATTCCTTTTGATGAGCATGAGATGGATGAAGTTAGAAGGCACAACCTTCTATACCCTTCTTTTACTTTTTGTTATTTAGTTTAAATAAAGCAAAAATAGTATTTTCTGTCTGTTTTCTGAATTATCCATGCAATGAAAAATACCCCGAAAATAAAAGTTCTCCAAACACCCCGAAAATGAAATATGATTTTTTAGAATATTTGAGAATATCTGGCATTGAGAACACATCAGGGGGAGCAAGCACCTGGCCACGAGGGTCCAGGGTGCGCCCACCCTCTAGGCGCGCCCCCTGCCTCGTGGGCCCATGGTGGCTCCCCTCCACTTATTCCAGCCACCACACACTCCTTCTTCCTCCCAAAAAAATCACCAACCAGCTCAAGCACGAGTTCTAGCTCATTTTGCTGCGATTTTTGATCTCCTAGCTCAAAGCTCCACTCACAAAACCGCTTTGTGGGATTGTTCTTCGGTATGTGACTCCTCCAATGGTCCAATTAGTTTTTGTTCTAGTGCTTTATTCATTGCAAATTTTTGCTGCCTAGATGACCCTGTTCTTGAGCTTGCATGTCAAATTTATATGGTCCCAAGTAGTTCTAATGCATGATATACTCTCTAGGCAGTGTGGGAGTAGTTGCTATTAATTTTGTTGAGTTTGGTTCACTTTATTTGAAGTTACTAAAAATTTCAGAAATTTTCAGAAAATGATGAAGAGGTTATTGAGGGGCTCTTCGAGCCGAAGCTCGAGGGATAAGAAAAGTGAGGAGGATAAGAGGACCAAATATAATCTCCCTCGCACCGCGGAAGTTCGACCGTGTGAATGGCCTTCTGATGAGTTCTTAATAGCAGCCGGGATTCATGATGATTTTTATTCTTTGGTTGAGAATGCGGGCCTCACCGACTTCCTCCGACCAACGCTAATGAGATCTCTTACTCACTAATATTTTCGTGCAAAAATTTCATTTCCATGCTAGGAGATCACCACCTTCAGTGAAATTTTATTTATATGATGAGCATAAGGAGATGTCCCTTTCTGATTTCTGCCGGGTTTGTAAGATACCCCTTGCTGGCAGCATAGAGGAACCACATCGCAATGATGTGGAAGGGTTTATTGATATGATTGTTGTAGGGGAAACAAGGAAATTTTCCGACGCAAGGATTACTAGCATACATTTTCCGGTTCTGCTTTACTTTGCGATATTTGCTAGTAGATGTTTAATTGGTCGCGGAAACTGTGGAAACCTTAGCGCCCCTAATATTGTTATTTTGGGCCATGCCTTGTTTCGTGATAACTCTTTTAGCCTAGGCGCTATCATTGCCAAACGGTTAAGTCTTAACCGCATGAAGGGTCCCATCTTGGGAGGTATCTTCGCCTCGGGCCTCGCTGCACACTTTAACATACCTATTAGGCATTATGAGAAAGAATAAAAGTTGCTGCCTCCTGTTTTTCTAGACTATAAGAGTATGGTAGCACATGATTTTATTGTTAAGAATAGGGAAAAGACGCTTAAGTACAAACTGATATTTGATAAAATTTGCCCTGAGATTATTACTTTGCCGGCTCCTTCTTTGTTTGACTTATCTGCAGGCAAGTACCTTGTTCAGCCGGAAGCATTTCATGCCTACCAGAACCCCACACCAGCTACAGAGCTAGAGCCGGAACCATAATTTGATCCTTCACGACAGTCAGTTTACCAGTGGGATCCGTAGGAGATTGCCAACCAGTGGCAACCCGAGGCTCCTTCTCGGTACGACCCCAACTACAACTTTGATCCATGGGCATAGACCAACTTAGGCCAAAAGCCTAAGCTTGGGGGAGTACGTATTTCTCACCGACATTACATTTATGTTCACACACTCATTCTAGTTGTCGGTGCTCATACTTTTTCATTGTAATATCCATGCTAGTTTATTTTCTTTTTCTCGCTTTCTTCTTGTGTGTTTGAAAAACCTTAAGAAAAATAAAAACCAAAAAATTTTAGTTGTAGCATTTAGCTAGTTTACTTTTCATGTTGTAGTAGTAGTAATTAAAAGAAAACCCAAAAAGATTTCGTGTTCTTCTTTTGCTTGTTGGGAGCTTTCCTGTGTAAATAGTTTTAGTTCTTTTCTTTTCTTTGGGGGTGGAGAGGAGAAAACCATAATGAAAATGTTGAAGTGGCTCTTATATACATTATTGTTGATTTAACCAAGAGCCCAAATTGCCTTGTCTTCTCATGTTTATTGAATGCTTGCAGATTCCAGCTTAGTCCAAAGCACGTGCACTATTATTATTATCATTGCTCGGTCGTGCAAGTGAAAGGCAATTATGACGATATATGATGGACTGATTGAGATGAGAGAAGCTGGTATGAACTCGACCTCTCTTGTTTTTGTAAATATGATTAGTTCATCATTCCTGATTCAGCCTATTATGAATAAACATATTTGCAATGACAATTAGAGATTATAGTTGCTTATGCCATGCTTAATTAGCTAGGAGTTTATAATGGTTTACCTTGCATGCCAACATGCTATTAAAATGGTTGTGATGTGGTATAGTAGGGTGGTATCCTCCTTTGAATGATTCAAGTGGCTTGACTTGGCACATGTTCGCGCATGTAGTTGAAACAAAATCAACATAGCCTCCACGATATTTATGTTCATGGTGGATTATATCCTACTCATGCTTGCACTCAATGTTTATTAATTTTAATGCATGTTCATGACTGTTGTCGCTCACTAGTTGGTTGCTTCCCAGTCTCTTTCTAGCCTTCACTTGTACTAAGCGGGAAAACTGCCTGTGCATCCAAACCCTTAAACCCCAAAGTTATTCCATATGAGTTCACCATACCTTCCTATATGAGGAATCTACTTGCCGTTCCAAGTAAATTTGTATGTGCCAAACTCTAAACCTTCAAATGAAATTATGTTTTGCATGCTCGAATAGCTCATGTATCAACTAGGGCTGTCTGTATCTTCCATGCTAGGCGGGTTATTCTCAAGAGGAGTGGACTCCGCTCCTCACTCACGAGAAAATGGTTGGTCACCGGGATGCCTAGTCCCATGCTCTAAGCAAATCAAATCAAAATAATTGCAAACAAAACTCCCCCGGGACTATTGTTAGTTGGAGGCACCCGTTGTTTCGGGCAAGCCATGGATTGATGTTTGTTGGTGGAGGGGGAGTATAAACTTTACAATTCTGTTCGGGAACCGCCAATAATGTGTGTAGCATGGAAGATATCGAGATATCTCGGTTGTTATGTTGACAATGAAAGTATGCCGCTCAAAATATTATTCATCTCTGTTTCAAAAACCGAGCTGCACCTCTACAAATCCCTGCTTCCCTCCGTGAAGGGCCTACCTATTTACTTTTATGTTGAGTCATCACCCTCTTATTAAAAAGCACCAACTGGAGAGCACCACTGTCATTTGCATCCATTACTATTAATTTATATTGGGTATGACTGGATCTCTTTTACCATGAATTACAATGTTTAGTCAGTCCTTGATCTTCAAAGGTGCTCTACATTTATATTTTGCGGTCTCAGAAAGGGCTAGCGAGATATCATCTTGTTATATCATATTACGATTGTTTTGAGAAAGTGTTGTCATCCGAGATTTATTATTATTGCTCGCTAGTTGATTATGCCATTGATATGAGTAAACATGAGACTAAATGTTATTGTGAATATGGTTAGTTCATAATCTTTGCTGGAAACTTGAATGCTGGCTTTACATATTTACAACAACAAGAGCAAACAGCGTTTGTAAAAGTTTTTCTTTATCACTTTCAGTTTATCAACTGAATTGCTTGAGGACAAGCAAAGGTTTAAGCTTGGGGGAGTTGATACGTCTTCGTCGTATCTACTTTTCCAAACACTTTTGCCCTTGATTTGGACTCTAACTTGCATGATTTGAATGGAACTAACCCGGACTGACGCTGTTTTCAGCAGAATTGCCATGGTGTTATTTTTATGCAGAAATAAAAGTTCTCGGAATGACCTGAACCTTCACGGGGATTATTTTTGGAAATAATAAAAAATACTGGCAAAAGAATCAAGGCCAAGGGGCCCACACCCTGTCCACGACGGTGGGGGCGCGCCTACCCCCCTGGGCGCGCCCCCCTGCCTCGTGGCCCCCCTGGAGCTCCACCGACCTCAACTCCAACTCTATATATTCACGTTTGGGGAGAAAAAAAAATGAGAGAGAAGGATTCATTGCGTTGTACAATACGGAGCCGCCGCCAAGCCCTAATCTCTTTCGGGAGGGCTGATCTGGAGTCCATTCGGGGCTCCGGAGAGGGGAATCCGTCGCCATCGTCATCATCAACCATCCTCCATCACCAATTTCATGATGCTCACCGCCGTGCGTGAGTAATTCCATCGTAGGCTTGCTGGACGGTGATGGGTTGGATGAGATTTATCATGTAACCGCGTTAGTTTTGTTAGGGTTTGATTCCTAGTATCCACTATGTTCTGAGATTGATGTTGCTATGACTTTGCTATGCTTAATGCTTGTCAGTAGGGCCCGAGTGCCATGATTTCAGATCTGAACCTATTATGTTTTCATGAATATATGTGAGTTCTTGATCCTATCTTGCAAGTCTATAGTCACCTACTATGTGTTATGATCCGACAACCCGAAGTGACAATAATCGGGACCACTCTTGGTGATGACCGTAGTTTGAGGAGTTCATGTATTCACTATGTGTTAATGCTTTGGTCCGTACTCTATTAAAAGGAGGCCTTAATATCCCTTAGTTTCCAATAGGACCCGCTGCCACACGGGAGAGTAGGACAAAAGATGTCATGCAAGTTCTTTTCCATAAGCACGTATGACTATATTCGGAATACATGCCTAGATTACATTGATGAATTGGAGCTAGTTCTGTGTCACCCTGTGTTATAACTGTTGCATGAATAATCACATCCGGCTAAGTCATTCATCACCGATCCAATGCCTACGAGCTTTTCACATATTGTTCTCCGCTTAGTTACTTTACCGTTGCCACTATTACAATTACTTCAAAACTGCTATCGTTACTTTTGCTACCGTTACCGTTACTTCATACTACTTTGCTACTAAATACTTTGCTGCAGATATTAAGTTATCCAGGTGTGGTTGAATTGACAACTGAGCTGCTAATACTTGAGAATATTCTTTGGCTCCCCTTGTGTCGAATCAATAAATTTGGGTTGAATACTCTACCCTCGAAAACTGTTGCGATCCCCTATACTTGTGGGTTATCATCATTATATAGGCATCACGTCCAAGATTAGTAGACCGACTCCTACCTGCATCTACTACTATTACTCCACACATCGACCGCTATCTAGCATGCATCTAGTGTATTAATTTCATGGAGAAACGGAGTAATGCAATAAGAACGATGACATGATGTAGACAAGATCTATCTATGTAGAGATAGACCCCATCGTTTTATCCGTAGTATCAACGATACATATGTGTCGTTTCCCTTTTTGTCACTGGGATCAAGCACCATAAGATCGAACCCACTACAAAGCACCTCTTCCCATTGCAAGATAAATAGATCAAGTTGGCCAAACAAAACCCAAATATCAGAGAAGAAATACGAGGCTATAAGCAATCATGCATATAAGAGATCAAAGAAACTCAAATAACTTTCATGGATATAAAAAAGATAGATCTGATCATAAACTCAAAGTTCATCGATCCCAACAAACACACCGCAAAAAAGTTACATCATATGATCTCCAAGAGACCATTGTAATTAGAATCTAGCGAGAGAGAGGAAGCCATCTAGCTACTAACTACGGACCCGAAGGTCTACAAAGAACTACTCACGCATCATCGGAGAGGTATCAATGGAGGTCGTGAACCCCATCTGAGATGGTGTCTAGATTGGATCTGGTGGTTCTGGACTCTGTGGCGGCTGGATGAATATTTCGTAGACTACCCTAGGGTTTCTGGAATATTTGGGTATTTATAGAGCAAAGAGGCGGTCCGGGGGGCACTCGCGGTGGGCACAACCCACGAGAGCGCGCCTGGGCCTCCTGGCGCACCCTGGTGGGTTGTGCCTCCCTCGGGGCATCCCCCAGGTGCAGCCAGGGCCCGTTGTGTTCCTTTTGGCCCATAAAAATTCTCCGTGGAGTTTTGTGGAATTTGGACTCTGTCTGGTATTAATTTTCTGCGATGTAAAAAACATGGAAAAAATAGCAAATTGCACTTGGCACTATGTCAATAGGTTAGTACCAAAAAATGATATAAAATGACTATAAAATGATTATAAAACATCCAAGATTTATAATATAACAGCATGGAACAATAAAAAATTATAGATACGTTGGAGATGTATCAATCGTCTTCAAGCTCAAGGAATGAATTGACTGCCTCCAAGGCCAAATCTATGATCTTCAAAACCAAAATTTTGAGTATGAGGCAAGATTTAAAGGTATGAGTTTAGCTGCAAATTTGAGGACTCCGGAGACTCGAGCATCCTTCTATGATGGAGATCCCATGCTATGGAAGCCGGAGGACAAGCCCACTACTTCATCACCGTCATCACCAGAGAAAGAAACTTGAGTACACGGGTATGGTCACTCCCCTTGCCTTGTGCCAATCTTGGGGGAGATGCCCCGGTATCGTATCACCATCACTTTTTCTCATCATTATATATCTTAGTTTGATCCTCAGTTATTTCGTGATTTTGCAGAATAAATTTTTAGTATGATCTATTTTTGAGTGTTCGCTTTATGTTCCCTCTATGTAATTGAGTCTGAGAGTTTTATAATAAAGAGTAGTTTTGAGTTGAGGGCTTTGTTTTCTTGCTATGATCTTGAGTAAAAGAATTAAAGAGAATGAATATAATATAAGAAATAAAAAGATCATATAATGATGTTATGGAGAGTGATGACTTCACATATAAAAATTTTGATGAATAAAAGTTGTTGAGAGTTGACAAACATAGTTTTGGTCACTGTTGCAATTAATAGGAAGTAATAAAGGAAGAGAGGTCTCACATATAAATATACTATCTTGGACATCTTTTATGATTGTGAACACTCATTAAATAGTACATGCTAAAAAGTTGATGTTTGACAAGGAAGACAACATAATGGGTTATGTTTCCTTATATCCGAATAGAAGTTATATTATTATGGACCCTCCAACATGTTGAGCTTGCTTTCCCCTCTTATGCTAGCCAAATCCTTTGCACCAAGTAGAGATACTACTTGTGCATCCAAACATCCCTAAACCCAGTTTTGCCATGAGAGTCCACCATACCTACCTATGGATTGAGCAAGATCGTTCAAGTAAGTTGTCATCGGTGCAAGCAATAAAAATTGCTCTCTAAATATGTATGATCTATTAGTGTGAGGAAAATAAACTTTATACGAACTTGTGATATGGAAGAAATAAAAGCGACGGACTGCATAATAAAGTTCTCTATCACAAGGGGCAATATAAAGTGACGTTCTTTTGCATTAAGATTTTGTACATCCAACCATAAAAGTGCATGACAACTTTGCTTTCCTCTGCGAAGGGCCTATCTGTTACTTTTATTTTCTACCCTTATATAACATTCGGGGTGATCTTCACCTATCCCTTTTACACTTTTTCTTTTTGGCAGACACTTTATGCTGGGGAGATCCAAATACATATATCCACTCGGATGTAGATACTCATAAGCTATTATTGCTGACATTACCCTTGAGGTAAAAGGTTGGGAGGTGAAACCATGAGCACCTATCTTTCTCTGTGTCCGATTGAGACTTTGAACTCATAAGTATCGCGTGAGTGTTGGCAATTGTGAAAGAATCAAACGATAGTTGAGTATGTGAACTTGCTGAAAAGCTCTTATATCGACTCTTTCCCACATTATGATAAATTGCAATTGCTTCAATGACTGAGATCATAGTTTGTTAGTTTACAATAAAGTTTCTGATTCATACTTTACCTTATGAATGAATTGTCACTTTAGCATAAGAAATTATATGTCAATATATGTTGGTGTTCTAAAGATGATCATGATGCCCTCATGTCCGTATTTTGTTTTATCGACACCTCTATCTCTAAACATGTGGACATATTTTTCGATTTCAGCTTTCGCTTGAGGACAAGCGAGGTCTAAGCTTGGGGGAGTTGATACGTCCATTTTTCATCATGATTTTATATTGATATTTATTGCATTATGGGATGTTATTACCTATTTTGGTAAAATACTTATGCCTTCTATCTCTTATTTTACAAGGTTTACATGAAGAAGGGAGAATGCCGACAGCTGGAATTCTGGACTGGAAAGGAGCAAATCCTAGAGACCTATTCTGCACAACTCTGAAAGTCCTGAAAATTTGAATTATTTGGAATATATAAAAAATATTGGACAAAGAAAATACCAGAGGGGACCCACTAGGCAACCACAAGGGTGGGGGGCATGCCCTACGCCCCTGGGCACACCCCCTGCCTTGTGGCCCACCTGGAAGGCCCCCGATGCCCATCTTCTGCTGTATGATGTGTTTTGACCTGAAAAGAATCAAAAGGAAGCTTTTGGGATGAAGTGTCGCTGTCTCGAGGCGGAACCTGGGCAGAACCAATCTAGGTGTAACATCCCAAATTTTGGAATGTTAATATAATTAATTGAATTGTTTGTTTGTTTGCTTGAGTGAATTAAACTTGAGTGAAATTTGAACCTTTTCAAAAACTTTTGAATGAGAGGGAATAAAATGACTTTCCCTTCTCCGTAAATTCAAATTCATCCTATTAAAATCAATGAGAGAAGATGACATGACTTCTTCAACTATAAAGAATTTGAACGGAGTTTTGCAATTTAATTCTTTCAAATATTTGCACTTGCTTCTCTATTTTTCTTCCCGAGAAATACCTCGAAAAATAAATTCTTGCAAGCAAGAAAGAGCGGAGGAAAATGACCCTCCAAAATCAGGGGCATTTTTGAAAATATTTGAGCCAAGAAAAACCAAAGTTTTTATTTAAAAGTTATTTGCAAAAAGAAATAAAGCCTTTAGGGATTTTCTGAAAAACATTTTTTTTAAGTTTTTATTTTGGCCGTGGAATAATGCTCATCATCTACATTTTATTTTTCTGATAATTTTAGTATATAAAAACTCTTTATTCAATTGATTTGATTTCCTTTTTATTGTTTTAGTTTCCTAATTTTAAAAATAGGAATGGAATCGCTTTTATTAGGAAAAACCTGCTGGCCCATTAAGCACTTTCCTATTCTAGCCCAACAAGAGATCATCTCCTTCCTTTGTTTCCTCTCACGTTCTGAAGCTTTCCATATCCATGGAGACAGGAATCTCCACCTTCCCGATCTCCCTCGTCTTTCCATCCCAGCGCCTCCCGAGACCGCCTATAAAACCCCTCCCTCTCCTCGTTCCATTTTTCCCATCACCACGCCTCCCTGCCCGTAGCCTCCTCGCCACCTTCCTCCTTTTCCTGCCTAGAACGCTCACCAGAGCTCTCTTAGAACCTCCCCATCGCCCAGCGCCACCTCCCAAGCGCCGACCCCTCCTCCGCCACCCCCACCTCGTCGGCGACCTCGCCTCGCCGAGCAGCCCTCCACATCGCCATCTCCTTCCTGCCATCTCTGCCTCACGTACAGGTAACTCCTTGTTGTTTTTTCGTTTTCAGATTTATTTCCGTAACAGATTTAGTTCCGTTCTTGTTTAGCTTATAACTTTTGATCTAGAAGTCCAATGATGCTGATTCTTTTTGCGTTAGATCAAAATTTTCTTGTAGTTTCAAAAATATATAATTTGTCTATGTTTGGATTTATAAAAATTGAGTTAGATCAGATTTGAATTAAAGCTTGTTTTGCTTATTCCGGGAGTTTAAAAATAGGTTTTAATTAATTCTTTTTGCTCCTGGTCTCTAGGACCTTTGTTTATCCAGTAGTATTTAGTATTTTATTTCTAGGTTAATTTAAATTAGGTTTTTAGCAAAACAGTACTGTTTTATTATTAGTTCTGTTTTAGCTTTTTCTTTATTTTTTTTATTAGTTTTAAATTATTTCTTTTTGTCACTTTTGACAAAATTAGTTGTGTTTCTGTTAGACAACAGGAAAATATTTATTTTTATTTAAAATTAATTATTTTCCTTAGTTTTGTATGAAACCTTCTATAGGTCATAGTTAGAGTTTTATAAAAGCTTTTTATTTGTTTCTTTTTGCAAATAAAATTTTATGGAAAAAATACTTTCTGTTAAATTAGTTATTTTACATTTTATTTTCTGTTAATTTATTAGTTTAGTATTTTAATTGTTGTTAAGTTTTTACTTACGGCAAAACTATATTAGATGTTTGTAGCAAAGTCATAGATCTTCGTTAGTAGTTTTTCTTTGTAGTTTTATTTGAAGTTTCTTTTGATTTTGTTTGAGTTTTATTATCGATTTTCCTTGCTGTTTTGATTGTTAATTGAGTGCTAAAACTATATTAGATGTTTGCTAGGATGTTTGCTTATGTGAATGCTATGTTGACTATATAGATTTTCAACGGAGTGACGATTAGTTCTACCAAGTCATTTTCTCGACAGCCGTTGTTATCTTCATCAAGTATTACTGTGCAAGTTCACTTTGACCATGCTTTCATACCTATGTTTTATTGCATTTAGTGGCATCTTTGCAACCACCCCTCAAGAGTGTTATTGAATCCTTGTAGTTGAGTAGTATGCATGAGGTAGGAACCCATCACCCTGTTACCAAGCCGGGACGATATTTTATTTTAATGCTACGCTATAGTAGACGGGGTTCGGTATGAGTGCACGAGAGTGGTGTGAAGAAGGAGGACTCTACGTCAATGACGACAACTCCATGATGGAATCTGCAAGGACTGCACCTTCAAGACCTCAAGACTTCAAGACTCGAGACAAGAATTCAATACACACCATCGGGTGAAGGACGGTTGACGGGCACCTGGAGAACCCAAAGTGGTTGGCGGGATGCATGGAGAAGCGCCATGACATCTTGCGGAAAGCTTCACCCAGACTCAAAGAGACGGAAGAATACTTCATGCCCGGAAGCTTACTCCGTGCAACCGCAAGTCATTATGGGCTCGCTTGGTTGACCTTAGTTGTGACTGGCTGGGACGGTACTAGCAGATGTAGAACTACGGTAGGATGGGATGAGTACCGGACAAGGGTCGAGGAACTCTTCGAAGACCATGTTTCGGTCATCTTGTTCTCAAACACCACGAAGTGCGAGAACGTAAAGAGGGATCGAATCTTGCGGGTAAAGTGTACAAACCTCAGCAGAGGGTTTTAAACCTAATCGATTAGCCGTGTCCCCGGTTACGGACAATTTGAGCATCTGGACTTGGATCTATCTCGGAACTCTCAACACCGGATTGATAACTTAATTGTGGGCAACTTATGATGATTTTGGGCTATGAGACATCGGTTGGCGGAACCATGTCATGACAGGAAACTCCATAGTACAGACTTCATTCTATTCTTTTGATGTAGGTAAAATAAAATCAGCTTTTATGCAAACAAAACTCGAATCTGAGCCACAAAGCCAAATTGCATATAGTATAGTTTTACCATCTGTTTTCTCATGTTGTGATCTTGCCGGTACATTCAATGTAATCGACCTACACGGCTGCAACGTATCATGTTGCAGATATTTCCTCAACGAGTAAGAGTTACGATACAGTGGTTACGGTCTACACTCAACCTGCCGATGGCGTTGATGGGACTCCACACCCGCTTGATTGTTTCATTGAGTATTATGAGGTATATATCAGTTTTACATTATTTATACATGTGATTGCACTTTGATATATACATTGATGTACCGTGTGCCAAAGATACCGATCCGTGGATGGCACAAGAATACGCAGGCTTGACCGTCTGAGGTCGGGTCGCTACACTAGGACTCCGGCGGAGCTGTTCTGTCGGGGAAACTTCCCTCCCGGAGGGGGAAATCGAAGCCATCGTCATCACCAACGACCCTCTCATCGAGAGGGGGTCAATCTGCATCAACATCATCACCAGCACCATCTCCTCTCAAACCTTAGTTCATCTCTCGTATCTGATCTTTGTCTCAAAACCGCAGATTGGTACCTGTGGGTTGCTAGTAGTGTTGATTACTCCTTGTAGTTGATGCTAGTTGGTTTATCCGGCGAAAGATCATATGTTTAGATCCTTAATGATAATTAATACTCCTCTGATTATGAATATGAATACTGAGGGCATGGGAGAAGTCTTGTTATAAGTAATCATGTGAATTTGGTATTCGTTCAATATTTTGATGAGATGTATGTTTTCTTTCCTCTAGTGGTGTTATGTGAACGTTGACTACATGACACTTCACCATGATTTGGGCCTAGGGGAAGGCATTGGGAAGTAATAAGTAGATGATGGGTTGCTAGAGTGACAGAAGCTTAAACCCCAGTTTATGCGTTCCTTCGTAAGCGGCTGATTTGGATCCATATGTTTCTTGATATGGTTAGATTTATCTTAATTCTTCTTTCATAGTTGCGGATGCTTGCGAGAGGGGTTAATCATTAGTGGGAGGCTTGTCCAAGTAAGGATAGCGCCCAAGCACCGGCCCACCCACATATCAAATTATCAAAGTAACAAACGCGAATCTCCATCAACATCTTCACCAACACCATCTCCTCTCAAACCTTAGTTCATCTCTCGTATCCGATCTTTGTCTCAAAACCTCAGATTGGTACTTGTGGGTTGCTAGTAGTGTTGATTAATCCTTGTAGTTGATGCTAGTTGGTTTATTCGGTGGAAGATCACATGTTCAGATCCTTAATGATACTTAATACTCATCTAATTATGAATATGAATATGCTTTGTGAGTAGTTACGTTTGTTCCTGAGGACATGGGAGAAGTCTTATTATAAGTTATCATGTGAATTTGGTATTCGTTCGATATTCTGATGAGATGTATGTTGTCTTTCCTCTAGTGGTGTTATGTGAACGTCGACTACATGACACTTCACCATGATTTGGGCCTAGGGGAAGGCATTGGGAAGTAATAAGTAGATGATGGGTTGCTAGAGTGACAGAATCTTAAACCCTAGTTTATGCGTTGCTTCGTAAGGGGCAGATTTGGATCCATATGTTTCATGCTATGGTTAGATTTATCTTAATTCTTCTTTCGTAGTTGCGGATGCTTGCGAGAGGGGTTAATCACAAGTGGGAGGCTTGTCCAAGTAAGGACAACACTCAAGCACCGGTCCACCCACATATCAAATCATCAAAGTAATGAACACGAATAATATGAGCATGATGAAAACTAGCTTGATAGTAATTCCCATGTGTCCTCGGGAGCGCTTTGCTTTATATAAGAGTTTGTCCAGGCTTGTCCTTTGCTACAAAAAGGATTGGGCCACCTTGTTGCACTTTAGTTACACTTGTTACTTGTTACCCATTATGGATTATCTTATCACAAAACTATCTGTTACCGATAATTTCAGTGCTTGCAGAGAATACCTCGTTGAAAACCGCTTGTCATTTCCTTCTGCTCCTCATTGGGTTTGACACTCTTACTAATTGAAAGGACTATGATAGATCCCCTATACTTGTGGGTCATCAAGACTCTTTTCTAGCGCCGTTGCCGGGTGTGACGCCCTCGATTCAATCGTACACTAATCATATACGCAATTGTGTACGATCAAGATCAAGGACTCACGAGAAGATATCACAACACAACTCTAGACACTAATTGAAATAATACAGGCTTTATATTACAAGCCAGGGGCCTCGAGGGCTCGAATACATAAGCTCGAAAAGACAAGAGTCAGCAGAAGCAACAATATCTGAGTACGGACATAAGTTAGACAAGTTTGCCTTAAGAAGGCTAGCACAAAAGCAACATCGTCGAAAAGGCAAGGCCTCCTGCCTGGGAGCCTCCTAACTACTCCTGGTCATCGGCAGCATCCACGTAGTAGTAGGCACCCTCAGTGTAGTAGCAGTCGTCATCGAAGGTGGAGTCTGGCTCCTGGGCTCCACCATGTGGTTGCAACATCCAGGAAGAATGGAAAGAGGTGGAAAAAGGGGAGCAAAGCAACCGTGAGTACTCATCCAAAGTACTCGCAAGCAAGGATCTACACTACATATGCATCGGTGTCAATGAAAAGGGTAGTATATGTGGACTGAACTGCAGAATGCCAGAATAGAGGGGAGAGCCTAGTCCTATCGAAGACTAGCATCTTCAGCATCTTTAAGCATCTCCAATGGTCTTGCAGCATTAGAAGAGTACATAATAGCATAATATAAAGTAGCAGTGGTGTTATCATCCTCACCCAGAGCCATACTATCCATTTCTCATCACAAGTATCCAATTCTAGTTGTATCAATTGGGATACAACTCCGAGTGTGCGTTACCGTAGGATAGGCTATCGATAGAAGTTTTCTTCCCTGGAGGGGTGCACCAACTTACCCACCACGCTCGATTAACTCCGGACGGACACACTTACCCGGGTCATGCCCGGCCTCGGCCAAACGATACGCCGAAACCCGACCTAGGCTTAATAGAGAGGTCAGCACGCCGTACTAAACCTATGCCCCCAGGGGTCACGGGCCATCACCCCGGGAACTCCTGCACGTTGCGTATGCGGCCGGTGAACAGACCTAGCTACCTCCTTAAAAAGGAAGGTGCTTACGCAGTCCAACCCGACGCACGCCGCTCAGTCGCATGACGTCTATTAAGCTTTGGCTGATGCATACGACGCAGAACGCCCATACAACGCCCACATAATGGTTAGTGCTATCAGGCCAGAGGCCCCTCAAATCAAATATCCGAACCGTTAGTGTGTTGGTAGTGCGGTCACGAGCAGAGACTCACGAAAGATGTGACCCTGTCGCCCCGTCTCGAGGACTTGCGGCAAGGGCTAAGGATGCCCGGCCACGCCTCGTATTCAACTCTCGAGTACCCTTCGGGTCAACCCGTCTCCACATCACTCGCGGGTACCCCTCAGGGTCAACCCGCCTTTCCAAGTAATAGTTGTAAAGTCCAAGTATCCGTGTGTCCAAACATCAAGGGGAAAACCCGAGGAATCACCCCCGGTGAATTCCACTCGATGTAATCATCAAGGTGAACGTAAGTGGAACCACCCTCGAGGTTCACACTTGAGGGGTTGCACGACAGAGTCGTATAGGAAGTGGTTAAGGAGGAAATCACCCTCAATGACCACGACCAAATAGCTACACTACAGAGATCTTGTCAGGAGTGATGTATGAGGTTCCACCCTCGGCACTCGATGGTAACTCTGCAGAGTCGAGCAACAAAAGGGGCGTGATGTGATGTGAGGTGTCGGGCTCTGGTCGTCAATCATGTTGATCGAGTCATCGATGATGAAGCAGGGGCAACAAGGACCAGGTGGGGGTCACTGATTCATCACTAACCAACCTATAATAAGCAGTTTAGGATAAGCAGGTAGGTAACAATAAGCAAGTTATGAAAGCAGGCTATGCATCAGAATAGGAGCAATCAATTACAGTAGCAAAATCTAATGCAAGCATGAGAGAATGGAATGGGCGATGTCGGGATGATCAAAGGGGGGGGCTTGCCTGGAAGCTCCGCTGTAAAGGAAGAAGGGTCGTCAGAGACGTAGTCGATCACAGGGACAACATCGGTCTCGAGGTCTACCGGAGAGAAGAGGGGGTAGAAACAATAAATATATAGCAAACAAAGCATCATAAAGCATAACATGGTAGTACACAGTGCTAGGTGTGAACTAACGCAGTGCTAGACATTGCAGACGGAGAGGGAAAACATCCGGAGGGGCTTTCCTGTTGTTAGGCATTTTCCGGACAGAAGAAAGAGGGGGGATGGTTCCATGTTCAGCATGCCAGGGGCATGTGACAGGTGAAAGGAATGCGTATTCGGGTTCGTTGGATTTTTCTGAGTAACTTTCATGTAGAAAACATTTTCATCCGAGTTACCGATTAATTCCAATGATTTATCGAATTTTAAAGCATTTTCTGAAATTTCTGGAATTAAATTAAATTCTAAATAAAAACAGAAAACTTTTGTCACCTAGTAGTACTCTAGCCAAAGTCTATTACACGTGGGGCCAGAGGGATGCTGACTCAACAGTCAACAGTCAAAGTGTTGACTGTTGACTAGTCAAAACTAGCAGTGGGGCCCTGGTGTAAGTGGCTGTTAACTTAATAGTTTAATTAAATTAGGTTAATTAGGACGTGGGGGCCACCAGTCGGTACCTAGGGGTTAGTCCAATTTTAGTTAGTAGATAAAAACTGATTAGTGGGGTGCTTAGCCCCTAACTAAATGGGCCGGACCCAGGTGGCAGTGAGCCAGCGGCCGGTTTAGGCACTCGTGCGCGTGTGTGCATGCTCGCCGGCGACGGCAGAACGACGGTGGCGGCGCGGGAGTGAGACGAGCGTCGACCGGAGTCGCTCGGCGCGGCGTAGGCGGGTAGGCAGGAACGGCGGCGGGGGAAGCTACGGACGGCGGCGGCGACAGAAGCTACAACGGGGCGAGGCGGATGACGGCGGCGCGCGACCGGGGGAGTCGGCGAGGGCGTGCAGGCGTGAATCACCGGCACCGTGACGAGCGCGTGTCGATGTTGTGCGTGTACGGGACAGGGGAAGCAACCACAGGGCAGAGGGAGGGGCCGGCAGCAGCGCGAGCAACAAGAATAACTGCGGCGGTAGTAGCAAAGACGCTGCCAGCGGCGAGCAAAGAGTCGAGCAAAGAAGCCAGCGGTGCGCGGCGATCGCAGCGGCGGGTTGGGGAGCGGGGCAGCAGAGGGGGACAGCGGAGCGGCGGCAGGTGAGCGCGTGCGCGACGGAGAGGTAGCGACTAGTAGGGGAGGGGGCGGCCTCGGCGTCGCGCAAGCAGTAGCAGTAGTAGGGGACGCGAGCGACGACAGCAGCAAGCGCAAAGCAAAGAGCAGTAAAACATCAGCTTGCAGGAGCAGGGGCGTGGTGTGGGTGCGCACGGGACGACACGATGTCTACGGCGGAAGATAGCCTACGGGGCACGAGAAGAATGAAGGGGAGGTTGAGGAGGAGATGGGGCTCACAACGAAGCTCGGGGTGTGCTCGTCGAGGCCCGGGACAGTCGATGACGAGCGGATCGGCATGGGGGGATGAGGCGGACGCCGACGAAGAGAACGGAAGTGAGCGGCATCACCAGTGCAACCCGGCTTCGATCCGGTGGTGTTGTCGACGAAGAAGAAACCCGTCGGGGCTCCCGGACTCCTTGGAACAGAAAGCGGTGGCCGGTGGCCACAACTATGATGCCGGTGCGGCCATGGACGCGCTCGGACGCTGCGGATCTGGAGGGGAAGCACGGGCGAGAGGAAGAGGGAGAGCGGGGTGGATCTGAGAGGCGAGGAGGCAAGTGGGGAGGGGATACGAGGAAGCCCAAGGCGTCGGGACCTTATCCCCTCCAGGACGGTGTCGACGAGGCGGTTCGATGGGAGCGAGCTCCTGTTCGGGAGCGGTCGTGAACAGAAGAAGACGACCTGGGGAGAAGATGGACTGGACCTGGTCGGGTGGTTCTGATGGGCCAAAGCCCAGGGGCAGGGGCTTTCTTCCTTTTCTCTCTTTTGCTCTTTTCTTTTTACAGAAAAAATGTTTTGCAATAAAAGAGCTGCCAAAAAGGATTCTGTAAAATGTGGGACTTGGCTACATAACTACATTGCAATAGTTGTCACTGCCACAAAAAGATAGTGAGGCTTTTGAAATAGCTTGTAACTTTTATAATTTAGAAACATTCAAATAATTGATTTAACCACTGCTTTAATTGTTTTGGGGCATTAAACCACTTCATAAAAAGTTGGTTCACCACCATAATTTGTTATGGATTATTTGCCACAAGATGAACATTTTAGATTTCATGTCTAACAAATATGAATTTTTGACTTTAGATTGGATTTGAATTTGAATTGTGACTTGGATCAAGTGAAGATTAGCAACAGTAACATGATGACATGGCACCATTAACAGGGGATTACTGTAGCATGACACTGGGGGTGTTACAAATCTCACCAAGATTACAAGAAATCTCGTCCGAGATTTAAGTGCGGAAGTAAAGAGTAACTTCGGGAGAACTCAATTTCATAGGGTTAATTATCTGGTGAACAATTCAGGGAATGCGGCAGAAGTATCTCTCGAGTTCAAACTTAAGAAAACATCGAGAGCAAAATATGAAGGTACAATAGGAAGTTTCAGGCGAATGGACAAATGATCGATAGCTGAACAGAGTGTGAGAAGGGGGTTCAGAGTATCGGGAATAGATCATCTCTCGGACGGTGGCTCGTGACAACACACAAAGCCAAGAGCAAATGATACTTCGGAATAAAGGATATACAGGAGAGTCAGGTTCCGATCCTATGGAACCTTGGGTTATGAGCCCACTGTCAGTGTCAAAACCAGCGGATCTCGGGTAGGGGGTCCCGAACTGTGCGTCTAAGGTCGATGGTAACAGGAGACAGGGGACATGATGTTTACCCATGTTCGGGCCCTCTCTGTGGAGGTAATACCCTACTTCCTGCTTCATTGATCTTGATGAATATGAGTATTACAAGAGTTGATCTACCACGAGATTGTAATGGCTAAACCCTAAAAGTCTAGCCTGTATGACTATGGTAATGAGTCTCTCCCCTCCGGACTAAGTCCTCCGGTTTATATAGCCACCGGGAGGATCTAGGGTTACACAAGGTCGGTTACAAAGAAAGGAGTCTACACATTTGATCGCCAAGCTTGCCTTCCACGCCAAGGAGAGTCCCATCCAAAAACGGGTAGAGTCTTCGGTCTTTGTATCTTCACAGCCCATCAGTCTGGCCCATGGCTAACAGGCCGGACGCCCGAGGACCCCTTAGTCTAGGACTCCCTCAGTAGCACCTGAACCTGGCTTCAATGACGAGGTATCCGGCGCACAGATTTGTCTTCGGCATTGCAAGGCGGGTTGCTCCTTCCGAACTCCAAGATAATATTTGGATGTATTGATCATGTCCGGACCTGTAAGACACACACCACACACAACCGCGGAGAATATAATATTCCACGAGTCCAATATGCTGACAACTTTTTGCAACATGACATCACGCCCGCCCGATCATTACTTTAAACCGTTTGTTGGCATGCCGCCCCAGGTTTTGAGGCGCGGCCTTATTGGCACGTCTTATCCAAGCCGAGATCGTGTCCCCTTATTAAGGGATTCTTATCAACATGGACGTGGGTAACCCAACCGTCTCTGGGGTACAACTCCTTGGGAACAGGCAAGTTTTAAGGCCCCGGAGTTGGTGTTAGATACTCACAGCCTTTATAAAGGGGTGCAGGCCCGTCTTTCTCTCTTCCAGGCTTCGTGTCCGGATCCAGCCTTCCAGGCCGGTGGATGGCCTCTTCTATTACAGAGGAGGATATTGCGAAGCTTAGGGCGGCAAGATATCTGACCGCATAAATTCTCCATCGGCTCCCTGCTGAATGGCAGGTTATCCCTACCCCCAGATCCGGCGAGAGGGTCGTGTTTGTCTCCCACTTCCTTCGAGGGTTAGGTTTCGCCCTTAATCCCTTTGTTCGTGGGCTCATGTTCTATTACAGGCTGAATTTTCACGGTCTGGCCCCAAACTCTGTTCTTCTCATCTCGGTGTTTATCGTCACGTGCGAGGCCTTCCTCCGGATCCCTCCACACTTCGGCTTGTGGCTCAAGACCTTCAATGTAAAGCCACATGCGATAGAGGGGAAGCAGGCGGAGTGTGGGGGTGCCACAGTGAGCAAAATTAATAGTGCTCTTTGGCTAAAAGGATCCTTCACAGAATCCTCCGAATTATGGCAGCGGGAGTGGTTCTACATCACTGAACCCCGTGGTTCCAAGTGGGCCATCGTGCCTGCGTTTCGATCCGGACCTCTGATTCAGCTCGCATCATGGGTTAATAAGGGGTTGGACAGGGGATCAGTTGATGAGGTGCAGACCCTGCAGAGCCGCATCCGGAGCCTCCTCGAGAGGGACATTGATCTCGTCAACATTATTCAGGTAATGCTGGTTCGTCGGACCATGCCATGCCAGAGACGGCCTCTCCGTATGTGGGAGTTTAATCCAGAAGGGCCACAGACACTTCAACACTTCTTCGGCACTACGCACAAAGGGATGTGGAAATTATTTTTAGGGAAACGAAAATAGTGGCCGGGTACCACCGAAGACATCGGCCTTGGCTGCAACCATCCGGATACCGCGGTAAGCACCCGTCCGCCGAACAACTCTTAGTCAGGTATCCTGTAATAAGACACTGAGCAAACCATCTCTTTCCAGGGATGGATAAAGAAAGCGGAACAGATTAGGTGTCCGGCTCCCCTTCCCGAAGACTCAGCGGACCCCGTGCTAACAAGGATGCTGGCGCCGGCACCGTACCAGGTGCCGGTGGAGGAGGGTGAGGTGGAGAGCGGGAAGGCCAGAGGTGGCCTTCATTCTGAAGGTAAATTAGACACCAGGTCCAGAGAAACAGCGTTTCCCTGCCCAAAGGCAGAGGCGAAACGGAAGCAAGCATCCCTTCTCCATATAGGAGGAAAAGGGCCGCCTTTGAAGGTTGGGAGGAACAGGCTCCCAAGAGGGGCAAGATGCCATCGCCGGGAGGCTCGAGATTAGAAGGCGACTCCGTTACACAGCTCCTCCATGAGGACAAGCCTTCGACCAAATCGTAAGTGAATCCAGGGTGCTTTAATCACATCCCGTTCCTTCCCTGTTACCGAAGTGACATGTAGTACATATATGTATCACAGTTCGGCGCACAATTTTCCTTAGCAATCCTCTTCCTCGGGAGATCTTCTCCCAGAGATGATGGAAAGCGAGACGCCTCCCCCAGCCTCCTCTCCCAATAAGGCGGACGACTCCGAAGTGTCGTCTCGGAGGGTTTTTCTTGATCAACAAGCGGCGCGAGGGATGAAGAAGGCATTACCCGAAGGTGGTCCCCCGATCGCCCAGGGTTTGGGGGCCAACAATGAAGGCCCCGGATTATCCGGTATTCGGCCGGCGATGATTCTAGAGACAAGTGAATGGATTCCTTCAAAGGAAGGCCGTGCTCCTGCAGTGGCTTCCGGAGACCCGGCGGCGCCGGATATGTTGAAGGATATGCTGTGACAAGCATCTGTCTTGGAGGAACATCATACCCTGATGGGTACGGTGGTTGAGAGGATTCTGTCCGCGAAGAGCGGATTGAATGAAGCCTTCATGAGCCTGCTAAGAGGCTTCGAGGTTTGTGGTGTAATACTTTCAACTGTATTTTATTTGGAAAATGCACCTGTGTATAGGTAGTAGTCCCTGAGACTCGGGTTGGCTTCCCATGGGAGGCGATCAGAGGATCAAGAAGAAATGCTCAGGGGATAATCTGGTTAATTTGTAACACATGTTGTTCCTCCCCTGACGACTGCCCGGACTACAGAGATTGCCGAGCTCCAGCAGAAGCTTGATGTGGCATGGGATGACATTGCGTTAATCAATAGGCATCTTGACGAGTCGCAAGGTATGTATTCGGAGCAGTCATTACACACACGTGTTTGTAATATAAGCGTGACGCTGAAAATTGTTGACTAGGATATGTATGGCTGCAGATGTTGCCGCCGCCGTTGAAATTCTTTGGGTGGAGCTAGCTCGGGCCAAGGAGCAGCCCGGTTTAGTAATGCGGCTGCCGAAAAGGCATCGGCCAAGTTAAAGGCCGAACAAGTTGCCCGACACCAAGACGAGGAGAAAATATCCACGATGGCGCTCGAACTAAAAAATGCTGCTAGCCGCTGTGAATTCCTTGAAAAGGGGAATAAAGCCAAAACGGCTGATCTTGACAAGGCCTTGCGGGAGGCGAAAGAAGGTCGGTCCGCATCTAGAGCAGCCCGTGAGGAGATCCGACAAGCTGGGGAGATTGCGGCTAGTAAGCCCTTTTTATTACAGACTAAGTTCGGCGATCCAAATTATGCTCAACTTAACCAAGTGTGGAGTTCTCCAGATGTGTTTTTGGACTTGCCGAAGTGTTCTTCTGATGCGGCGCAGTTTTACCAAGCGCAAGATGGATATGCAATGGAGAAGCTTTTCTAGTCACAGTTTGGTGCATCAAAGCGCCCTCTGCTGCTGAATGAACAGATGTCCCAATGGGCCAAGCTTCACAGGATATCCGATGCTACCATGAAGAACGTCATAATCCAGCTGTGGCCGACTGAGCCTATTCTGAATAGCTACTTCAGCTTGGTGCAGCGACTTGCTGATGCAGTGCCACGTATCGACGCCGTTAAGCGGTCGGCGTGCATTGAAGGTGCACGGATGGCCTTTGCCCGTGTCAAGGCATACTGGGGGAAGATGAAGGCCATCGATGTTGCAGCGAAGAGTCCACCCAAGGGGAAGGACCATCACGCACCAGAGCATTATGCTGAGGACGTCTTAGAGGCTGCCCACTTGATAGAGGGTCAATGTTCGAAAGACATAATATTCGAGTGAAGTGTATGCGAATTGTAGAAGACAATTTTTATAATCAGACTATATTTTAGTTTTTCCTGAAGGCTTTTTCCCCTCCTGTGCAGCCGTTTGTATATGATCTGAAAGTTTTCCAGTCGTCGGCTTCAGCCCCCTCGTAGGAAATACGGGGGTGTTCGGAAAAGCATCTGATCACTCTTGACCCAACGTCTTGGTCCGTGAAGGAGGTGTCAATGCGGCGAACCAGGCAATCGGACTATAGGGCGTTAACACTTTCACTTAGCCATAGGAGTTTTATGATGGGTCTACGATATAGCCCCTGGTATGTATGCGGCTTATTCTCATACGATGCGTTTACATATTTGACCGGAAAGAGGTCCTTCGTGTGACATGGAGGGAATCGCGAAAGATTCCAAGAAGTCATCAAGTGGTTGACCAGCTCTCGCCGCATCATGATAGTCAGTTTTCGGCTTTCTCTACTGAGGTGCTTAACCAGGTGAACCGGAAGCACAATTGCACTAGTTCTCCCTTTACTACCCTAGCCGATAGAGCGGAACATAGGGTAGCAAGCACAGGAGCCGGGCAACCCAACTTTTGACCCAAGACATGATTCGGAGCTGATGCATATAAGGCCAAAACTCGCGACACCGAAGTATGGTATAGAGCTGTTCGGTCTTGTCGGCAACTTGTTTGTTCCCATACCGAGCCCCTGGCAATTTGTGCCGAGGTGTAAGTTTGAAACGGCCGTAAGGGCAAAACTCGGTTCTGTAGAAAAGAGCAGATTATTTTTACTGGGATCTGAGTGATGTGCCAATCGTTTATATAGATAACAAAGCCACACCCTGGCTATTTTACATGCCAAGGGTCGAGGGCTGAGGATAAAGGCACTTTACAAGCTCGAAATACTGAGTGTGGTCTACAAAAAGTTATTTTGGACCTCCTGTCGCACGTCTGTGTCGCCTTTCCTCGGTTAGGGTACTCCTTGACGGGAATTACTTTTGGATGAGTGTATGAACCCGAACTCCGATAGAGTCCGTGGGTGACCAGCCTTTGAGCCATCTGTAGAGAGGATATTAGAAAAGGAAGATGGTTAGAAAAAACAAAGGAGTATATGGGAGTACTTGTAGGCCCATCCTTATTGCGCTTCCGCCGATGCCCATGGTATTGTAAGTGCATAATTATGTATGCGCGGTACCACTTCGCAGGCATATTAGGCGAGCGGCGGAAGCCGAATTGCTAGTCCAGTATGGACATTGACCAGTCATGTTGAACAGAGACCGGCGACACAATGGCCGATGATGTATGTGGTGAGATGAGGCCGCTTTGTAGTTCGGCTGAGGTATCCGTAGTATGGTCTTCTGTACGGGGGGATTTTTCCGTGCATTCACCTCTAGGGGTGTATGTGACATATACCATGTTTACTATTTTACTTCGGGAGGAAACTGCTTATGTCCCCCGGTGTTCGGTTGGTGTGTCTCTTCGCCATCGCTATCGCCGGGCGGCCTCTTCCCCTTGTGTTCGGCATTTAACTTGCCGGCCTGTTTGAAAACCCAACAACTTCTGTTGCTGTGATTAGCTGGTTTGTTGGGGTGGCCATGAATCTGGCAGGGCCTATCCAATATCTTGTCTAAATTGGATGGTCTGTCCCTATTTGCCATGAATGTCTTTTTTCGTTGGCTGGGTCTTGGGCCGCTGAATCCAGCGTTGACCGCTGTGTCATGTGTTTCCTCATTGTTATTGCGGTGCTTGCTTTTCTTGTGTCGTGGCTTTCCATTGCCATCCCGGACTTCTGAAGTGCCCAGGTTGCTGGCGCTATTGCTTCTACAAGCGAGCTAGCTGTCTTCTCCAGTGCAAAAGCGGGTCATATGAGCCGTAAGGGATGGCATGGATTTTGATTTTTCCTGACCAAGGTGGCGGGCAAGGCACTCATCTCGGACGCTGTGTTTGAAGGCCGCTAGGGCTTCTGCATCCGGACAGTCTACAATTTGCTTCTTTTTAACTAAGAACCTAGTCCAGAGCTTCCTGGTGGACTCCCTGGGCTGCTGGACAATGTGACTTAAATCATCGGCATCCGGTGGCCGGACATATGTACCTTGGAAGTTGTCATGGAATGCGTCTTCCAGATCCTCCCAGCTGCCAATCGAGTTTTCAGGCAGACTGTTTAACCAGTGCTGAGCTAGTCCTTTGAGTTTTAACGGGAGGTATTTGATGGCGTGAAGATCATCTCCGCGGGCCATATGGATGTGGAGAAGGAAATCCTTGATCCACACCGCGGGATCTGTTGCTCTATTGTATGGTTCAATATTTACAGGCTTAAACCCTTCTGGGAATTCATGATCCATTACTGCGTCAGTGAAGCAAAGGGGGTGTGCGGCACCTCTATATCGGGCCATGACGTGACGTATCTCTAATGGAGTTCGTCTGCAATTTTCGGCCCGGTGTGACTAGGTTCATCACATCCGAATAGATAGCCGTCGTCGCGTGTTGAGGTGCGCCCTCACGATCCATAGGTCGATCTGGTATGACCTGCTCTGTTGTGCAGGTTCTGCCGAAGGCCATGTGTGTAATCCCAAGCTATTTTATATTTGTTTTCACGCTCCGGCGGTATAGGCTGCTGTTCAACTTGAATTATCGCTTCCTCCCAACCACGTGGTGGTTTGTTAACCGTATTGCGCGAGGGAGGTACAGACTCCGGTGCCTCCTCATCAAACTGAGGTAGCAGTTTGCGCTTCGGGTAACTCTTGGCTGGGCGTTTGAGGTCGTATTCTTCGGCTGCTAGGACATCAGTCCATCTGTCGTTGAGAAGATCTTGGTCAGCTTGAAGCTGCTGCCATTTCCTTTTCAGGCTTCTTGCTGTGGCTATGAGCCGGCGCTTGAAGCGCTCCTGCTCGAAAGGTTCCTCTGGCACGACGAAATCCTCGTCGCCGAGGCTTGCCTCATCTTCGGAGAGCGGAAGATAATTGTCATCCTCCGAGTCGTCATGTATGGCCTGTTCATCAGGGCTAACTTGCCCATTTCCTGGTTCCCCCTGTTCGGAAGTCACCTCAACAGGGTCTTCATCATTTTTGGCATCTTCCGGAGTATTATTTTCTCCGGTGCCAGCATTGCTGTCTTTTGAATGACGTGATTTGGAGCGGCGCCGGGGACGCCGATGTTTGGACTGTGTCTCAGGAGGCTTATCCTCAACTGTATCTTCTTTGTCGTTGTCATTAGTTTCTTTAGGTGTATCCACCGTGTACACGTCGTATGAAGAAGTGGCCTTCTAGCGTCTAGTAAATGGCGGGTTCTGGCCCTGCTCCTCGTCGGCATAGTCGTCTATATCGTCGATGTGTTCGGAGTCGTAATCAAGCATGTCGGTTAAGTCCTCGATAGTGGCTATGAAGTGGGTGGCGGGTGGGAAGCAAAATTATCCATCATCAACCCCTAGTTCGAACCAGACATAGTTCAGTTGTGAGTCCCCCTCCAAGGACAGGTTTTTTAATGAGTTTAGCACATCGCCAAAGGGCGAGTGCTGGAAGATGTCTGCGGTGCTGAATTCGAAGATCGATAAGTGATCAAGCTTGGAGTCCGCGGATACACATGGTTCAGAACGTATAGCCGGAGACGAGTCCGGAGTTCCGGTGACACAGATATCGTGTGAGGTTAAGTCTATGTGCGGCTCCAACGCTGCGGAATCTGTAACTGCCGTGGCGGGGTTGAGCTTCCCATCCACGGATGGCGCGGTCTACTCCGGATCTAGAGCCAGAGCAGTTACGGAAGCTATCTCCTGGATGCGGTCCGATGACAGCTTTAAGTCATGTTCATCGGGGCGACAAGGAGCGGTTGCCGCAGTCTCAAATCCGTCGAAGATCAAGTCTCCACGGATGTCCGCGACGTAGTTCAAGCTTCCAAATCTGACCTGATGGCTAGGGGCGTAGCTATCGGTCTGCTCCAGATGGCCAAACGAGTTGGCCCGCAGTGCGAAGCCGCCGAACACGAAGATCTGTCCGGGGAGGAAGGTTTCTCCTTGGACAACATCATTGTTAATGATTGAAGGGGCCATCAAACCTTTTGGGGACGGCACCGTGGAACTCTCAATGAAAGCACCAATGTCGGTGTCAAAACCGGCAGATCTCGGGTAGGGGGTCCCAAACTGTGCGTCTAAGGTCGATGGTAACAGGAGACAGGGGACACGATGTTTACCCAGGTTCAGGCCCTCTCTGTGGAGGTAATACCCTACTTCCTGCTTCATTGATCTTGATGAATATGAGTATTACAAGAGTTGATCTACCACGAGATTGTAATGGCTAAACCCTAAAAGTCTAGCCTGTATGACTATGGTAATGAGTCTCTCCCCTTCGGACTAAGTCCTCCGGTTTATATAGACACCGGGAGGATCTAGGGTTACACAAGGTCGGTTACAAAGAAAGGAGTCTACACATTTGATCGCAAAGCTTGCCTTCCACGCCAAGGAGAGTCCCATCCGGACACGGGTAAAGTCTTCGGTCTTTGTATCTTCACAGCCCATTAGTCCGACCCATGGCTAATAGGTCGGATGCCCGAGGACCCCTTAGTCCAGGACTCCCTCACCCACCATGTGGGTTAAAAGTAGAAAGGGGGCCGATAGCAAGGCATGTCAGATGATAGACTGTCAGTTATGTTGTCAACAACGTCGGTACCAAGGGCGAGGGACGGAGAGAACTATTTTCCTGCTCGTTGAACGAGGCGTACCAATAGGCAAAGTTCTCATCCATCGGTGGTTACCGGAATGTCAACAACAATAATAACAAGGTCTTACTAACAAATTGTACACCGAGGTGTTTTCATAAGCAGGGAACTATTACTGCTTAGATCTCATAAGCCACAAGAAAGGTTAAACAAAACAATGGAAAAGAAAAGGTGATCATTAGATTAATCAGAACATTGGAAAGGGAAATGTGTTTACACACAATAATTGGGAGTATATCCTTCCCAAGGGGAAGCGGAGCAGGATATACATGATATGACGGCAAGTTCAAAAGCATTTAGATAAAGGGGGGTGAGGGAAGAATCATGATATTACCCATACAACGGTGTTTGGATAATAGATCAAGAAACATTCGACAATGTGCTTCCAATGTTCTTGTTGATGTTCGGAATACCTCAGTCATGCTTCGAGGGAGCATTAACAGGGTGTTACAAGTAGGGGTTGGAGTTGAAGATCACAAGAAATACTCAAGGAACAATTGCAGGAATAGCAAGGAGTCCAAGGTATAACCAAGACATGATCAAACATGTGTTGGAAAGAAGACAAGGAAGTTGTCGATGATAACTCAAATCATCGAAGGTCAAGGATGGTATTTCTCATCACGAATTCGATTGATATGCTGGAAGAGCTCAGAATGTTGACAAACACGACACAATTGTCGTGAGATTTCAGGAAGATGTAATCGATCGGCGATGACATCAAGTCAAAGGAATGATGAAGTGAAAAGTTATTGGAACCACGGGTACGACACAACTCGAAAGCAAGCTTGCTGTTCAAGGCGAAATGTTATGACGAGGAAGATCGACATAAGCTTAGCTCATCGTCGGAAGTTGCTCCGGGCATAAGGACCAGGTAGCACAGTTAAAACTTGACACGATAAAAATATAGCCGATCAAGCTAGGAATGATGTGATGGGGTATAAAACTTCGCAATACCAAGTACTAGGTGTAATGCCAGAAGGTAAATCGGAGTAGAGATTGGACGGGGGAAATGATTTGCAGAGGATAAGTATTTTAACTTATCCGGTAAATGGAATCAAGGAGGAAATATGGTCGGAACCACGATTGCAAAGGATCAATTCATAGATACAAGATGAGCTTGTACCAAAAAAACAATTGTTTTTACGAGCAGCTTCCATCATAAGTTCTACATTGGGTCCATGGGCATGAACACAAAGGTCCAAGATCGACTCCCACTTCTTCAATGCATAACCTTCCATTCACTTCTCGCTTTCGAATAAGTTGTAGCGATGAAAATTTTATCTGACGAAAAGCCAGTAGAGTAAAACCTTCATAACTTTTCGAGTTCAAACAGATTTAGGGAAGGCATAGGTTCAGCCCATCGGGCATCTTAGGAACATATAACGCAAGCTTCAGGAGTGAATTATACTAGCTCGAAAGCAGAGCATGGTTGACAAAAGCACATGACAGAATTTACGAAAGGCATTATGTGTGAGGGGAAGAATTAACAAGGTTAATGAATATGAAGGACATTGTCGGATAATAATACAACCAAGGATATGGTGGTCCATAAAGGATTTGATGTGAGTATCGACACTCAACCAGAGGAAGAAAGAATGCAAAGGCATCGGATTATAGATATATCTGGATAACTTCAAAGCTTGAATACAAATGAATTACGATTTTCATATCAGAAGTTCAGAAGTAGAGGCTCTGATCAAAAGATAAGTAAGTTGAATAGACTTAGAGGTGCACCCGATCAAATCTGGATTGGGCAAGAACCAGCTCATATCTGGAAGGATGTCTGAGTCGGAAAGAAAATTTCCAAGGATTAATTGATGATTGCGAGTATTCGCACACACGCTGAATCCATAGGAACAGAATGAAAATCACAAAGAATGTTAAAGAATATTGCTAGGCATATGGAATTAATCCTAATGCAAGCAAGCAAGGAGAATCAAGAGCAACAGGCTGCAGAGGATTTTGAGAGATCAGATAGCATTTTCAGGTATTTTTGAAAGCATATGAACAACTGGGGACGAACGAACCACGATTAAGTGAATTATCCGTAGTGCGAAAAGAAGCTGCAAAGCAAAAGGCACAAAGGATCTCAGAACAACGGAGAGTACTAGGGGTATCTTGTAATAACAAGAGCAGCTGGGAATGAAGGTACAAGCGGCATGATGTCATTCACGGGGATTATCGGTGGTCAGGAACTGCAAGGCAGTTGGCACAGTGTCTCGAGAAACAACGAGGAGTATCTGCAGAATCTTCTGGCGAAGCAAGCGATCCTCAATAATATCGGGGCTCTCCGGGAGGAAGTGGGTACGAGAGCCTAATGTCAGAGTTAGTAAAATGTTTAACCCGAATAGACGATAGATCGGAATCCCATAGTAAGGAAGAGGAATAAAAGATCCTAATACCACCCAATGGTGACGTGGGCCTGCTACCTCTTGAGCACTGCGTTGGTTTCCCCTTGAAGAGGAAAGGGTGATGCAGTAAAGCAGCGTAAGTATTTCCCTCAGTTTTTGAGAACCAAGGTATCAATCCAGTAGGAGGCCACGCATGAGTCCCTCGCACCTACACAAACAAATAAATCCTCGCAACCAACGCAATAAAGGGGTTGTCAATCCCTTCACGGTCACTTACGAGAGTGAGATCTAAAAGATATGATAAGACAATATTTTTGGTATTTTTATGATAAAGATGCAAAGTAAAATAAAAGGCAATAAAAATAGCTAAGTGTTGGAAGATTAATATAATGGAAGATAGACCCGGGGGCCATAGGTTTCACTAGTGGCTTCTCTCGAGAGCATAAGTATTACGGTGGGTGAACAAATTACTGTTGAGCAATTGACGAAATTGAGCATAGTTATGAGAATATCTAGGTATGATCATGTATATAGGCATCACGTACAAGACAAGTAGACCGACTCACCTGCATCTACTACTATTACTCCACACATCGACCGCTATCCGGCATGCATCTAGAGTATTAAGTTCATAAGAACGAGTAACGCTTTAAGTAAGATGACATGATGTAGAGGGATAAACTCATGCAATATGATATAAACCCCATCTTGTTATCCTCGATGGCAACAATACAATACGTGTCTTGCTGCCCCTACTGTCGCTGGGAAAGGACACCGCAAGATTGAACCCATTGCAAGAAAGATCAATCTAGTAGGCCAAACCAAACTGATAATTCGAAGAGACTTGCAAAGATAACCAATCATACATAAAAGAATTCAGAGAAGATTCAAATATTGTTCATAGATAAACTTGATCATAAACCCACAATTAATCGGTCTCAACAAACACACCGCAAAAGAAGATTACATCGAATAGATCTCCACGAGAATCGTGGAGAACTTTGTATTGATATCCAAAGAGAGAGAAAAAGCCATCTAGCTAATAACTATGGACCCGAAGGTCTGAGGTAAACTACTCACACATCATCGGAGAGGCTATGGTGTTGATGTAGAAGCCCTCCGTGATCTATGCCCCCTCCGGCGGAGCTCCGGAAAAGGCCCCAAGATGGGATCTCACGGGTACAGAAGGTTGCGGCGGTGGAATTAGGTTTTTGGCTCCGTATCTGGTAGTTTGGGGGTACGTAGGTATATATAGGATGAAGAAGTACGTCGATGGAGCAACGTGGGGGCCCACAAGGGTGGAGGGCGCGCCCCCCTACCTCGTGCCTTCCGGGTTGATGTCTTGACGTAGGGTCCAAGTCCTCTGGATCACGTTCGTTCCGAAAATCACGTTCCCGAAGGTTTCATTCCGTTTGGACTCTGTTTGATATTCTTTTTCTGCGAAACTCTGAAATAGGCAAAAAACAACAATTCTGGGTTGGGCCTCCGGTTAATAGTTTAGTCCCAAAAATAATATAAAAGTCTATAGTAAAGCCCATTAATGTCCAAAACATAATATAATATAGCATGGAACAATAAAAAAATATAGATACGTTGGAGACGTATCAAGCATCCCCAAGCTTAATTCCTGTTCGTCCTCGAGTAGGTAAATGATAAAAACATAATTTTTGATGTGGAATGCTACTTGGCGTAATTTCAATGTAATTCTCTTAATTGTGGTATGAGTATTCAGATCCGAAATATTCAAGATAAAAGTTTAATATTGACATAAAAGTAATAATACTTCAAGCATACTAACTAAGCAATTATGTCCTCTCGAAATAACATGGCCAAAGAAAGTTCATCCCTACAAAATCATATAGTTTAGTCATGATCCATTTTCGTCACACAAGAATGCTCTCATCATGCACAACTCCGATGACAAGCCAAGCAATTGTTTCATACTTTAGTAATCTCAAACTTTTTCAACCTTCACGCAATACATGAGCGTGAGCCATGGATATAGCACTATGGGTGGAATAGAATATAATGATGGGGGTTATGTGGAGAAGACAAAAAAGGAGAAAGTCTCACATCAACGCGGCTAATCAATGAGCTATGGAGATGCCCACGATTGATGTTAATGCAATGAGTAGGGATTGCCATGCAACGGATGCACTAGAGCTATAAATGCATGAAAGCTCAACAAAAGAAACTAAGTGGGTGTGCATCCAACTTGCTTGCTCACGAAGACATAGGGCATTTGAGGAAGCCCATTATTGAAATATACAAGCCAAGTTCTATAATGAAAAATTCCCACTAGTATATGAAAGTGACAAAACAAGAGACTCTCTATCATGAAGATCATGGTGCTACTTTGAAGTAGAAGTGTGGAAAATGGATAGTAGCATTGTCCCCCCCTTTTTTTTGGGCCTTCTCTTTTTTTATTGGGACAATGCTCTATGAATGATGATCATCACACTTCTATTTATTTACAACTCAATGATTACAACTCGATTCTAGAACAAAGTATGACTCTATATGAATGCTTCTGGTGGTATACCGGGATAGCAATGAATCAAGAGTGACATGTATGAAAAATTATGAACGGTGGCTTTGCCACAAATACGATGTCAACCACATGATCATGCAAAGCAATATGACAATGATGAACGTGTCATGATAAACGGAACGGTGGAAAGTTGCATGGCAATATATCTCGGAATGGCTATGGAAATGCCATAATCGGTAGGTATGGTGGTTGTTTTGAGAAGGATATAAGGAGGTTTATGTGTGAAAGAGCGTATCATATCACGGGGTTTGGATGCACCGTCGAAGTTTGCACCAAATCTCAATGTGAGAAAGGGCAATGCACGGTACGAAGTGGCTAGCAATGATGGAAGGGTAAGAGTGCGTATAATTCATGGACTCAACATTAGTCATAAAGAACTCACATACTTATTGCAAAAATCTACAAGTCATCAAAAACCAAGCACTACGCGCATGCTCCTAGGGGGATAGATTGGTAGGAAAAGACCATCGCTCGTCCCCGGCCGCCACTCATAAGGAGGACAATCAAAGAACACCTCATGTTTCAAATTTGTTACATAACGTTTACCATACGTGCATGCTACAGGAGTTGCCAACTTCAACACAAGTATTTCTCAAATTCAAAACTACTCAACTAGCATAACTTTAATATCACTACCTCCATATCTCAAAACAACCATCAAGCATCAAACTTCTCTTAATATTCAGCACACTTATAAGAAAGTTTTTTACTAGTCTTCAATACCTAACATATTAGGATTAATTTCCCAATTTAAGCAAATTACCATGCTGTTTAAGACTCTCAAAATAATATAAGTTAAGCATGAGAGAATAATAGTTTCTATAAAACAAAACCACCCTCGTGCTCTAAAAGATATAAGTGAAGCACTAGAGAAAAAACTATATAGCCCAAAAGATATAAGTGAAGTGCATAGAGTATTCTAATAAATTCTGAATCATGTGTGTCTCTCATCAAAAGGTGTGTACAGCAAAGGCGATTGTGGTAAATTAAAAAGCAAAGACTCAAATCATACAAGATGCTCCAAGCAAAACACATATCATGTGGTGAATAAAAATATAGCTCCAAGTAAAGTTACCGATGGAAGTAGACGAAAGAGGGGATGCCTTCCAGGGCATCCCCAAGCTTTGGCTTTTTGGTGTCCTTAGATTATCTTAGGGTGCCATGGGAATCCCCAAGCTTAGGCTCTTGCCACTGCTTGTTCCATAATCCATCAAATCTTTTACCCAAAAGTTGAAAACTTCACAACACAAAACTTAACAGAAAATCTCGTGAGCTTCGTTAGCGAAAGAAAAAAAAACACCACTTCAAGGTACTGTAACATCCCAAATTTTCAATTTGGAATGTTATACACTAGATCATCATTGCATATCATTATTTTATTGCTTTTGGTTTGATCCTAGGAATTCTACGCAACTCAAGGACCCTCGGAGAGAGTTGGGGATTTCATTATTTTCATATTTGAGTTTTCTCGAATTTTGAAAATAGGATCATTTGATTTTATTTATTTTATCTTCAGTTATTTCTATTGTAAAAATATGAGAGAGGGAATAAAATGACTTTCCCAAAAATAAAGAAATATTAAGGATTTAATAATAAAATCAAATAAGATCTATTTTTGAGTTTTCGCTATTTTATTTGAATTTAGGAAAATTGCACGTTTTTCAAAATTGCATTTTAGGGCCAAGAAAATGTTCATCTCGTTCTAAATATTTTATTTAGATGGTGAAAAATTGTTTTGCCATTTTTAGATTTTTATTTATTTTTCTAGGATTTACTTTCTGTTCGGCGGAATTGTTTTAAAAAAATCCGCGCGCCCGATTGGGCCGAAGGCCTAGCCGAGCCGTCACGCGCCGCCGCCGCCTCCCGCATCCGGATCGGGACCGGAGTCCCGATCGCCGCCGCCGCCGAGTCCGAGCCGGCCCCGTCGCCGCCTTGCCCCCTCCCCAAGCCACCGCCTTTATAAATCGACCGTGCCCCTCGAGCCCCAAGCCGGAGCCGCCGCCGCAAACGCCGCCACCGCAGCCGCCCGCCGCCTTGCGCCGTGCCGCCAGCCGCCTGTCACGCTGTCGCCACCGCCCGCCCACCCCACGCCCGGCCCGACCAGAGCTCACCGGAGCCCGAGCCGAGGTAGCCGCCCCGCCGCCCCAGTTTTCTAAAGAAAACCGATCCGGTTTTTTTGAAAACCCTAGGTTTTATTTTTAGATCGGTTTATTTTTTTCGGTTTATTTTATTTAGCGAGCGTTCGCCCGTTCGTTCGTTTTAACGAACGAATTCACCGTTTAGTTTCAGTTAACGAGCGTTTGTTCGTTAATCTGTTCATCAGTTTTTCTTTTCTCGGATTTTCTGCGATTAATTCTGATCCGATTTTCGTTCTAGTATAACTTTTCGCTCTATCGGAATCAGGCGATTCAAGCGCCAAGAGTTTCGTCTCGAAACCATCTTTCTGTTTAACCAACTCAAACAAGTTTTTCCTTCTGTAAAATTTGACCTAGATCCAGATTAGTAAACGAAGCTTGTTTCTTTCGTCGTTTGACTTTCGTTGCTTTGTTTGATTTGGTTCTTTCTGCAAACCGGAGTTCTTAAGTTGAACTTTCTAGTTAGTTCTCTTATTTGAGTTTTACCTGTGCATTAGATGAGTGCTTATTGTATGCTTGTTTGTTTGCGATAGAGTACCCGAAGTGCGCCGCTTGCTACTTCGAATCTCTAGGTTTCACGGATCATCAGCAAGGCAAGTAACACTTTGATCAGACCTCTTTACTACCCAGTTTTATTGCATTAGATCAATCCTCATACAATTGCATGATTAGGATCTGATTAATATGTGGGTTTTGGGAAGTAGATGAGGTAGTACCTATTTCTTGTTTTATTGTCAAACCCTTGGGAGTTATTTCTACGTTTGCTTATTATGCCATGCTATGCTAGTAGACCTGGATTGGGTCTGAGTGTATCCATGACAGATGTGAAATTGTTATTTAATGGTTTATTTAAGGTGGCAACTTTAACACACATCTGGGTGGATTGAGGCACCTGGGTATTCCAGCGATTACTGCTTTCTTTATGGACCGCCACCCAGGCTCAAAGGGATCATAAGATTATTCATGCTAGAAACTTCCGTGTGCAGCCACAAGCTACTATGGGCTCTAGCATAGTTGATTAAATTGTGCGAACTCTTATAGTGTTAGACTAGCAGATGTAGGGGAAAGTAGGTGTAACTGTCTACCCGATCGTAAGGTGCTAGCACTTCTGAAAGACTATGTCTCGGTCATCCGTTTTTCAAACATCATGTAGTGCAAGAATCTCAACGGAGGAGATCGAGTCTTGTGGGGAAAAGTGCTCAAACCTCTGCAGAGTGTATAAACTAATCATGGTTAGCCGTGTCCCCGGTTATGGACATCTTGAGTATCTAGTACTTGGAGTATCATGTGAATCTCATCATGTTACTTTAATTAATTTTGTTGGGTTTAATGATGATGCTTAATTGGGATTGAGAGGGTGTCTACACTCTCAATGTTTAACAACCACCATGATAGTTAAATAAAACTTATTCCTTTGTAGTAGGGAAAAATTGGCTTTATGCAAAAACTGTAACCATAGAGCTTTCCACCAGCCATATATGCAGGTAGTATAGCATATTTATTTTCATTACTCTCTATGTGTTACATTGCCAGCATATTGCATGTGCTGACCCATTTCCGGGCTGCAACGTTCATGTTGCAGACTTTTCAGACGATGAGTAAGGTGCCTTAGGTCGTGGTTCTATACTCAGTGATGCCGTTGGAGTTGATGGACTCACTTATCTTCCAAGCCTTCCGCTGTTATCGTTTTGCCTTAAGCCATATTTATTGTAATAAGTTCTCTTTTGAGACATTTGATGTAATAAGTGTGTGATTGCTACTCTGTTATAAATCCTTCGAGTAATCGTATGCGTGTCGTAATTCATCGATCCAGGATGAAAATAAAGCACAGAGATCAGACTGTTTGAGGTCTGGTCGCTACAAGATGGTATCAGAGCACACGCTGACTGTAGGACACGACCACGAAGCTAAAAGCCCTAGATCACTACTCACTCTTCTCATTTCTGACTCCTCATCCTTTCTACTCTTTTAGGATGGCGGACGCAAGGAACAAGTTCACGCAACCGGATGTAGATACACCCTTTGGACGCCACTTGAAGGAAGTCACTAGATACCTGAACATCGAAGTACCAAGCTTCACCGGGACCTACATCGCTACTTTACCAGAAGAGGAGCGCTGGATGATTCAAGATCAAGTTCCAGGAAGGACGTTCATGCCCGTCACTGAGCCCATAGAGTTTTCCTTCGATGCACCAACCTGGAGTCTAGGAAAGAGCATGGCAACCCACATCACCATGGGACGCATTGGAGAAGTTTACCATAAGGATCTCAAGGATACTATCTACCAGATTTGTGGGCACAGAGATGAACAATGGGAGATGATCAGCACCAGGAAGGATAGATCAATTGCAGATTTCATCCAGGAGTTAAAGCAACACATTCGACGCCAGGAGAACCAGATGTGCACATGCATGATAGATCTGAAGAAGGCCATGACCAAGATCACGGAACTGGAGGAAGAACTCAAGTGTACACGCGATGGATATGAGGAGGAAATAGCGACACTCGTGGAGAAGAACGATGATCTGAAGAAGAAGCTGAAGGTATTCATGGGATTTCCCGCGACTAGAGGAGAAGACGATGATTGCACTTGCCCGGAGAACTACATCATCATCGACGACACCGACTCGGACCCGCATTTATAGTGATGATGACTATGTTGATGAAGTTGGAGCAGATATCATGGAGTCTTCATCGGAGCAGTTTTTCTAGTCGACCACCATAATAGTAGTAGTATTCCCCCCATGTATCTAGTATAGTCCGAGCACTTTGTAATGATAGTTAGACCGTTGTATGCCCTTGTTTGATTGAATGAAGTGATTTTGTTTGCTTTTGTCTCATGTGCATATGGGTAGTGTTTTTTCTCTAGACCTCATTCTTTTTTATTTTCTCATCTTTTCTAAACCCTCAGATGCCTCCGAGACGTGACAATGGATTTGCTTTCCCACCAGAGCTCACTCAGTTGATCCAGCAGCAGAATGCGTTGATGCAGTTGCTAGTCCAGAATCAGAATCAGGTGAACAACAACAACCCAACCACCGCCACCACCTGTTGATCACTTAACCCGTTTTCTTAGACTGAATCCGCCGGTGTTCTCCAGTAGCACTGAGCCGATAGTTACAGATGATTGGCTCCGCAAGACAGCAAGGGAGTTGACCACTCCAGGATGCACAGGTGCGGAGAAGGTGCGTTTTGCCACACACCAGCTTGAAGGACCCGCAACATCATGGTGGGAGAATTTCACAGCCACTTATCCTATCGACACTGTCACATGGGATCAATTTCAGCAGGCTTTCCGTACTGCCCATGTTTCAGCAGGACCTATGGCCATGAAGAAGCGTGAGTTTCGCAACTTGCGCCAAGGAGGACGTCTGATTGGCCACAAGATGTGGATGACTTTAGTAAGCTAGCACGTTATGCCCTAGATGACGTTGCTACGGATGCAGCTAAGCAGGAGAAGTTTCTGGAAGGACTGAATGATGAGCTGAGCATGCAATTGATGGTAGCAACTTTCAAGAACTACTAGGAGTTGGTAGATCATGCTCTTATGATTGAAGGGAAGCAGCAGCAGATTGAAAACCGCAAGAGGAAGTATGGACAAGGGAAGTACAATTCTGGAGCTCAGCAGAAGCCACGTTTTACCCCAAAATCGGGAGGACATTCTCAGCATACCCATGGAGGAGGGAGTTCGCATAATAATAATGGCCCCAAGAATGGTAATGGGAATGGGGGAAGCAACGGTCAGAACCGTACCAACCCATCAACCCCAGCCAAGAGAGATCCAGAGTTTTCTTGGACTTGCAGGATACTACCGGAGATTCATTGAGAACTTCTCAAAGATTGCAAAACCTATGACGGAGTTGTTGGAGAAGGATACCAAGTTCAAATGGACTGAAGAATGTGAGGCTAGTTTCCAGGAGTAACATTTGGTTACATCGCCAGTGTTGATTCTGCCAGATCAGCGCAAGGATTATGAGGTGTATTGTGACGCTTCACGTTGAGGACTTGGAGCAGTGCTTATGCAGGAGGGAAGAGTTGTTTCGTATGCCTCACGACAGCTTAAGCCCCATGAGTTGAATTATGCTACACATGATTTGGAGTTAGCAGCCGTAGTGCATGCATTGAAGACATGGAGACATTTTCTCATCGGAAACCATTGTGAGGTGTACACGGATCACAAGAATTTGAAGTACATCTTCACGCAGAAGGAGTTAAATCTTAGGCAAAGGAGATGGTTGGAGCTCATCAAGGATTATGATATGAGATTGCATTATCATCCCGGAAAGGCTAACGTAGTAGCTGATGCGTTGAGCCGCAAGAGCCATGTCAACACACTCTTGACCGGAGAGTTACCGAAGGAGTTAGCCGAGGATCTTCGTGAGCTACGTTTGGAAATAGTTCCTAGAGGCTATGTTGCAGCATTGGAAATTCAATCTACCTTGATGGATAAGATCAGAGAAGCCTAGAAGACTGACAAGGAGATTGTCTCTATAAAGGAGAAAATGAGCAAAGGAAAAGCTAAAGGATTTCGTGAGGATGAGCACGATACCTTATGGTTTGAGGACCGCGTCTATGTGCCTAATGATCCGGAGATCAGGAAGTTGATTTTGCAAGAGGCCCATGATTTGCCGTACTCGATTCACCCAGGAAATACCAAGATGTATTTGGATTTGAAGGACACTTTCTGGTGGACCGGAATGAAGAAGGATATTGCGGAGTATGTAGCAGTTTGTGATGTATGTCATAGAGTGAAGGCAGAGCATCAGAAGCCAGCAGGATTGTTACAACCATTGCCGATACCCGAATGGAAGTGGGATAAACTTGGCATGGATTTTATCACGGGATTGCCCAGGACCCGTTCAGGCTATGACTCGATATGGGTTGTAGTCGATCATTTGACGAAGGTAGCTCATTTCATCCTAGTGAAGACCACTTACACCAGTGCTAAGTTGGCAAAGATATACATGACCAGGATCGTATGTCTGCATGGAGTTCCGAGGAGCATTGTATCAGATAGAGGAACCCAGTTTACCTCAAAGTTTTGGAATCAGTTACACGAAACTTTGGGTACTAGACTAGAGTTCAATACATCCTTTCATCCGCACACAGATGGACAGACCGAGAGAGTCAATCAGATTTTGGAGGATATGCTGAGAGCTTGTGCGCTAGATTATGGATCTAGTTGGGACGACAATTTGCCATATGCAGAGTTCTCTTACAACAACAGTTATCAATCCAGTTTGAAGATGGCCCCTTTTGAAGCCTTGTACGGAAGGAGGTGCAGAACACCATTGTCGTGGGATGAAGTTGGAGAGCGCCAGTTGTTTGGACCAGATTTGATTAAGGAGCCTGAACAGAAGGTGAAGTTGATTCGCGATAGGCTCAAGGTAGCCCAGTCTAGGCAGAAGAGCTATGCATATTCTAAACGCAAGGAGACAGTTTACGAAGTCGGAGATAGAGTTTATCTTCGTGTATCTCCACTTCAAGGAGTTAAGCCCTTTGGAGTTAAGGGAAAGTTAGCGCCACGTTTTGTGGGACCATACAAAGTTTTGGAACGCATGGGAGAAGTTTCTTACAAATTGGAATTGCCCGAAGGATTGTCAGGAGTTCACGATGTGTTCCACGTTTCCTAGTTGAAGAAGTGCCACGCAGAGATGGCTGATATACCGCTAAAAGATACAGTGCCGCTGGAAGCAATTCAGTTAGATAGTGATTTGACCTATGAGGAGAAACCAATCAAGATTCTCGAGTATGCCAGCCGAGTCACCCGCAGCAAGGTTATCAAGTTCTGTAAAGTTTAGTGGAGCCACCACACCAAGGATGAAGCAACATGGGAGCGAGATGAAGATATGCTGAAGGACCACCCTCACCTATTTTCTAACCAACCCGAATCTCGAGGGCGAGATTCATCTTAAGGGGGGTAGGTTTGTAACATCCCAAATTTTCAATTTGGAATGTTATACACTAGGTCATCATTGCATATCATTATTTTATTGCTTTTGGTTTGATCCTAGGAATTCGACGCAACTCAAGGACCCTCGGAGAGAGTTGGGGATTTCGTTATTTTCATATTTGAGTTTTCTCGAATTTTGAAAATATGATCATTTGATTTTATTTATTTTATCTTCAATTATTTCCATTATAAAAATTTGAGAGAGGGAATAAAATGAATTTCCCCAAAATAAAGAAATATTGAGGATTTAATAATAAAATCAAATACGATCTATTTTGGAGTTTTCGCTATTTTATTTGAATTTAGGAAAATTGCATGTTCTTCAAAATTGCATTTTAGGGCCAAGAAAATGTTCATCTCGTTCTAAATATTTTATTTAGACGGTGAAAATTTGTTTTGGCATTTTTATATTTTTATTTATTTTTATAGGATTTATTTTCTGTTCGGCGGAATTGTTTAAAAAAAATCCGCGCGCCCGACTAGGCCGAAGGCCCAGCCGAGCCGGCCCGTGCCGCCGCCGCCTCCCGCATTTGGATCGGGACCGGAGTCCCGATCACAGCCACCGCCGATTCCGAGCCAGCCCCGCCGCCGCCTTGCCCCCTCCCCAAGCCACCGCCCCCTTTATAAACCGACCCGGGGCCCCCTGGAGCCCCAAGCCGAGCCGCCATAACCATCACACCGCCGCCCGACGCCTTACGCCACTTGCCGACGCCTTTGTTGCCGCCTAAGGCCCGCCGGACTTCGCCAGAGCCCGAGCCGAGGTAGCCGCCCCGATTTTCTAAAGAAAACCGATCCGGTTTTTTTGAAAACCCTAGGTTTTATTTTTTTAGATCGGTTTTTTCGGTTTATTCTATTTAGCGAGCGTTCGCCCGTTAGTTCGTTTTAACGAACGAATTCACCGTTTAGTTTCAGTTAACGAACGTTCGTTCGTCAATCTGTTCGTCAGTTTTTCTTTTCTCGGATTTTCCGCGATTAATTCTGATCGCGATTTCTGATGCGATTTTCGTTCTAGTATAACTTTTCGCTCGTTTATCGGAATCAGGAAATTCAAGCACCTAGAGTTTCGTATCGAAACCCTCTTTCCGTTTAACCAACTCAAACAAGTTTTTACTTCTGTAAAATTTGACCTAGATCCAGATTAGTAAACGAAGCTTGTCTCTTTCGCCGTTTGACTTTCGTTGCTTCGTTTGATTTGGTTCTTTTTGCAAACCGGAGTTCTTAAGTTGAACTTTCTGGTTAGTTCTCTTATTTGAGTTTTTCCTGTGCATTAGATGAGTGCTTATTGTATGCTTGTTTGTTTGCGATAGATACCCGGAGTGCGCCGCTTGCTACTTCGAATCTCTAGGTTTCACGGATCATCAGCAAGGCAAGTAACACTTTGATCATACCTCTTTACTACCCAGTTTTATTGCATTAGACCAATCCTCAAACAATTGCATGGTTAGGATCTGATTAATTTGTGGGTTTTGGGAAGTAGATGAGGTAGTACCTATTTCTTGTTTTATTATCAAACCCTTGGGAGTTACTTCTACGTTTGCTTATTATGCCATGCTATGCTAGTAGACGTGGATTGGGTTTGAGTGTATCCATGACAGATGCTAGATTGTTATTTAATGGTTTATTTAAGGTGGCAACTTTAACACACATCTAGGTGGATTGAGGCACCTGGGTATTCCAGCGATTGCCTATTTTTCTTTATGGACCGCCACCCAGGCTCAAAGGGATCATAAGATTATTCATGCTAGAAACTTTCGTGTGCAGCCACAAGCTACTATGGGCTCTAGCGTAGTTGATTAAGTCGTGCGAACTCTTACAGTGGTAGACTAGCAGATGTAGGGGAAAGTAGGTGTAACTGTCTACCCGATCGTAAGGTGCTAGCGCTTCTGAAAGACTATGTACCAGTCATCCGTTTCTCAAACACCATGTGGTGCAAGAATCTCAATGGAGGAGATCGAGTCTTATGGGGAAAAGTGCGCAAACCTCTGCAGAGTGTATAAACTAATCATGGTTAGCCGTTTCCCCGGTTATAGACATCTTGAGTATCTAGTACTTGGATTATCATGTGAATCTCATCATGTTACTTTAATTAATTTTGTTGGGTTTAATGATGATGCTTAATTGGGATTGAGAGGGTGTCTACACTCTCACTGTTTAACAACCACCATTTTTTTTAGAAAAGGAGGATGACCCCCGGCCTCTGCATCTAGAAGATGCATACGGCCACTTTATTGATTATTCTCGAGGACATTACAAAGTATTACAACAATATGCATGAATCCGCCATCTTGGCAACATATGCCACTACTCCTATCCAAATGATGCAGGAGTGCTACCTGGGCCACATACCCAGACTACTCACCTAATCCTATCATCAAAAGCCAGAAGCCCCAGCCGAGCCACATACCGGTCAGGGGCATAAACCGTCCGACGCACTCATATGTGTCGCCGCCGCCATCTTCCACAGGTCCGCCTTCGTGAGCGGATATTGAGGCGTCTACCTTGTTAGGTCACTCCGTCATCGACGCCACGTTGACGCCAGACAACTACCTCCACCTGCGCGAGTCCATCACCGCGCATCGGGCGCCGAGTCTCCACTGCACCATGCCGCCGAGATCTGCCGTCATCAATGTGAAGGATGAAGCACCGCTCCACCAAAAAGGCGCCCGCTAGTCCCTCGATCCCGTGTACGCCTCCAAGAATGACGCCCCCAAGGAGGAAACGACACCAACGCGCCGCCGTCATCCGATCAACTAATCTAGGGTTTCCCCCAGAGGTAGCGGATAGAGGTCTAGAGCTTCTCCACGGCGATGCCTTCAAGAAGGTAATGACACAAAAGGGTGCCACCAACGCCGGTCTTGGCATCAAGCCGAGCACAATGTTTTCACCCGGATCCGCTCGAAGAACCTCCATCACGTATTGTGTGCACGGGTCGTCGCCGATCTGAGGCGCCGCACATCGAGCAGGCCGCACCGGCCAGATCAGATCTGTCCGGAGGGCACAACCCACATGGTGCCGACCCAACCACCAGGCCCTCCATGCCGCCACCACCGATCCGAGGTCAGATGGTGTGTCGCCGCAGACCCGGCCGCCGCCGCCGAACGCAGCCACGCTGCCCGAGGCAGAGCCGGCTGCCGCACCCCCACCATCGTCGCCCTTGGCCGAGGCAGCCACCGCGCCGGAAGGCAGGTCTGCCGCGCCAAAGCCGGATCGGCCGTGCCACCCATGCCACGGGCTCGCACCGCCCCCACGGCGCAGTAAGAGGAAGACCCCGCTACCGCCATCAGCCCCGGGCTATCGCCGGCGGCGTCCTTCTGCGGCGGCGGAGGGAGGGGAGGAAGGATGGGGACCCTCGGCGGCTAGGGTTTCAGATCTCGCCCGAGTTGCCCGAGCGGGGGCGACGCGGGGGGCGAGGGGCGACTTTAAATGGGAGATATTTTCACTTCCCGGCCTCTGCACCCAATTTAACAACCACCATGATAGTTAAATAAAATTTATTCCTTTGTAGTAGGGAAAAATTGGCTTTATGCAAAAACTGTAACCATAGAGCTTTCCACCAGCCATATATGCATGTAGTATAGCATATTTCTGTTCATTACTCTCTATGTGTTACATTGCCAGCATATTCCATGTGCTGACCCGTTTCCGGGCTGCAACGTTCATGTTGCAGACTTTTTAGACGACGAGTAAGGTGCCTTAGGTCGTGGTTCTATACTTAGTGATGCCGTTGGAATTGATGGACTCACTTATTTTCCAAGCCTTCCACTGTTATAGTTTTGCCTTAAGCCATATTTATTGTAATAAGTTCTATTTTGAGACATTCGATGTAATAAGTGTGTGATTGCTACTCTGTTATAAATCCTTCGAGTACTGTGCGTGTCAGCATTACTGATCCAGGATGACACTAAAGCACAGAGATCAGACTGTTTGAAGTCTGGTCGCTACAGGTACTGCAATGAACTCATTCTTTATTTATATTGGTGTTAAACCTACTGTATTACAACTTCTGTATGATTTATAAAATATTTTACTAGCCATAGATTCATCAAAATAAGCAAACAACACATGAAAAACAGAATCTGTCAAAAACAGAACAGTCTGTAGTAATCGGTAACTAACACAAACTTATGGAACTCCACAAATTCAGCCAAAATAGTAAGTTCTAGATAATTAGTTTATTGGTCAGCAGCAATTGGAATCAATATTTTATCACGTTCTGGTGATTTTTAACAATTATTTTTGTGAACAGAAAGTTTCTGGAATTTTCAGCAAAGTCAAATAACTATCATCCTAGAAGATCCTATAGGTTAGACTTGGCACAAACACTAATTAAAACATAAAAACACATCTAACCAGAGGCTAGATCAAATATCTATTCCTAAAAAGAAGCAAAAAGCAAAAAAACTAAAAATAAAATTGGGTTGCCTCCCAACAAGCGCTATCGCTTAACGCCCCTAGCTAGGCATAAAAGCAAGGATAGATCTAGGTATTGCCATCTTTGGTAGGCAATCCGTAAGTGGCTTTCATAATAGATTCATAAGGTAATTTTATTTTCTTTCTAGGGAAGTGTTCCATGCCTTTCCTTAACGGAAATTGGAATCTAATATTTCCTTCCTTCATATCAATAATTGCACCAATCGTTTTAAGGAAAGGTCTACCAAGAATAATAGGACATAAAGGATTGCAATCTATATCAAGAACGATAAAATCTACGGGTACATAATTCCTATTTGTAATAATAAGAACATCATTAATTCTTCCCATAGATTTCTTAATGGTGGAATCCGCAAGGTGCAAGTTTAGAGAGCAGTCATCAAAATCACGGTGTGACGCCCCCGATTCAATCATACACTAATCATGCACGCATAACGCAGTAATGATCAAGATCGTGGACTCACGGAAGATATCACAACACAACTCGAAAACATAAATAAGTCATACAAGCATCATAATACAAGCCGGGGCCTCGAGGGCTCGAATACAAGTGCTCGATCATAGACGAAGTCGTGGAAGAAACAATATCCGAGAATGACATAAGTTAAACAAGTTTGCCTTAAGAAGGCTAAGCATAAGCGGGATCTGAGATCGAAGAAGGCGCAGGCCTCCTGCCTGGGATCCTCCTAACTACTCCTGGTCGTCGTCAACGGGCTGCACGTAGTAGTAGGCACCTCTGGTGTAGTAGTCGTCATTGACGGTGGCGTTTGGCTCCTGGACTCCAGCATCTGGTTGCGACAACCAGAAAGAAAGGAAAGGGGGAAAAAGGGGGAGAAAGCAACCGTGAATACTCATCCAAAGTACTCGCAAGCAAGGAGCTACACTACATATGCATGAGTATATGTGTAAAGGGCCATATCAGTGGACTGAACTGCAGAATGCCAGAATAAGAGGGGGATAACTAATCATGTCGAAGACTACGCTTCCGCAGCTTCCGCCTTGCAAAGATGTAGAAGAGAGTAGATCAAGTCCTCCAAGTAGCATCGCATAGCATAATCCTACCCGCAATCCCTCCTCGTTGCCTGTTAGAGAGCGATCACCGGGTTATATCCGCACTTGGAAGGGTGTGTTTTATTAAGTATCCAGTTCTAGTTGTCATAAGGTAAAGGTACAACTCCAAGTCGTCACATGCATCAAGATCACGGCTATTCGAATAGATTAACTTCCCTGCAGGGGTGCACCACATTACCAGACACGCTCGATCCCATTTGGCCGGACACACTTTCCAGGGTCATGCCCGGCCACGGAAGATCAACACGTCGCAGCCCCACCTAGGCATAACAGAGAGGTCAGCACGCCGGTCTAAACCTATGCGCACAGGGGTCTAGGCCCATCGCCCTTAGCACACCTGCACGTTGCAAGGGTGGCCGAAAGCAGACCTAGCCTAGCAGGCGTTCCAGTCCAATCCGGCGCGCGTCGCCTAGTCGCTAACGTCACGAAATGCTTCGGCTGATACCACGACGCCGGTTGCCCATATCTTGTCCCACGTGGCGGTTAGTGCGTATAAGGCCAACGACCCAACTCAGATCAAATACCAAGATCTCGTTAAGCGTGTTAAGTATCATCCGCGCCCGAACAAGGCCAGGCCCACCTCTCACCTACGCGGTCTCAACCTGCCATGTCGCTCCGCCACAAAGATCCACACAGAGGGCCGTTGGGACAAAGGTCCTTTCAGCCCCCAATCCGTGAATCACTCGCGGGTGCTCCACGAGCCGACCCGACTTTAGTCACCACATGTATCATGTATAAAGTATATAGTATATACCCATGATCACCTCCCGAGTGGTAAGGACCCGATAGTATAGCACAACAGACGGACAAGAATGTAGGGCCACTGATGGAATACTAGCATCCTATACTAAGCATGTAGGATTGCAAGTAAAGGTAACAACAGTAGTAGCAAGGACAAGCTATGCATCAGGATAGGAATAACGGAAAGCAGTAACATGCTACACTACTCTAGTGCAAGCAGTAGAGTAGAATAGGCGATATCTGGTGATCAAGTCGGGGGGGGGGAGGCTTGCCTGGTTGCTCTGGCAAGAGAGAGGGGTCGTCAACACCGTAGTCGTACTAGGTAGCAGCGGCGTTGGTCTCGGTGGCTAGCGAGAGAAGAGGGGGAAGAAACAGTAAATACAAAGCAAACAAATGCATGACATGACAAGGCGTGATGCTAGGTGTGCCCAATCGCGGTAGTAGGTGATACCGGCGAAGGGGGAAAACATCCGGGAAAGTATTCCCGGTGTTTCGCGTTTTCGGACAAATGAACCGGAGGTGAAAAGTTGCAGGTTCGATAGGTTAGGGATGCGTGGCGGACGAACGGGCTGCGTATCCGGATTCGTCTCGTCGTTCTGAGCAACTTTCATGTAGAAAGTATTTTCATCTGAGCTATGGTTTATTTTATATTAATTTTAAAAGATTTAAAACATTTTTAGGGTTTATTTAATTATTTTAAAACAACATTATCCAGAACAGTGTTTGCTGACGTCATCAGTCAACAGAGGTGTTGACTGGTCAACTGGCGTGTGGGTCCCGTTCGTTATAGACTGTTTAGACTAATTAGGGTCTAACTAATTTAATTACTGTTTAATTAAACTAACTAGTTAATTAGATTGATTAAACATAATCAATTAAGTTAATTAATAATATATTTATTAAACTTTTTAGTTTTTTTAATAAACATTCTGGGGCTGGTGGGCCCCGTTTGGAAGTGACCCAGGCCATCATGGGCGGGCGGAAAGAAGGGCGCCGATGCTCAGCCCGCTTGGGCGCCGCCAGATCACATGGGGTGCCGGCCAGGAACGAGGCCACGGCGAGGGCGCTGTCGGGCGAGGGGAAGCGGTGGCCAACGCGGGGAGAGACGACGGCCACACGGCCAGAGAGTAGAAGTAGAGGCCGGGCGCGGCGGGGCCTTGCGTGAGCGACGCGGGGTCAGACAGAGGCGCCCAGCGGGATGCAGGTTGTAGGCGGCTCAGATGGAGGAGGACCACAGCGTCGTCAGTGACGATCGGGCGGACGCCATGGCTCGGGTGAGCCCGAAGGAGGGGCTGCGAGGCACGACTCGTCACGGGGCCGGGTGCGTTCAAACGCACGCGACAGCGCACGTCGAGTGGCGGTCGTCGCAGGCATGGGATGGCCGTTGTTGGGCAGTGCGTCGAGGTCAGGCTACGGCCGAAATCGAAGCTCGACGGGGACAGGGAGAGAGGGGGAGGCCAGGGCCTCACCGGCGGTGGGCTCGACGGAGGTCGGGGAGGTCCGACGAGGGAGAGGACGAGGCGGCGGCAGTCCGGCGACGACGGGCGAAGACGCAGGGGATGGGCGCGCCGCGTCGAGGCGTTACGCATGACGCGGATCTGGCCCCTCCCGATCCAATCGAGTGGGGGGGCGCTGGGAGGAGGCGGCGCGGCCTCGACGGGTGGAGGTCCGTGGCGGGCGGCGCCAGGAGGTCAGGAGTTCCATCCCGATCCAATCTGGATCAGGAGGGGGAGACGTGGCGTCGTGGGGGGGCGGGAAGTTGGGCGTGGGTGTCAGTTAGGGTTTGCGGGGGTGGGGGAATAAGGAGAGGGAGTGGGCCGGC